>JANIHZ010000003.1:36078070-36092960 GCA_027478365.1 Erythroxylum rufum | reverse complement strand
CAATCGGATGCCTAGCCGCATCCTCTCCTTTATCACTCCGGTTCAAAAGTTCCAAGAATCCTTTCCCACCTCAAGACTCAATTCTGACTTGTCATTAAGAGTGTTTGGGTGCACTGCCTTTGTTCATGTCCACCCTCATAATCACACCAAACTAGATTCACGAGCAATTAAAAATTCCCCTACTCAAAAAGGCTACTGGTGTTATGACCCTCTCACCCGTCGCATGTTTGTTGGTCGTGACGTGACCTTCTTTGAAACCACACCCTATTACTCGCTACCCTCGCTTCAGGGGAGCACTCGAATGAAGCTCGCTTCGTGGATTTAGATTTCCTTCTTCCTGGACCCCTAGAAACCTCACCAAGTGGAGTTCCTTTAGCAATTTTGGGGGAAGATGAAAAGAAACAAAAAGAAGTGTTGGTTCACTTAAGGAGGCGAAAGCCACAATCTCAAGAGAACCTCACACCTGAAGCACCAAAGGAGTCAGACCCGACTACAAATCCAACCCACCATGACCAGGTAATAAATTCTAATGACCTAAATCTTCCCATTGCTTTGAGAAAACAACCACGTTCTTGTTCATCCTATATCAAAATTTGTCCTATAATACCTTATCTACCAAATATCATGCTTTTACCTCTAACCTTGACAGAATCATAATCCCAAAAGATATTCACGAGGCTTTTCAAAACTGAGAGCTCTTGAAAAGAATGAGACATGGGACGTGGTAGAGTTATCGAGAGGAAAAAGACCAGTAGGGTGCAAATGGGTATTTACAATAAAGTATAAGACAAATGGTATAGTAGAACGGTACAAGGCATAACTTGTTGCGAAAGGGTTTACTCGGACCTATGGAATTAACTACACAGAGACCTTTGCACCTATGGCAAAGCTGAATACAATACGAGTCTTACTCTCTTTGGCAGCCAACTTAGATTGGCCACTCCAACAATTTGACATAAAAAATGCCTTTTTAATGGTGAGTTAGAGGAAGAAGTCTTTATGACCTTACCACCAGGGTTTTATAAACAGGGGGAGCAAGGAAAAGTTTGTAAGTTAAAGAAATCATTGTATGGGTTGAAATAGTCTCCAAAAGCATGGTTTAACAGATTCGCAAAAGTGATAAAAGGTCAAGGATATCAACAAGGGCATTCGGATCAACCATGTTCTTTAAACAATCCAAAGAAGGGAAGAAAACCATCCTAATTGTGCATATGGATGACATTGTACTAACAGGGGATGATGTATTCGATATGGCAAGGTTGAAGAAAAATCTAGCCACTAAATTTGAAGTAAAAGACCTTGGCTAAATGAGATATTTCTTAGGTTGGAGGTTGTTGGATCAAAAAAAAAGAATCATTGTCTGACAACAAAAATAAGTGATTGATCTATTAAATGAAACTGGGATGCTGGGTTGCAAGCCGAGTGATACTCCTATAGAAACAAGTAGGGGAATGATTGATACAGGGAAATCAGTTGACAAAGAAGATACCAAAGAATGGTGGGTAGACTAATATATCTCTCTCATACCAGACCAAATATCGCCTTCACAGTAAGCATGGCGAGTCAACATATGCATTCATCGAAGGAGGCTCACCTTGAAGGAGTGTATAAGATTCTTAGGTACCTTAAAGGTACTCCTGGTAAAGGCCTATTCTTTAAGAAATGTGATGGACAGGGAATAGAAATTTTTACAGATGCAAATTGGGTTAGCCCTACTGATGATAGAAGATCAACTTCTGGATATTGCACTTTTATATGGGGAAATCTAGTTACGTGGAGAAGCAAGAAGCAAAATGTAGTGGCTCAAAGTGGTGTCAAAGCTGAGTTCAGAGTTGTGGCACACGGTATATGCGAAAGGTTATGAATAAAGAAACTCTTGCAAGAACTACATATCACATTAGAATCACCTATGAGACTCTATTGTGATAAAAAAAAGTAGCAATCAATATTTCCCTCAATCCAGTTCAACACGACAAAACCAAGCATATAGAGGTGGACCAACACTTTATCAAAGAGAATGTTGAAGAAGGAATAATCTGCATGATATGTATTCCTACTACGAAGGAGCAAAAAGCCAATATATTCACTAAAGGGTTGCCAAGGCAGAATTTCGAAGATTTCATTGGTAAGTTGGATATGATCAACATTTACGATCCAACTTGAGGGGGAGTGTGGAAATCACGAGATTGAAGGATTTCCTCCTATTTTGATCTTCCTAAATTGGAGGCAATCTCCCCTAATTATACCCTTTCGTAGATGGGTTTCCTTCATAAATTAGAATCACATTTGTACATTATAAAACTCTATATCTTGTACAGATAAAAGAAGAAGAAATATAAGAGAAGTTGTTTGTTCCTGTGGACGTAGGTTGAATTAACCGAACCACGTAATTCACTGTGTCATTCTTGTTCCACTCTATTTTTCTACAGATCTATCATTGTCTAAGACTCCATTTAATCCTCCTACATCTGCTTCCGCCCCTTCTTGTTCATCTAAAACACCAAATGAACCACAAGAAAAACCTAATGTGAGATTTGGCAAAGGTAAAGTATACACGAGAAGGAATATGGCTGTCCCGAAACCTATGCAAGTCCAAAAGTCCAACTCCGACCCTTTGAATGAGTTAACAATTTCTAACTCTCCATTACAAGATGAAAATGAATTTCATGAGAATAACAATCACCAAGACCTTCCAATTGCCATCAGGAAAGGAACCAGAGAGTGTACAAAACGACCATTTTACCCTCTTGCACATTTCTGTCGCTTAAGAATTTTTGATCTCGTAGAGCTTTCCTTGTAAGCCTACCATCACCATTCCTACCACCCTATTTAAGGCTTTGTCTAATGGAAAATGGAAACAAGCTATGAATATAGAGATGGAGGCATTAGAGAAGAACAAAACTTAGGAGTTGGTTAAGTTATTGCTAGGAAAGAAATTGGTGGGTTGTAAGTGGGTGTATACAGTGAAGTATAAAGCAAATGGGTTGATTGAGAGATAAAAGGTGTTAAGACCCCCAAGTCTGAGATAGCGGAATCATGTAGGCATTGGTGAGTCTTGACCCGTGTTCGACACGCGGAACAACAAAACAAGGCAAACACTTGCAAGGAGGTAAGGAGGAAAAGGCGCAATATCAAGCGTTGGCATGCATTGGTGCACATTGGCGGAAATCTTCGATGAGATGCAAGATTCGGATATATGACCAAAAGAAGGCTTGAGATGGACATCGAGTGAAAGGTTAGTTGGATCACCCGCATGACGGGAATATGCAAGAGTTACAAGATTAATTAGCAAGTAGATCAAGCATGGTGCGAGTTTTGGGAGAGCTTCGGATCTTGTACGAGCTAATTTGGCTAAGGCTAAGTTCTTGATGGACTAAGGATTTAGTGTGTGCACAAGTGGACGGACCATGGCTAATGGAGTTGGCATGGGTAAGCATTGAACGGACCAGTGTGCTATTGGCTTGGATGCGGATAAAGATGAGGAGATCTTGGACGAGATTGAAGAAATGAAGGCCCTGGCAAAAAATGAGACTTGGAAACTTGTCACTGCTCCAGAAGGAACACGAACGGTTGGCTACAAATGGGTATTCACAGTGAACCATAAGCCAGATGGGTCCATTGAGAGATACAAGGCAAGATTGGTGGCTAAAGGTTTTACTCAAACATATGGAGTGGACTATCAAGAAACCTTTGCTCCGGTTGCTAAGATGAATACAATCAGAATTTTACTCTCGTGTGCAGCTAACTTGGATTGGGACTTACAACAGTTCGATGTTAAAAATGCATTTCTTCATGAGGATCTAGAGGAGGAGGTGTATATGGAGATTCCTCAAGGGTTTGAAGATGAGAAGACACAAGGGAAAGTTTGTAGGCTAAAAAAGGCCTTGTATGGGATGAAACAATCACCACGAGTATGGTTTGAAAAGTTCAATCGGGCTATGATCTCCTTTGGTTATCAACAGAGTAATGCGAATCATACCCCATTTATCAAGCACTCCCAAGGTAAGATCACGCTTCTTATTGTCTATGTTGATGACATTATTGTAACTGGAAGTGATACAGAGGAGATGGCTAGACTGAAGAAACTACTTACTCAAGAATTTGAAATTAAAGACCTAGGAAAATTGCAATATTTCTTGGGAGTTGAAGTCGCTAGATCAAGAACAGGAATCTTTATCTCCCAGAGAAAATATGTCCTAGACTTATTAGAAGACACCGGTATGATGGGTTGTAAACCAGCTGAATCTCCTATCAAAAGCAATCACAAACTATAAGCAGAAACGGGTACATCAGTGGACATGAGAAGATATCAGAGGTTAGTTAGGAGACTCATCTATCTTTCTCACACTAGGCCAGACATAGCATTTGCAGCTAGTCTAGTAAGTCAGTATATGCATGATCCACGAGAACCACACTTACAAGCTGTATTCCGCATTTTGCGCTATCTAAAGTCTGCTCCAGAAAAAGTCCTTATTTTTACTAACAATGGTCATCTTCAGATAGAAGCATTTACAGATGCTGATTGGGCTAGATCTCCAGATGATTGGAGCTTAACCACTGGTTATTGTACGCTCATAGGAGCAAATCTAGTCACCTAGAGAAGCAAGAAACAGAATGTAGTTGCTAGATCCAGTGCGGAAGCCGAATATAGAGCTATGACTCAAGATGTGTGTGAACTATTGTGGGTAAAGAAGCCGATGAATGAATTACAACTGACGGATGAAGGAAGTTCATCTCTCTACTGTGATAACAAAGCTGCCATTAGTATAACTCACAATCCTGTTCAGCATGATATAACAAAACACATAGAATTGACCGACACTTCGTGAAGGAGAAACTTGTGAATGGCTCTCTACAATTATTCCATGTGGGGTCAAATGAACAACTGACAGATGTCTTCACCAAGGGACTCTACAACAAATAGTTTCATAACCTCGTTTGCAAGTTGGGCATGTGCGATATCTATGCACCAACTTGAGGGGGAGTGTTGACCAGAGATTATTAGCATTGATATTGTTATAATTACAACTATAATCTCTCCTATAATTGAGAGATTTCATAGATTTAATAGCTAGATTACTTCCTAAATAGTCCTAGGAATTTTGTATATAAACCCTTGTTCCTATGTACACAAAATCATGTAATACAAATTATCTTTAACTTTCATCGTATTACATGTTTCAGCATTATATATATTGTGATGGAATTTAACTGATTTCAACATGAACTTTTTTTTCCAAAAATTTTTACAATTTCTTATATTATCTATCATTCCTAACTAAAAAAGCATATAAAAATAAATTGAAAGGAGAAAAAGGAACTTTGTAGCACTTTTCAAATAAGATAATACTAATATATTAATTCCGAAAATATTTGTACAAAATACTATTTAATATTAATCCGTATATTAATATAGTAAATGTATTTTTTCTAATAGATACATTGCTATGTAACACCCAACAACTACAATAAAGATGATCTAATTACAAATCAATGTCCTTCTTAACAGTAAGTCATCTCTTTAATTCTTTAATGTATTATTGATCTCCTACAGCTCATTGATTACATCTATACCTCTTTTTGTGAATTTTTTATCATGCCATACAAGTCTCTCTAACGCACGTCTCAACACTAACGTCTCTCAGATTCAATCAATCACCTCACTGCCTCGTCTTTATTTCTATCACCACCGCACCACCAATCACCAGCCACAATAGCCACTCTTGCCCCCCGTCGTAGTGCACCAGGCAGCGTATAACGTATTACGGTACTCTCTCTCTGCTCAAATTTGGTTTTATCGTATTATTCATATTCATGAACAATTGAACTTGTATGATTGCTTGGAGAGGATTGTGGATTTGTGGTTATGATCTGACTAAGGAATTGAACAATAGAACATGCGTGCACATTAATTGTTTTGCGAAATACCCAATTAGAGCTAGAGCTATCTGATATAGTAATCCTACTCTTCCTAAAACAATATATAAACGATGACAATTTAGACTTATTTACTTTCCATAATCTTTGCTTTTTGGTGCTTTTCCTATGTTAATTCCATGGAATCGGATTGATTAATGTTGGTGGATTCAAGATAGCATCAAGACTACAAAATCTAATTCCAAACCAAACCCACTTGACTATTTTTGTTCTATTCTTATAAGCATAAGTGCATTTTGATATATATAAAAACATGTCCTAAATCTCTTTCAACTCATTACATAAGTTAAATGAAGCAATATCACACATTTATAAATCATAATAAAAACAATCATTATTTGGCAAAAAAGATAATTTTTACTTACTAATTTTCTTTGATTAAAATATTACATTTCCTTTCTCAAATGTTTACTAATTTAATAGTTAAATGCTAAACGTCAAAAAATATTCTAACACTTAATTTGGAAGTGTTTTAAGAAAAACCTCTAAAAGCATATTTACAATAACCATAATCTTAGATCTTTAAACTCAAACCTACTTTGTAAGAATCTAAGTATTAGAAATTACATAATATCACATTTCATCTTTGCCAAGTTCATATTGTAACTATACAAAGATAATTGTTTTTCTTTTTTCAAACGTTATGTGTTTTCGGCTTAAACAAAACTCTCATTTCCTATAGATCTATAGAAGTATGAATTCTAAAAACCGAGGTTTCCTTTCCTTTTTGTGAACCTGAAGATTTTACACAAAGCAATGATATGCATTTTATCACATTGTTGGCTATCCAACACTCATTCATTATGCATATGATACCAACAGGTATGCGACCCCTTTTATTTGTAGATGGAAAATACAGTAACATTTTTTAATAGTATCCATGCTTCTTTCATGTAACTCGTTACGAAATTTTTTGCCATATTATGTTGCAAACTTTTGCAATTCAATTCCAAAATTATAATCAATAACAAGCTAATATTTTAATCAAATTAAAGAATAAAAGATGGCTTTGATACCAATATTAGTAAATTAGGGTAGGATGATTTCTCGAAAGTCAAGATCACTAAATTTTTATAAAATAATTAACACATAAATCATAATAAAGTATGAATCTTAATTCGTACCTCATTCCAAAATCACAATAGATTGCTAGAGTTTGTGATTTGCCTTTCAGCAAACTATGCTGACATTGATAATCTTCTCACTCTCGTATGTGTCTTATTGTGGTTCAGATGCTGTGATCTTTGCCTCACTATGTCAATAGCTGCAATTTTGATCTTAAGAACCGACTAAAAAGTAACTAGAATAGGGAGAGAGATGAAATTCAAGGCATTTCTCACGGAGAGTGGTGTTGGCCTTTTGGAAAGGAGGTTCTTGCCAGCACTAGACAAGATGGGCAAAGTTTGTCACTTGTTGCTTACAAGAGACCATGCAATTTTCCTGCACAACCTTCTTAACGGTGATGGGGTTCAATCCATTGCGCAGTTCTGCAAAGAGGCTCTATTTGATGACTATCGTATTTCTAGCCAGAACGAAGATAAAATTGCTTTTGTTATTGATGTTTCCCTTCTTCACCGTGCTGTTCGTAGTAGTGTCAGCATCTGTAGTGAATTTGGGGTTGGTGGGGCACCTACAGATCGCCTTCAGATTAAACTGGTGAAAAAGCTGTCTCCCAACTGTACTCAACCAATGCCTTTTCTGACCTTTGAAACTAAGGGTTACAAGTCTGCGGTTATTCAAGATGTTCCGATTTCAAAACCATTGTCTCGGGTTCAACTTCTGGAACTTCAAGCTGCTCTTGATATGGCTCAAGACCTACCTCAGACTCTTGTTCAAGTTCCAAATTTGAATCAATTGCAGAACTTTGTGGATAGAATGAAGCATGTTGGAGATTTGTTAAATGTCTCCATAAGCAAGTATGGGGATCTGCATCTTCAGATCTCCACAACTTTGATCACACTGGGTGCTGAATTTCGTAAAATGTTGGTTATTGGAGATAAAGCTCAGGAGCCACTGGAGGACCAAAATCTAAGTGCACAGACTCGCTCACAAAGGGCAATTTTGCGTGGAGATGCTCTGTCAGTGCAGGTAAGTGTCAGACATTTCTCCAAGAGTCTTCAGTGTCACCTGGCAAAACCAGACTGTACTTTCTATGGGATTGCTCCTCAAGGTGTTTGCTTGACAGTGATTTTTCAGTTCTTCATTCCTGGAACTCGCCAGACAGATAAGTCCATCAGTTTACATTGCAGGCTCCCTGTGCTTGATCCATGATCAAATTGAGTTTGTTAATAAATCTGCCTTGCCTAATTGCTGTTGTGGAAGCTTCTTCAAGACGTGACTCTTTGAATGCCAAGAATAGATGGTCAAATTTGCTGCATTAGAATTTTGTATTCTCTATTCTTGTTCTCCTATCTTTTATCTTCCCTCATTTTGGATGTATCTTTAATTGCCTTTAACAATGTTATGGAATATCAATTAACAATCAAGGAATAGTCATATTAGAATGTACTTAGGTGTTTGTTGTTCTTTTCGTCCTTTCTCTATTTTCCTTTTTGAGTAACTGTGCCATAAAATTTCTTGAGTGGTTTATTATTGCCACGAAGTTGTGGATTGACGCAGTTCTTTGAACTATTATTTTCTTTCTTAAAAATCATAATAACTTGTTTTTTGCACACATTGAGTAAATTGACTCTGTTGAAACTTGAACGTAATTCATATGTAGGACATATATGTACTGTTTGTTCCGACTAAGAACTGCAAATTCAATTCGAGGTATTTAGTAGTAGGTGGTGATGCACCGATATGCATGTTGCTAACTTATTAAATAGCCATTTCATTGAGAAAAAAAAAAAACACTCGTGAATCCATTTCCTAATTGTATCCTTGTAGGAAAACTGGTGCCCCAGTGATAGGAAAAAGAGTTGCAAATAAGTTTCTTTCAATCATTACCAATAATCCTTACAGGAACATGAACCATGCCTGAAATGGTGAAATCAAAGTTCGATCTCTGACAATTACTTCCCTATCGTACATCTTAGAAACCAATTTTGCCACTTTGTGACAATCCATACATATTCTGAGATTCTTCACGACTCTAATTGTGATGCCAGTTCCTGAACTGACGAGCCCAAGTGCAATAGCTAACTTCTCACTGCCCGTATAGTCAGGCGAATAACCTATCAGTTTCAAGTCAGCTATCATTTCCTCTAACTTCATATATATTTCTTTAGTTTGAGGGTGTGATAGGTCACCAGCTACAAATTTGTGGACAATACCATTCATCTCTATCAACCTGGAATTTTCTTGACTCCTTTATCCATCATCATTTGTCTTAATTCCCTCAAATTCTTCCATTATTACAAAGCAGACATAAACAGCCCCATTATCTGGCTCTAACTTAAGTGTCTGTTCAGTTGCCATTTCTGCTAATTTTGGGTCTTTATGAATTCTGCAAGCACCAAGAAGAGCTCCCCAAACAATTGAATTTGGTTTAATAGGCATCTTTATAAATTATAAGTTCAAGAGCTTCTATGAGATGTCCTGCTGGGCCAAGAAGATCGACCATGCACCCATAATAAGCTACATTTGGCTTAACGGGTGGTAATGCTAGCAAATAATTTTCGTCCTTTATCAACCATTCCAGTGTGAGTGCAAGCAAAGAGTACAGCGATACAGGTTACTTCATCGGGAATGATTGAAGCTTTCAGCAATAAGGAAAACATATCAAGAGCTTTACTCCATGTACATTCACTACAAGGCCAACAATCATGGTTGTCCAAGTACATTTGTCACGATTAGGCAAATTGTTATAAACGACTTGTGCCTTCTCAACATTCCCATATTTGAAGTGCATGTCTATCAAGGCGTTCCCCACACAGGCGTCAATCTTGACCTTATTCTTGTACATGTATGTTTTGATCCACTCTCCAAGTTCCAGTGCCCCAGGTTGTACACACTGTTGAATATTGGCTCAAAGGAAGTCAAAAATTGCAACTTGCAAAGTCAGACATTGGTGCAGCTTTCGGTGATTAACAATGGTGGCTTCAACAATGGTGGCTTCAACAATAGAGGCTTTCACACCCATTACATTTTCTATAAAAGAGAAGTAAATGAAGGAGGAGATGGGAGAGCACAAAGTGAGCAGAAGTTGTTGGTGTGAGAAGAGCAAAAGAGTGTTAGTGAGAGAGAGAGCACAAAGTGAGCAGAAGTTGTTGGTGTGAGAAGAGCAGAAGAGTGTTAGTGAGAGAGAGAGCAAAATTTCGAGAGAAAGGAGAGAGAAGCATAGTGAAAGGGAGAGAGAAAAAAATATTTATATTGTTTTTGTTTTCTCTTTTCTAATAGTTTTGGGTTAATTTTGGGTCTCTTGGGAAACACCATTGTATGCTCTCTTTGTTATAGTGAAATACTCAGTCGTCTCCAAACTGGACGTAGGCATTGCCGAACCAGTATAAAAATTTTGGTGTTCTTTTGTTGTTGTTTTATTTTTACTCCAAATTTAATCACGTTTCCGCACAACAGATGATCCTAACAAGGCTTTACACTGGCATCATTCGCACATGCTTGATAGAGATAAAGGGCCATGTCTCGTCCACCAACATTGTTTAAGCATTTTCCAAATGAATGGTGAGGCAGCAAGCTCAGAAGACTCTTAGCAAGCCGATTTCTTTTAGTAAGGCATCGTGAAGAGGACCAATAAACAAGAGTGTCCATAGTATAAGGAAACAAAATTCATCGTAAGTTCAACTATTTGAACATGAAATTATTAATTAGAAAACAAAAGGAACTAATAGTGATGTAAAGAAAAGACTGAGATATCAGTTAACACTTACATTGTTCTTCCAAGGAGACACATGATAGTTTCGACCATTATGGAAAGTGCACCAGCATAAGTTGACTGTACATCATCTTCAGCATGATAGCTAATGAATATATCCTCCAAACCAAATCTTTTCCTATCAGCCTCAAGATCTATGTAGACACCAAGTGGATATCCATTTTGCCTATGAGAATCACAACAGTATGGATGCACAAATTAAGGTGACATAAGTTAGCATATGGAAGCTAGAAAGTTGGCATAGATAGAGAGGAAACCAATTTGTGAGAGAACATAGTTATACTGCAACCAAAGTGATCGTGCTCCTTTGATCGTAAAAACTAGTCCATACTCTAAACTCAAATATGTAATTACCAAATTTCAAATCACTGAAAGGGACAAACAACTGTACCAAGCTTAGATAATAAGCCTAACTATTCCTTTGGGACAAACTCACATACTGAAAATGATTCTAAAATTACAAGGATTCATAATAATAATAATAATAATGGAATGAGAAGAAAATCAACAGATTTAGCATCTTTTCTATGTCCTTTATCTTCGGAAATCCCTTTTAGAATTAGTGTGCTTATTTCATCAATACCCATATCCTTTTTTCTTTTAATCTTACCCCAACATATTTATTATCCTGCCTTTCCAACACTCCACCATAATGAAATTCAAAATTTACCAATAACTACAAAAGGAAAGTGTGACTAATTACAAAATGATAAATACTCCAAGAAGAAAAAAAAAGAATCAACAATTAACAAATCTCAAATCGGGAAATTAAAAATCCTACAAACAAGTAAATCATAATTAACATAACCATTTTTACTCCATATCTTCTAATCTCAAAGCACTTCTATTATACTTTGCATTGTCTACGTTCTTTGTGTTCTTACATATGAGTCATCTCCATTTGCATTGTTTATAAGAAGATTCACTTTATCATTTAAGTACAAAAATAGCTTCTATAATTCTTCTTTGTAACATTCATTATATGTGGCTACCTCGCCATATTATGTTATCTTGCTTAGTTGGTCGACATGACAGGTAATTAGTTAATCATATATGGTCTATATTTAGTGAAAAAAAATGTTCAATAACTAGATTACTGGGAATTTTTGGTTTAAGAGAATAGGTAACTGAATGTGAATTTCATATAAACTATAAACTATTACTTACCACAAGTACATGCGGAGGAGAAGATTAATATGGTCAGAAGTAAACTTCATTAAGAAATTTCTAAAGATGGAAAGTTACACTAAACTTCATTAAGAAATTTCTAAAGATGGAAAGTTTCACGGTAGAGTTGTGGTTTTCAGTGTTTCCTCACTAGTACTATGACATTAAAACTGCATTATGTTTATTTGGGGATATTAATTGTGGAACATATAATATGATAATGATGGTTACCAACCCTTGTTTTACCTAAAACAACGACAACTATTTGGTTCCAATTTGGGCCTATTACCCAGAATATATTCCTATTTTTGAGTTGTTTTAAACACCAAAAGCAGAACAGGAAACATAATCAAAACAGAAATAACTACATCATCTAGACCTTCTAACATAACATCAAACATTACCTGAGGATAACAAAAGACAATGAAATCTTAAGCAATAAATAAAAACTTAAACTTCATCTAGCTAACTGTGAAGGGTTAAGGGCGTCGAGAAGGGCAAAATGAGCTTTCGTTGATACGATGCCAAAAGGGCTGAGGATGGGACAAAATGAGCTTTTGGCAATGGGAGAAGTGTTGAGGACAACGATGCTACAATTTGAAAGCCAAGAGGGTGAGAGCGTCGGCTAAAACAAACAAATTTAGGCTACAAAGTAAGATTGGGTGAGAGCAAACTTAGAGATTTAAGTTACAGAGTGAGAATGGCCGGGTGAGAGCGAGAGCAAATAGAGTAAGAGTGATTTCATGTGTCTAGGAGGAGAGAGGATTGACAGATGTGATTTTCTCTTGTTGAAACGATGTCGTCTCAGTTTTGTCATGAAATTACAGATGTGATTTTCTCTTGTTGAAACGTCATCTCAGTTTTATCATGAAATAATGTCGTTTTAATATATAATCAGACTCACTTCTACTAATTATGTTGACGTGTCTGATTAATGAGCATCCCTTGGCAAGTGACAGTGTCACGTCAGCAAAGATAATAGTGAGATTAACATCGGGGAAGAATTGAAAAAAATTGAAAGCTTGAGCATTTATTGCTAATTTTTTAAAGTTCAGGCTATAATTAAAAAATTGACGAAAGTTTAGGCTTTTTTTTAATAATTAACATTTTTATAAAAAGTTTGTTTTCATGACTCAAACCTTTGGTCACAAAGACGTAACTTTATTCGTTGCTCGGAGGCTCACCATCATCGTCGGTATAATTATATAAAGCTAAAATCCTAGAATGCCAAACTAACTAGAGTCAATAGTCACTTGTTCTTTCACAAAAGAAGAAATAAAGAAGAGCTTACAAGTCCAGTTTTATTCTGGTCGTCTCTTTCAAGTATAAGATATTAAAACGAAATTATAAACTGAGGTCTAATACTCAAGAAATTTCATTGTTAATTGATAGTCAACAAAGAAGCGAATGAAAGCGTTGACTAGAAGTTTTAAGGAAGAAACCAACCTTCTCAAAATGATAGCAATAAGTAGAAGAAAAAAGAAGCATGTCAAACATAGAACGAAGTAGACAAAACAAGACAGAGCAAAACAAAACAAAAACAGAAACTAAGTTCAACAGAAAGAATAGAAAAAGAAATTTCCTCAAAAGCAAAAATATTGAAACATAGAGAATAAGGGTGGTTAAATGGAGAACTGTCGGAGCAGCGTAAGAGTGATGGTCAAACTACTGAAGCCCATGTCGTAGAAAAGGAATATATCATCAGAGGTTCTTTGTGAATTTGGGTAAAGTGCATTTGGGATATGGGTATTTGGTAATGGGTTTAGACAATGGGTAATAACCAAATATTTTTTTTTTGTGGATAGCTACTAGGAATGACCAATCAGGCTTCTGTTAACCACATTAGCAAATTAGTAACAAAATTAATATTTTTAACTTAGCTATTAAGGTTTTAGAATATTGGTCACTTAATTGACAAATTTTAACACTTAGCGATTAATGACATTAAATTGTTTAAGGTACTCACTCTGACTCATATATGATTTTAGGCATCATTTGGAAGCAAAGAAGTTAAAGTGAGTTGAAAGCACAATACTTAGGCCATTTTTCGAATATTTATTTTCACTTGTCTTTATGGAGTAAGAAGGAGAAAATTAAAAAACAAGAAGAAAAAAATACAAAGAAGATATACAGTTGGTCACGGCTATGCATGTCCCATATAAGAATGTGAGTTAAATTTAATGGAAAACATTTGGATTAATTGGTAGAGCAATATAAAGGAGCAGTCCACGCCAGAAGAAAACGACACAACTAAGGGAATGAAACGCAGACGCATAACCAGCAGCTCAACAGATGGGAAGTGCGCCAAAATGTAGTGCAGGAGGAGCAACCAGGAGATAAAACACAACGATGTATGCATTTCACACATATGTCCTATGTAATGCAAACCATGTCTGTGTTTCAGCATTTACGTTTAACGCAAACGTTGTCGTTCATGCTAAAAGGAGGAGCGTATGTTTTGTAAAAAGGGGTGTGAATAGTAGCTTAGACCAACAATTAATTTGTCATATCAAGAACAATACCAAGAGCTTACAAGAGAGAACACTGAGCGCAGAAAGAGGGAGGCACTACTAGGGGGCTTTGGTTGGGATATTTTAATGGGGCTGAAGCATTTTCTTGGGCGAGACCCATAAAGGGCTAGACGTCTCGATGTCGATTCAGAGGTGACATCAATGCCAATGACCGGGATTAAGTGTATTTCACTATTTTTGTTGTTTCTTTCTCTCATTAGAAATTGATTGTGTTATCCTATATTAATTGATTTGGGTTTTGTGTATTGATAATCAGATTTTCGTTATTGTTCGGTTATTTGTATATGAACTCATTGTGGAAAGATGATTTTAATGCTTTTATTGAATCGTTTATTTGCAAACTTATTGCTAGAATTTCGATATAATCTGTAATTGTTATGTTGAAATTCATGTGTAGCGACTAATGATTCGTAATCATTAG
>JANIHZ010000003.1:36019814-36038032 GCA_027478365.1 Erythroxylum rufum | reverse complement strand
TTGATGTTTTAATGATAAAAAATCATAATTACTACCACCGTGTTTATTATTTTGATGAAAAGCCATACTAAAGCAAAATAAAGTCATAAACTTAAGAAGATATAAAATTGATAAAGAGAAGTTGAAGTTTATAACTGTTGAAATGAAGATCGAAACAAGAATAAAAGAAGAATAAGGCTCAAGAAGGTCGTTTCATATATTATATTATTATTAGCTCACTTTGTTAATTTGATGATTCAAAAGGCTCACCATGCATAATCATTTCATCTTCATTCCGTAAGTTTTTACATTCATCAAAAGGTATTGAAGCTTTTAATTTAAATATAAAAGCCTCTTGATATTTCAAATTTATATTAAACAAATTTCTCGTACTTATTTATATCAATTATTTTTAGTTAAGTACATTAGAGGCATATCATGGCTAAATGATTAGTTAAGTTAAATGAAAGTAAGGCAATTAATTAGAACTTGACTTGAGTTTATGAGAGCCTCCTAACATGAAAGGGTATGAATCTTAGCCTAACACATCTTGTCTTGCTTAATGATATTTGAGGTATAGTTGGATCTTTTAATCCTTGTTGTATTATAGCTTTTGTTGCACATTATTTCTTAGAGCGTTGTACTTAGCACTTTATACTGTCTTTAAGATTATTAATTAATTCATTTTCACTTTTAGATTTTTTTCATATTATACTTTCTTAAATCTAATTTTAGAATATGATAAAAAAATTTGTGGAAGTTTAACTACCCTTGCTACAATAAATGGATGGTCATGTGTCAATTTTTTATATTGAAAATGTGATATTGTTAAAATTTCTTTAGAAGCCAAGCCTTTTCACAATTTAGTAGTTTATGGATGATACGTTGGAAAGTTAACTCAAAAACTGCAATTCAATCATTTGGGTAAAGTTTTCTACTTTTTTCCCAATGAAGAAAACATATTTTTTTTAAAAATAGATATAATTATAGATTTGTATTAAAAGAAGTTCATACAACTGTTACTCGTATTAGGATTTATCAACGATTGTTAAGTGACAATTTGCTTATATGAATTGAAATTTGGATAGGCCTTTTACAGAGAATTGGTTAGCAATGAGTCATACTCTATGTAAGGCACTTTATCTTGTATAAAACAAGAACTGAGTTAAGAGTCGCGTAGTTAATAGAGTGATGACTCAATTAAGAGAGAGACTGTGAGACCTTTTGGGCGTACGATACACACCAATGTTGCATAACTTTGGCAACATGATGGTGCATGTGTTGAAAATGTAAGGTTCTTATATATAATAAAACGGAAGCTTGACTTACTTACAGATGATGGAACATAAAGGAGCGTTCATGGACAGATTGTATTGGTGTTCACTTTGGATGGTGCTCCAATGTACATGCATGAAAAGCATGGCAATATATTAATATCACAACGTTGTATGAAGCAACAACGTTGTATGGTGAGTTTAATGTGCTGGAATTGATTTACTGTAACACTACAACGTTACACATGGAAGTTGCTGGTTGTTGCATGGTGTTTTGGTACGTTACTTTGCTAATTAACGTGGACGTTGCGTGGCTCTGTCTTTGGATCAGTCTCCATCATTACACATGTGAGTACATGGCCTGAATGGAGTTACGTATGGCTGGAGAAACGTTAATGTGACAGTTGATGTCATTAGTTATTGGAACAGTTTATATAAAACTGTCCAAAACCACTTGTAAATTGTAATAGCCATTGTCTTTATCTTTTAATTAGTTAACGTGCCTGAAGGCTATAAAAAGGTTGTTAAACCTCCAGACCATGTAGTGCGTTGCACTCCAATTATTCTGCAATAAAAGTCCACTGCTACTTTAATTAATTGCTGATTCTATTTGTTCCATAACTTCCAATAAGTGTTTCACCCAAACTTCTGCTTAATTTGGACAGCCCACAACATTGTCTTCGTTTTGTTCTTTGTGGAGGGTTTTGCTGAGCCAAGTGTGAGGTGTTGTACTGCATTTATTCACAACATCGTTGGTCCCATTTACTTGAGAATTTCAAGTGTTTCAAACAAACCTGCTCCATTTGACAGTCTGCTACAACGTCCATTTTTGTTTTTGTATTGCGGGTGTAATTAATTTGCTGACTCAAGTAAGGGCACTTGGTTGCATTATGGGGTAGAAGTTGTTGAGACAGAGACTCTTTAAAGAAATAAGGTCCTGAATTCGTTTTGTAGACTAGAGGTATGTTTTAGTCCTTAATATTTTCACTACAATTTAATTTAATTAGAACTTAACGTTTGCCAATATACAAAAAAGAACCCAATATGTGAAAAACCCTCAAATTGATGAAACCCTAGATTGCGAGAAAGCTGAGCAAACATTTTCTTTAAACTCAGGAGCACTGGTGGATGTGTACTAAAAAATTATGAAAGTCAAAATAGTTTTGGGGATTTAGGATTTTAGATAAAAGATAGGGCTTCCTAATCAACTTCTGGAGAACCTCCCTTTATATCTTGCATAATCTCTACCTTATTATCAACAGTAATAAATTGCCTTTGTAAGAAAAGAACCTTTATCAACTCCCAGATCGTCACCTAGCTAGTGCATCAAAACCAAATATGACATATATCTGAAAGCATGAAAAGATCACAACAGCTTTTTGAAGCTTTAATTTGAATGACCCCTCAAATTTCTTTTATTTCGTGACTGATTCCTTAAAAAGCAAACTCAATAAATTCCTTTCTAAATTTGTTATCTTCATCCCTAACTACTATGTTAATTGTGACGTTCTCTACATTGATTACTGAAATTAATATTGACTTGTTGCTCTGAACCGGAGAACCATTAGGAAAGAACTTCATTTGGTCCCTACCCTATAGTAAATGACCTACCCATAAACAAACCACCATCAAAGGCTTCAAGTTACGAGTGTTTCATGCCTCAAGTCCAGTTTGAAATCTTCTACGTTTATTATTTCTTACAGAAGCTCTTGTTTTGTTGAGCCATGAGAACATTTCTTGAAGAGCTAAAATTTAAAGTTTTAAAATATCGAGATTATACTTGAGAAGAGGCAATCAAGTGGAGATGGAAAGGAGCTACGAACTAGAGAAGAGAAACTGTGAACCATATAACACCACAAGAAATAATAGAGAAAGAGAGTAGCCCTGATAAGAAAAGACTTATATAAGCAAATTGTGTTGGGAGAAGGAGAAACAAAATTAGAAGAACAAGAGGGAGAGACAGTGTCGTGGAGAGGGAAAGAGAGGAAAGAAAGAAGGTTTGGTTAGGTTTGAATTTTCATGTTCTTAAGGGGTGATTTTGAAGTTTTTCCAAGAAGAAACGAGCAAGAGGAGGTTTAGAGCTTTCATTTGAGTGAAGAAACAAAGTAATTGGTGAAGATTTAAGGTAAGTGTATGTTTAATCTTTTGGATTTTGGAAGGGGTTTTGGTTTAAAGATCTTAGGAAATGTATGGGTATGAGTATCCTAAGATCAATTTCATGCATTTGGTTCTTTGGGTTTGTCAATTTGAATATCTATTGATTTGGGACTTTGTGAAATTGTTGAAGAAACTCAAGGGGGCAAGAGGAGCAAGAGGAGAGGCACTTTTGAGAAACTTTTCAAGCAAGGGATCTAAGGTGGGTTACATTTTTATAATTGGGTTAATGAGCCATAAATGTTCTTTTAATTATATGGAATTAAATGATTTTCAACTACCTTGAAAATATGCATTTATTGTTCTTTAAGATGGTTTGAAAATATGCCATGAGTTTTTGTATATGAATTTTGTGAATGAATGTTGAGTGAGATGGGAATGACTTCAAATTGTTCCAAAATTATGGTAATTGTGGCTTTTGGATGATTTGAGAGATGGTTATATGATTGGTATAGGAATGTGTTTGAATGAGTTGTGAAGTGGCTTTGATGCTTGGTGTTTGAATGAGTTGTGAAATGGCTTTGAGGTTTGATATGAGAATGTGTTTGAATGAATTGAGAGATGATGATAGAAATGTATATGAAATGTGTCATGTGCATGACAAACAAGTTTTCAAAATGTGCCATTTGGGCAAGTGGTTTTCAAGTTCATACATTACATGTTATGTGGGTTTGGTAGTCCATCCAAGAATTATCACGTGCACGTTGACCAAGTATAGGCTTCTCCCCCTTGCCCGCTTGTAGCACGAAGCTCCTTGTGAATTCCCTCAAGTTTACGACTACACAGGACCATTATATGGAATTATATAGTTCGTCATGTTTATGGATCTGCCCAAACCATTATTATGTGATTATGTGTTACTTTCATTGACAACTTTGATGAATGCTTGAATTATGTGAGTTGTGAATTGACTTGATAGGTTGGGAATTTTGGAAATATATGTTTCATGGATTTCATATGTATTTGCCTTGATCATGGTTTTTGTCAACGGTTTTGCTTGTTATAAATTATAAGACTGTTACCCACGAGCGTCAAGCTCACCCCCATTCCCTCCCATCCGCAGGCGATGAGCAACAATTCGAGTGATCGAGTCAATCGTCAAGGCATCACTCCAATTTGCATGTTTTAATCTTTTGAAGTTGGATTTTTGTAAACAATGCTTTAGTCACATTTTGAGAATTAGTATTTCTTGAAACATTTGTATTTTTGGATTATGTTGTAAAGTGGCTTGAAATGCCTCCTTAAAGCATTGCAAAAACTCTTATTTTTATGTAAATGAAATACTTGACTTATGGTTGGTTATGACATTTCATGTTTTTACATTGCAAATCCTAAGTTTTCATATGGGTAGGAAATTGTGTCCTGGCTTTGAGAGAAATTCTGTGTTAATCTAGGGTGAATTTGAACAAGTTGTCTTTAATATAATTTGTAGCTTGTCCTTTTATCTCTCCAACGATATAAAGTTTGCAATTTTTCGATGTCGGAGTTGAGAGATATGACCGTT
Source organism: Erythroxylum rufum (assembly GCA_027478365.1). Lineage (NCBI taxonomy): Eukaryota > Viridiplantae > Streptophyta > Magnoliopsida > Malpighiales > Erythroxylaceae > Erythroxylum > Erythroxylum rufum. Next base: position 36,033,121 of record JANIHZ010000003.1, on the reverse strand, counting down.
TGAGTTGGGGATGTCGTGCAGGAAATGTCACCCGAAGGTTACACAGCCTAACCGTGTGAATTCACACGGACCGTGTTTTTCTGGTGTGGGAGCACCATTTTCACCCGAAGGTTACACGGCCTGACCATGTGAATTCACAAGGGCCGTGTAAAAATCACACAGCCCGTGTGATTCTAGTTCAGGAGCCCCATTTTCACCCGTAGGTTACACGACTAGCCCATGTTATTTCACAATGTCGGTGTTTTTGACCCTCCAAACGGCAGGTTTTCAATTTTTGGTCTTCATGAAAGTTGTAGCCCTAGATGTTTTCTTTTCAATAGTATTAAAAAAAAAGCCGATCCGACATCCTTAGAGAGAGTTATATCACTTGCTCCAAGGCATGTTCAATGTGAGCGAAGTCATGAACATGTTGGCTTCGTTTGGCCATAACTCATTCGTCCGACCTCCGATTGAGGTGATTCTTAAGGCGTTAGATTCTTAACACACTCTCATACCTTAACATAAAATTTTATAGCCATTGGTTTCAAATTCAAAAAGATTGATTGGAAGGAAGTGAAGGGTCGGTTGGGAGAGCACATTGGGGCATGATTTTACTTTGGTTTATGAAGCATATCTTTATCTATAGAACTCCGTTTTAGTTGATTCTTGCTCCAAAATAAACTAGAGACTAGGAGCTGCTAGTTTGAAGAGTCAATTGTGATTTCGTGATCCCATTGTGTGGGCTCGCCTTTAGGGCTAGAGATGTAGTAAGAATGTTTAGAACTCGATTATGGCTATTTAAGGTGCAATGGCTTAACCCTACAAGGAGGACCACTCACGCTCTACGATTTTGGATAGTTGGGCTTCGAAAACGGGGCCCAACAGATTTTATTTCCTGTTATTTTTAGTTTTATCATTGTATAGAATTGGATTGAACAGTTGATGATAGGATCTAGAATGTCAAGGATGTTCTAAACTCACCTTCAGAATTTTATTCTTAAATTAATGAGAATCTTGTTGTTATGTGTTATTTAGATACTGTTGTGGTTTGATTATATGATTGCATAATTCGATAATAAACTGAAAGGGTGGATCGAATGAAAAATGATTAAATTGAACTAATGAGAGTTAGGTGATTTAATAGAAATAAGAATTGAATCAGATTGAGAAATTGTGCAAAGAGAGATCTTACATAGGTTTCTGATAGTTTATTAGAGAACTTCAAAACTTATTAGGGTTTTGGATAGGTTGTGAATTGAGATATTGCAACCTCCACAATCTGATTAGGGTTTATGATTTAGGGTTAATGGTTATAACTTGAGAGAGAGTAATCAATCATAGGATAGCCTAGAACCAACAATCCAATAATTCATAATCAGCTAGGATAGCATTAAGGATAGGCAAAATTTCCTTTCTCTTAATTGGTAATTTTTTTCAATTGATTCTTGGGTATGTTACAATTGCTTAGTGATTAATATTTTCATGTTTGATTCTTAATTTGATTAATTGAATTAAATTCTCGTTTTAATTTCGTTTCATTTTGAATTTATGTTATTTGTTTCTGGCCTTAGATTTTAGGATTAGATTAGTTCCCTCCTCGTGGGATCGATACCTTTGGTACTATGCTAACGAATCGTGTGCTTGCAGATCATCGAGGGTTAATAATTAAAACTTACACACAACCAAACCACTGATCACCTCAAAACCTTGAAGTGGAGGCTCTACTAAGTATAAAGGCAACATCACGTGATCCACATAGAATTTAACACTATTTGAGTGAAGACTCTATAGACCCTTATAGCTAGGCTATGATCACTTAATCACCTAAAAATGTTGTTTTTGTCTTAGGTGGCTCCCATTCAATGTCTGTTTAGAACTCTATCTACTGTTGTAGTGTTAATTTATATCTTTGCAACCAATCAATTAGTTGCAATCTTATGTATAACATTATTATTTAATTAATCTTAATGATGGTATCACTTTTTACTCTCTTTCTAGTTCAAAATAACAAATTGTCTCTATAATTAAATTCCTAGCTTATGGATTTGTAGACCACTCGACTGACTGATTCTTACAAATTTGTAGTGGAGATCCTTTCTGGAACTCGATATATCCATTCTCTAATGTGTTCAATCGAAATCCATGAAGAATATGTTTAATAGATTTCTCATACATCAATAATCTATAATTTCATTTAAGAAAAATTAGACATAACAAACAAGTTGCTAGTAATCAGATGGAAGATATGATATTATAAAAGATATAATTATCTCTGTCATGTTTTTTAAATAAATGTTAATATTTGAAAATGGCATTAAGTGATCTCTATCAATCCATCTTAGTCCTTAGGTCTTCGTATTCTTATTTGTTGGTGCCTAGTGGTAGGATCAATGCATATTGGTTATTATATCTTTCTTTTTTCCCAGGTATATGATCTTCACTTTTATGGATACTTTCAGAGTTCCATTATTAAACCGCTCTTGTTATGTACATTTAACGAGCTTTGCCTTCCTTTGGTCAGGAGAAAACCAATGAAAGGTTTATTGCTCACCTTGTCATTTTCAATGTCGTCCATTGATCCATGCCTCTATTCTCATTCCTTTTCTAATAATTTTCAGTGGTAGTGTTTTGTTAGCGCACATCGTTTGAATGAATGCTCACGCCTACAACTATTCTACTATAACTATTTAATTTAGCCTCTCCAGGCCTGTTATAGCTAGTTATTTTGATTTTTACTTGTAACTTTAACTATAATCTCAATCCTATTTGTCTGCTTAATCAAGATAGGGTTTATTTAAAATTAATTGATTGTTTGAAGTAAACAAGACTTGCATTTAACCTGAATCTCATATATCAACAGTTTTAAGTACTTGAGTATTAGATAAATATTGTCAAAATTTTTGGTAAAAATGATTTAGTTAGCAAAGAATTGAATCAATTCTTAAAAGAATAAAACTCTTTTTAAAAAAAAAGAGATAGGAAAAATTATGTAAACCCTAAAATAATTCGTATAAGAAACAAGATTAAGTCGAAAGTTGATAAGGGTTGAAATGAGAAGAAGAATTAATGAATTATAAGAAACATACTAGTAGAAACGGTAGAAAAATTCTTTCATGGAAGAACTAGCGTGGAGGCTTACTAAAAGCTCAAAAGAAGATCAGAAAATTGAAAGAAGCGTTGGGTAATAAGAAAAAAAGGGAGATTCTTCGTATTAGTTTCAACTATATTATAGCTTAGATAAACCCACCCCTATCTATGATTCTTTTGTTTTGATTTTCACGTTACAACTCTGCTAATGATCGAACGAATGTTAGAAGAAGAACATAAAAAGGCAAACACTTGTCTGGACCAAATCCTCTTTGCCTTTTATCCAATTCCAACCCTGTACCATCATTTTTTAGCCATAAATTTTAGTAGGTCCTAATAAAATTTGTGGCTAAAAAATAATGGCGCAAGATTGGAATTGGATAAAAGGCATAGAGGATCTTGTGCCCCACTTGTATGGGATTTGTATTATTTATAAGGAACATATTGTAGATGGAGGTTTCTGTTTAGTAAAGCCTTTGCCTTTTTCATCATAAAAAAGGTTATGTGATTTTTTTGTTATCATTAATTGTTAAATTATAGTAATAATATTCATATGGAAATAATAGATAATAATCAATTAAAATAGATAATGATAATCTTTGGAAATATACAAATAGATAGAAAAACATTTCTTACCAAAAGTTCTTTAATCGGTAGAATAATAATCAAATATAAGTAAGTTATAAGATGAAAGATCTTGTGTAGTATATGATTCTTGAAAAAAAATCAGTCTCTATTGTGTTCTAAAAATTTTAAAATAATTTCATTGACGAGATTTTGAATAAGTATTTCATTATCTTCACGTAATTTCATTAATAAGTTTTTATATAATTTTTTTTCTTATCTTCACTTTATTAATTAAGTGCTTTGATAATGAATGAATTATAATAATTAACTTTCAACTAAATAATTCATATGTTGAATTTATATTTGCTTAATATTCTGCATTTTCTCTTTTTTCTTTAATGACCCGAGATTATGAGTGTTAACAAAATTATATATTTCATATTTTTTAATGATTATTTAATGCCCTATTTGAGAGGTTGTGTAGTGTTTGTTTTAGGGTTGGCATTTAGGCTTGGGCTCGACCCAACCTAAGGTCAATGGGCTAGATTCAGGTTGACCAGAACTTGGGCCTAATCACTGTGAGTGTGTAAAGCCTTGGGCCAAGCATAGGCTTAGGCTAAAGGCCCAGCACCCTTACAGAACAAAACGACGTCATTTTCAACCATGAACATCATTTCTTTAATGAAGCAAAACGATGTTGTTTCCTATATCTCACAAAATATTGGAAACAACATCGTATAAATGATGGCTTTTTATACCTAGTGTAAAACATCGTCGTCTTACACTAAGTTTAGTTCACCCTTCATTTTTTTTTTCTCATTTTACACTAGGTTCAGCTCACCATTCACATTTCTTTTCTTCCCCTCCCCACCACACTTCTCTCTAGTCTCTCTCTCTCACACCAACATCATCAGTCCTTACTATCACTCACCCCTTCACAACATCAGTCGCCATTTGCCACCCTTTCGCCCTCCAATTGCGATGGCCCCTTTGCATCATCATCCCACTACCACTGCGTTTTTTGGCTTCTTCACTACCCACCCACCAAAGTAAAGTTCCTTCACCATATTCTAGTTTTGATTGAAGATTGAATTTGTGGAATACTGGAATTTATGGGATTGTTGTTGTTGGAGAGGCTTTTTTATGAAATTACATGGTTACTTACACAGGCGTATATATGACTGTGTAAGTCACTGTGAGTTTCACGAATTTACACAATCACATACACACCATATATGTGACTATGTAAGTCACTCTGTGTTTTAATGGACTTACACGTTCACATACATGCGTTCACATACATGCTTGTGTGTATGACCGTGTAATTTTATGAAAATAGCCAATGATTTATATAGTCATATACATGCCCATGTAAATAATCGTGTAAGTTCGTGAAAGCACATACACGCTCGTGTATGTTTTGACACAATCACAATGACTTACATAGTCATATGCACCCTGATCATGATTATGAATAACATATATATTCAGGCATGTATGTGACCGTGTAATTCACTGATAACTAATTATGATTATGAATAACATTTAATTATGGTTATATATATGTTTATTGTTTCATATGGATAAACATATTCCTTTAGTGGAGAGTTGTAATTCGATACCAGAGATAGAAGTGGAAACTTCTAATCCCGTACTAAGTAAAGATAGAAGTCTAACTCGAAGTTAACTGAAAAGTGAAGTTTGGAATTATTTCAATAAGATTAGATCAATAAACGGAGTAAAAAAAGCCAAATGTAGGTATTGTTAGATGTTGTTAGTTAGGCATTCAAAAGGTGGAACCTCTTATTTAAAGTGATGTGGATTCATGTAATAGAAAAAAGATGGTATTAGGAGATCATACATTTTTTACCCTTAATCTTATGAGAGGGAATAATGAATGACTGTATAATCTTAAGACAACAATAAATTAAGGTTTTTGATAGCTTCCATAGTAATTGGTGATGAACATAAACTATCTATAGTTGATGGAAAAAGATTTAGTATGTTACTAACCTCATTGCAACCAACCTTTAAGATCCCAACTCTAAATATGTTAAAGAAGGACACTATGAAGATATAAGAGGATAAAAAGAAATAAATTTTAAGAACATTGTCAAGTATTGAAGGACAGATTGTCATTGCAATAGCATTTAGACAGTTGATAATCAAAAGAAGGGTTATATGTTAATGAATTTGGTTTCATCTTATTCATTTTATCAATATTTGTATGTTTGATGTATTCATTCATTATAGAACTGCAATTTTTAGTAATCATTTGAAATTTGTAACTTTAATTAGTTGAATTGATTATTTTTATTATAGCTTTTTTTTCATTTCCTATAATAATATCCTTCTTCATTAATGGATTTGGTTTTACCTTATTCATTTTATCAATATGTGTACATTTCATATATTCATTCATTATAGAATCTCAAATTTTATTAATTAATTGAAATTCGTAACTTTAATTAATTGAATTATCACTTTAATTATAATCATTTTCTTACATTTACTATAATCATATCCTCCACTATTAATGAATTTGGATTTATCTTATTCATTTGATCAATATATGTATGTTTTAAATATTCATTCAATATAAAATCTCATTTTTTATTAATTAATTGAAATTCATAAATTGATCGCTTTAATTATAATCTTTTTCTTTTATTTCCTATAATTATATCCTCTGAATTTGGTTTCATCTTATTCATTTTATCAAAATATGTAGGTTTTATATATTCATTCATTATAAAATCTCAATTTTTATAATCAATTGAAATTGGTAACTTCAATTAATAAAATTGACAACCTTAATTATAATATTTTCTTTCATTTCCTATAACTTTTTCCTCCTTCATTAATGAATTTGATTTCGTCTTATTCATTTGATCAATATATGAACATTTTATATATTCATTCATTATGAAATCTTAATTTTAAATTTGTAACTTTAATTAATTGAATTGATCACTTTAATTATAATATTTTTCTTTCATTTCCTATAATCCTATCCTCCTACATTAATAATTTTAATTTAATAAAAATCAATTAAAATTTTAACTAAATAATGTTCTATTAAAATATTCAAAAATGAAAAAAAATAAAAAAAGTAAGGCCAGCTTGAGCCTAATATAGCTTTGGGCCTACTAAGCCTGATCGAACTAAGCTCTGAGCCTTGGTCTAGGCTCTAAGCCTCGGTCAAGGCTTTGGACCTCAAGCCCAACTCGGGTTCTTTTCTTCTTGAGCCTGGCCCAACCTACTGTCATATCTAGTTGATTTTAACCTAAATAATGTCCTATGGCAACAAGAAGAGATAAATTAGTTTTTGAGGAACACCATATTGACGAACTACAAACAAACTTTTTTAAAAAACTTCCAGAACATTTGGTTATGTTTCTAGTAAAAAAATTCACAATTCAGAAAAACACATACACACACACTCAGAATATAATCTTTTACTGTGAAATAGAAATATTAAAATTTAAAACCATAGTAAATGCCTACACTAGATAAGATATAGGAGACAAGAAAAATGCCTAGTATTGAAGAAGTAATGCAATGACTAGGTAAAGCATCCTTTCTCAGAGACTCTACTGCCATGCTTGCTTATAGTTGCTTCCATCAGACGTTAGTACTTCTGTCAGTTGTAGAGAGGGAAGTAGTGTGAATTCTCCCTTCCTGTCGATGCTTACCCCTACTACCTTTGATATTTTCTACCATGTGAAAATTGGTAGGAGAGGAGACGACAACAACAAAGAAATTGTGTGTAAGGTTACACATTTATGTATATAAAGGATGGACCTATTTTAGTAAGCCAAGAACAAATATATGGGCTAGTTTTTTTACCTTAATTTCAGCCAATTTAAATCGGTTAATAAGAAGAACATGTGCGTCGTAAAACAATACAAGACAAGAACCTGTATTTGGATTAAAATATTATGAACTTAAATGGGATAATATTTGAATTTAACTCAATTTTGGTATAGGCTTAAATATTTTTAATGAGTAAGAATACAGGTTAAGACTTGTAGATCAAATGATAATTTGTTTATTTAGAAATGAGTTTATAAATTTATTAAAAATATGAATGAATTTAATAATACTTAGACAAAGTTTCTAACTCAAATTATACATTTAAAATTGACGAGTTCAATCTTAAGTTAATATAAGTTCCTAAATAAATTTGAATCACTAAGTTCATAAATTTGGTAATAATTAATTCAAAATAAATGTATAATTAAATTAAATTAATTAGAACAAATATTAGGTTTAATGATTCAAAAGGTTCCAAACTTTCATCTATTCAAATGATAAGGATACTTTGTGGTAACATTCATGGATGTTACAAGAACATATATCCTAACAAACTGAATTCTCTTCACTTTGGTTGTAGCTTAATCTATGCAAATAGGCTTACCAATGAAGCTTGTAAGATGATTAAGACCAGAGGTGGTCCGATACTCTAGGGGAACTCTATATATGCAGATCCGGAGTGGTATGTATTTTTGCTTGATGTCCTCAATCTTCATCCTAGGTCTTTAAACCTTGGTTACATGACAATGCCCTACTTGAACTTTCTTTACATTATCTAGGTGAGAGAATCTGACTAGGAATACATCATCACTGTTTATAAGGATATCTTTTAGTCCATAAGATTTCCAGTTTCTTATTGCTTGTTTCTTCATCACTAGGAATGCAACTCTCTTATCTAAAAAGAAACCATGCAAGATGGAGTTCCATTTGTTGACACCTACTCTAAGAACTTCCAATGGAGGAGGGATAATTATATTGTCTGAGGACTCAATGGGAGGCATAAGTTGAGTTTCAGTTTAAGTGTGGATTCACCTATAGCTTAAACCCAGGATCTTTTGATAGGGAGTGCAATGGTGTTTTTTCTTAATCAGAAGGGCGAACCTGAGAGGAGGAATGGATGACAATAAGAAGGGAAGAAGAAAGAGGAGCCTGAAAAGTTGAATTTAGTGGCAGGAAATTTTCTGAAGTCGTGGAGGGAGGATAATACGTACTGGATAAAACTAAAAAAAGACGAAAGTAAGAGGCTAAAAGGGGTTAAAATAATAAGGGGATGATAGGAAGAAGTAAAATGAAGCAAGGGGGTGAAGAATAAAGGACTGGACAAGGGTAGGGGGAGCAAGAGAAGTATGGACAAGGAGAAGTAAGTCGCAGTAGCAAAGTAAGAGTTTATAAGTCAAGCTGAGTAGGTAGGAATTGAGAAAGCAGGATGCGACGAACAAAGAGAGTATGCTTGTTTATAGGAGTAGCTTTGAAGCTCGAAGAAGCAAGATGAACAGTATTGTTAAGTTATTCACTAAAAATCGCATTCCTTATAGATAACCAAAAGATTTTATTCTCATTGTATCGATCTTATTGAAGTGCTCTGACATTCTCAATGCTTAATTTCTACTTATATTGAAATAATTTAACTTTTCCAAAATTTTAAATAAATATTTTATTTAATACATTTAACTAATCACATAAAGTCATTAGTAATTTAATCAACTACAAGTATCATCCTTTTATGAATTGTTATTATATCCAATACATCACATATATAAGATTTAACAATTCATCACCATTATCAACTTTTCACCAAAGGTTGATTTGGTTTCTTCAACTTAATAAGTTTTATACGTTTCATATGATTTATAATCAGAAGGACACATATATCCTTGTATATAAACTTATGATTCTCATCATGTTGAGTTAACCAACATAGTATAAGAGGATAGTTTCAGTTATCTAACGTTGTATTCTTACCATTTATGGTATGCATAAGTCTCCGTTGATCCAACATATATAAACTATTTGTATAAACTTGGATTAACTACTTTTACTCAACAATCTATTTGTTACCCATGCATTAAACATTATAAACATATTGAATATATATTCAGTTTTAAATGCTTGTAAGTATGAATTGGAAATATATATAATCTCTATCAGATCACGTATAGGGAAAAGTAAGAAATCATTTTTCTTATAATGACAATAATTATCATATATGGGCTTACACTTTCAATTGTAGTCTATATTTATGCTTCTAATAGGCTAAATTGAATAGAAAAATTCCATCAAGATATTATACCTTTCAAGGTAATTTGAGTAAATGACATGCTAGATAGATGAAATTCATTGAAACATTCCCATATATCATTAAATATAAACAATGATAATGAGTTTGGTAATGTATATTTAGCATATGAAAAAGGGAATTTGATAAGTTTTATAGACATGATGGTTACTTGTTTCATAAAATAAATTATATATGCTTATTTGTAATATGTATAAATTATTTATGCGTGAAACATATGGTGAGGATCTAATAGCTCACCTTAGTGTTTTGATGAGGGTCTAATAGGTCACTTTAGTGTTAAAGGACCCTATACATATTAAGAAAACATTTTATATGGGCCTAAGATGAGATGTGATCTAGAAAGGGTACGTAGTAGGTTCATCAAAACAGGCTAAATCTAATATTTTACCATATGGATGTGTACACCTTTAAATGTATCTAATAAACTATAGGTAGATATTTCTATGGACTTTATGATAGAATTAACTAGGTTTAAGAAAGGTAAAGATTCTACATTTTTGGTAACTAATATATTCTTTAAGACGGTAAACTTTAGTCCTTGTGATAATACTAATGATGCAACCAATATCGCTAATTTGTTTTTTAAGAAAGCGTCACAATTACATATAGTTTCTAAAATTTTAAAGAGTCAACATGATACTAATTTTCTTATTTATTTTTAGATATTTCTATATGATAAGTTAAGCAAAAAGTTGTTAATTGTTAATACTAATCATCTTCAAATCGATAGTCAAACTGAATTACTAAATAGTACTTTGACTATGTTATGTTATGCTATCATTAAAAGGAAATTAAAAATATTCTTTACCATTTATTGATTTTGCTTATAATAAGAATATACATTTATCTACTTATTATTTATCATTCGAGGTTAGCTATAGTTTAATCCAATAACACCTTTAGATTTATTCTCTTTATCTATCAAAGAATGATCTAGTTTGTATAGAACAAAGAAGCCTAAGATGGTGAGCCAACTTTATAAATATGTAAAGAATCAAATAAAAAAAGCAGAATAACCAATATGCAACCAAAGTTAACAAGGGCAGAAGACGAGTTACCTTTGAGTTTAGTTATTGGATTTGGGTCCATATAAGGAAGAAAATATTTCCATTATAGAGGTGGTATAAGTTGAAATCAAAAAGGGTTTGTTTAGATCATGTCATTAAGATGATCAATGATAATGTATACAAGCTAAAGCTTTTAAGTGAATACAATGTTAGTGCTACCCTTATTATTTTTGAACTTTTTTACTTTTATGTTGGTGGCAATTTGAGGTAGAATAATTATAAGAGAGGGAGAATAATTTGAGCATGAATAATCAAGCCTCAAAGGATCTATTTCATATGCCTAATGGAATAGTTATAAGTGTAACACCCTAATACCCCATAAGAGGGTATACGGGTGCCATACAAAACAAACCTAAAACATACCAAGATATTCCAACAAATCCTAAAAATGTTGAGTTATAAACAGAACATAATTTACACATTATATTTATCAAATACATGCCTTAAATTCAAATCCATCTTGCATTATAGTTATTACAAACCATTTACACAAAATACAAATATGTCTCATAATTTAAATACAACTCAAAAACTTAAACAAAACATCTTCCAAAACATAACACATCCTTCTTTCACCACTGTGGTTGTCCCAGCCTTAATCCTTTATATTGAGACCTACACGGAGGAAAAACTACTATATTAAGCATATAGCTTAGTGGGAAATAACTAAACATGATACTAGATAGAGACTGCTTCTAACCGTTGTCTAGCATTTATAAGCAAATGAATCATAGCTTATCACAAGCAATCTTTAATTATTCAAATTAAAGAGTAATCAAACTATTAATTGCATCAGAACATAACATCAATGCATCATAACAGAACATACTTACATCATAACAAAATATAAAAGTATCAGAACAGGACATGATTGTTTTAGAGCATAACTAATATCAAAACACATACAGAATTACCTGCTAATCCTTTTTACAAAAATGGGTAACTGGAACAAAACATAAAATACCTATGATTGGTATCTATAGAAATAGAAGAGACTAGAGTCTCTAAAACAGAAGACACTGTAGTTTCTAATTACAGAAGCAGCTACAAACCCTTCTAGGCATGCCTATTTACCCACGACTAGGACTTGGTAGGTTTAAAGTAACACATATCATTTCAGAATCACATGTATGAAAAATAATGCATAACGTAAGAATTTATTTCCTTATGTTCAAATTAAATACATTCTATCAAACTCGAACAAACTTAATATGCCTTATGAATTTAAGCATTTCTAAAAATGCATCAATAATAGCATTAAGTAATTACACATCATATATGTTCACACAAATTCCCAATTCTCAAACATTCATAACTAATTCACATTACTTAAATCCTCTGGATCACTTTTGTGTTCCTAAGAACACCTTTATCCCTTGAACTATTCAAATATTCTAAAATTGGATACATTGATATCAAACATTCCATTCTTTAAGTTATCACCTCAATTAACATTCCAAAACTTATTCAACCTTTAACCAATTAATCCACATCAAACTAGGTTTATTTCAAACCTTTATCAAGTTTAAATGTACCATTATAAAGTGTCTTAACCTTATGTGGTTCAACAATTATACAAAACCAAACATTTCTCATTTCAAAGCATTTTCCACGACCGTGGGAAGGAGCTAATGTAGCTCTCGTGATCGTGGGATGAGTGAACCAAAGGTTCACTATCAGATTGCCTTCAATTTGTTTCCAGATTTTAACACCTTCATACTCAATTTAATACACCTTCATTATAGTCCATTGATTACACCTCAATTATACTTCAATTCCTCATCAAATTCACATCCAATTCCAATTCAAAACCATTCATTTGGCAGCTCACAAACCACTGTCTTTCATGCTTCAAAAATCAAAATAGAATTTATCATACAAACATCATCTTACAGAACTCATTTTATCATAAACACAACACATATTCTATCCCAATTCAAACATCATAGAATTTGTATTACCACATGCCGGCAAGTTTAGAATTCCATTTACATGTTTAACTCAACTTCCTACTTCAATGAACAAGCCAATCTAACCTTCTATGCAACAAGCACAATTCCAAGATCAAGGTGGACGTAGGATGATTTTAACACCAAAAAGACAACAACATAGAAGATAGCATGATGCAATATTTGGATGTGGTAATTAAACATAAACATAAGCAAGAACACAAGGAAGTGAGGGCATGATGTTTCGGTGGTGAAAGGAATGGTGTAGAAAGAATGCAGCAGAAACAACTAGAATAAAAGATGATTCTGCACTCGCCTAAACCCTTTGATACAAGGTGTCCTTATTTTAAAAAGGAAACATGTCATACTTATAAGTGAGCTACTTGTCCTCTTATCATGCTACCAAATGCCATTCAACTTTACTGTTATTTGTCTCTTATTTACTTATGCTACATGTCACTCAATGTGTAACATCCCGTTACTGGTAGCAAAGGGTATTATGGTAATATTGGGTCAGACTGATAGATTTCATTGCATTCACTG
>JANIHZ010000003.1:35991983-36005755 GCA_027478365.1 Erythroxylum rufum | reverse complement strand
AAATAAGAATAAAATAAAAGTTAAAAATTATGTAACATAATATATTGAAATACTATTTTACAATTTTATAAAATTGAAGGATCATTTTATAATTTAAAAATTAGTCAAACCGATATTTGATACTAACTAATATCAATACTGTATTGTATCATAATCAAATATGACACTAGATTCGATATAATATTCATAATATTGGTATATATTATAGGTTACCAATCATTTCTTTTTATTATATATGTATACGTGTGTGATTTAAGTCAATGGACTTGGTTTAAAACCGGCAACGGATAGGCTAAGAGAGTACGGAAGCAGGCCCAAATCTAGAGCCCATCAATGCTCCAAGCAAAATTTCTACGCCAGTAACGGTCTCCATCTCTGGACTTACTCTTCGTGTTCACATGGATCACCTTAGCGCTCGTCGGACCAGTAAGGCTCCGAGGAGATCCGACCTCTACTCAACGGCGGTGGCTCACGGCGACGACTCTGCCTCCGACTCCGACTACGAAACAAGAAACCATGACAACGACGACAACAACATCTACGCCACCATGCTCTACAAAGGAGGAGCTAACAACGCCAAGAACGGCGACGCCGTCGAAGAAGACGACGACGAGTCGCTTCCCCCGCTCCTCAAACGTCTCCCGAAGGATTTTGGCGGCGGAGTTCCCGACGAAGACGACAACTATGGCGATTTCGGGACGATGATTGTGAAAACAGGACGAAGTCGCCAGTGGAAGCCGCCTAGTGGTTCTGTGGTGCCAGATTTTGGGGTAAGAACGGAGGATAGCGACGGAGGAGAGGAAGGAGAGGGGTTTGGGACGTTTGTGGTGAGATCGACGGTGGGGAGGAGTGGGAGTGGTGGATCGACGATGGGGAGAGCGGTTGCGAGCATGCAGGCGGTTGGGGAATTAGGATTTGGGAAGAAGAGGAAAGAGAGTGCAGAGGAGACATTGACACGTCAGCATCAGCAGAGTAAAGTGTCTTCTAGTTCGATTCCGGAGAGTGTTACTAGAGAGGATCCTACTACCAAGTACGAATTATTGAATGAACTTGGTGAGTTTGCGTTTTGAACTAGGGAATTGTGAAGTTCGTCTCACTAATGGTTCACAGTACAAATGTTCAGATTGTTTTGCGCTTTCCTGCAATTTTAAGACAAAGAATTGTGGCTTTCATATGGCAGTTCAAACAGGAAGCTATATTTCTTGTACTTACCGTAGGTCATACTGAAGTTGTTTTCTTGGCATGGCAGGGAAGGGATCATATGGGTCTGTTTACAAGGCAAGGGATTTACGAACTTCAGAGCTTGTTGCCATCAAAATTATATCCTTGGTCGAGGGGGTGAGTAAATTTTCTTGTTTGTACTTACATAAAGTTTTGTTATTGTCTTGTTTTGTGTTAAGTAGAATATTTGGATTGAGGTGATACTTGTACGCAGGAAGAAGGTTATGAAGAAATCCGAGGTGAAATTGAGATGTTGCAACAATGTAACCATCCCAATGTTGTTCGATACTTTGGGAGTTATCAAGGTGAAGAGTATCTTTGGGTATGAATAGTGGTGGATTGACTATTTTAGAAGCTGATAATGCATTGGTCATTTTTCATGATTTTGTTTGTGGTTGACCTTTACTTTTTTTCTAGATATCTTTCATTTGGTTCTCTAGTGATTGGGATGAATTGGTACTTTGCTTTTGCAGATAGTTATGGAGTATTGTGGTGGTGGAAGTGTTGCTGACTTGATGAATGTTACTGAGGAGCCCTTAGAGGAGAATCAAATAGCTTTCATTTGTAGAGAAGCTTTAAAGGTACACTGGTCTTCATTTTGTTGGAAGAAGAAAAATATGAAGAAGGATCAATTTATTGCCAAAATTGTCAAGAAAACTTACATCTAAGGCTTGTCTCTTTGTTTACCAAGTAAAATTATAGTTCGTTGGCAAAAATATCAAATAGGCAACAGATATTTCATGACAGTACAACTAAGTGACTCATGTCCTGAATTTTGAGCAACTAAAACCATTGTAGTCAATCAATAATGATATAAGATCAATTTTGACCCAAAATTTATTGGCCTGTTTTTAATATAATGAGTTTTGACAATTCAAACTGGAACACAAGAATTGTAATGTGAGCCATGGGATTTCAGCTTTTTAGCTGACCTTAATGTTGACCTTGATTGATTTGGAATGTCATTCCTTTTCCTTTTATTTTAATTTCCAAATTTAAGGGGAATTTTTTGGTCTTATTTATTTATTTCTGATTCAATGTAGGGTTTGGCTTATTTGCATGCAATATCCAAGGTTCATAGAGATATCAAGGGTGGTAATATTTTGTTAACTGAACAAGGAGAGGTCAAACTGGGTGAGTACAGCTATGTGCATTTTTAAATTTTATGTTACTTTTGTATGAAGCAAGAAAAAATGCTTCTGTATTAGCATTTGGAAGTTCATTTTCCTTTTTGTTGTGTGCAATTGAAAGGGAACTTGTTAAATTATTGAAATGTTTATCTCATCACATGGCATGTAGGAATTCATTCTTTCATTCCTATTCGTTTCTTGCTTTTTGTTTAGATAATTGCATTGAAAGGAGTCAAAAGAAAATCTTCTGTGAGTCTTGCAATGAATTTTCTAAATCCATTTTACCACAACAGACACAGGACAGTCTGAGAGAAAGAAAAGATTTGGTTGACAAAGAAGACTTATTTACATGTTAAAAGATTCTCTAATTTTTACCAGATTACTTGAGAGAAGCCAAAGTTTTAGAGATGGCAGTTTAATTTGTGGTCAATTAGATTATTACTTTCCAGCATTCTTTCATTTGCTTTTATGAAAAGTATATGTCCTATTTGAACTTTCATTCATTTAATTTTGTATTTGGAGCTGTAATGCAAACTTTTGGATTAAAAATATCCCATCACATAAAGGGTTGGGAAATGATAATGAGATGCAAGCATTTGCATTCAAAAAACATATTGTTGAAGGCTTATGAGAAATGAATAATGGTCAATTGCTTAAAAATTAGAATACATTATTCATTAATATCCTGGAAAAATAACAATTTAATGTCTTGATTAGGGTGCTTTCTGAAACTTAAAGTTGACGAATTATCAATAAAGAAAATTTCCCATGATCGTTCTGTTTTTACCCAAGAAAATGTTATTGTGGCCTTACTTTTGTTAATAATATGTTATTTGGTGGACCATCTTTTTCTAGAATTTATTCTACTGAGTTGCTATTAAAGAAATGAACAAATTGTTTCATTTTTCGATGACACTACAAACAGGTGATTTTGGGGTTGCAGCACAACTTACGAGAACCATGTCAAAGCGTAATACGGTATAGTAATTTCAGATTAAAGTGCAATTTCCATAACTTTTTATTGATCAGAACTTGATAGAAATTTACTCAAGATCTTTGTAGGTGACTGTGTGTCTCTTGGGTAGAAGAATTATCTTATATGATTGGATCAAATATTACAGTTCATTATTTAGCTGTTACAAGTGATGGCATTCATTTAGGTAAAACTTTCTTCTTAAGCATATAACAAAATGCTGAATATTGGATTAGGAACACAAAAATAATGGACATTACACAAATCAATCCTTCGTAGCAAGCCGAGTCCTTTCTGGTGATAGTCTTGACTCAAGGCCAGACTTTTAGGAACATCACTACTTAAATCAACAAATCAAGGCTGCACTTTACTCTCAGCTTCTGATTATGTTGCCAGTTACCATGATGATGCGAAAGAACTTAAAATATATAAAAGAAATAAAAGAGGAAATATTAGTAAACCACAAGCCTTAATTTGGTGGGATGAAGATTGAGAATTAAGTTGACAACAAAAGATGGGCTGAAATTTAGATTATGTTAGGATTCCTTATTAGATAGAAAGTATTAGTAAGTTAAATATATTATTCTATTTTACACACGTTGTCCTAGTTGTTTAGGACTTATAGAATTTTTATTTGAATATGATTTAAATTTGTTAGGAACCTTTTCCTACTCTATATATATGTGTACTCAGCCCTTCAATAAGAATAAGCAATCTGGAATTTTTCTACAAACTTGAGTTTTCAACTAGAATGTGTGATGCTTTCTTCTAAGAGTGTCTTAGAACCTAGGAGTGATTCTTAGTTTCCTACCTTCCATTCTTTATGCTCACCACAAATTTCCAGCAACCAAATTCCTAAATTCCAGCATATTAAAACCTGAAATCCTAAACCTAAATTTTCAGTAATCAAACCTTAAAATTTCAGTTGTACAAAATTTGAAAATTTATCATTCCTATCCAAAATTCAGCCTTGAAACTTGATATTTCAGCAGCCTTATGTCAATCATATTTCTTAGTTTTGTTATTTTTAGCTACTAGTTAATAATTCTTCTATTTGTTCTACATCACATGATGTTGTGGGTTTCATTTGCACATGTTGACTCATCTTATCGCTTTTAAGTAACATTAGATTATTTTGTGAAAATATTGATTCAGGGCATTTCTGGCTTCATTCTATCTATGTTACGTTTGTTGTTTGATTCAGTGAATAGCTTGTATTTGAGGTCAAGTTGTTTCAACTATTTGATGGTAGTTTCCTGAAAATGTTTTATCTATTAATAGTTCATTGGTACTCCACATTGGATGGCTCCAGAAGTGATACAAGAAAGCCGCTATGATGGGAAGGTATCATATCCTCTGTTTTATATCCTCTGTTTCTTGAATTTATTTCAGTTATGTGACTTTACTCATTCTTTTTTTTTCTTTAAATAGTAGGATTAGGAAGTTATTTGTTAGCATTGTAATGAATGTTCAGATATTTTCATTCTTTTCATTATTGGGTAACCTAGGAGAGTCTTATGAAGATATTTCTGGGGTCTTTGAAGTCTGGGCTTTTGCAATCAAATAAATGATTGTAGGTGGCAGTCTAGAACCAGGGGCCGTGTGAAGAGATTAGGTAGGGATTGAATTTTAGATGAATACAGGCATCCAATTTTTGACTAGTTTTGAGAAAGCAGACACTTCTAAGTAGGGGATCAATTTTTGTGGCTAATTTCAAGTCAACATTATGTTCTGCTAGCATATGATTTGGTTGCATCGTTGCATATTCTAAAAAAATTGTTGAGGTACT
This sequence comes from Erythroxylum rufum, assembly GCA_027478365.1. Lineage (NCBI taxonomy): Eukaryota > Viridiplantae > Streptophyta > Magnoliopsida > Malpighiales > Erythroxylaceae > Erythroxylum > Erythroxylum rufum. The sequence goes on along the minus strand of JANIHZ010000003.1, from coordinate 36,000,642 downwards.
AATAGTTTTTAAGTAGCTAGATAACAGACTAGAGTTTACTGCTTCGTACAATAACAATACTCAATAAAAATCTCGCTAACAGGTCTAGGGAGATCTAGTAGTAGAGATGTTAATGGGCCAGGCCGGGCCGGGCCCGGGCTGCCCCTGGCCTGACCTTGAGCCATGGTGGCCTATGGCCCGGCTGCCCGGGATGGGTCGGCTAGACCATGGGCTGACCGGTCTGCCATTTTTTTTAAAGAAAAACTTCCAAAACAATGCATTTTGGAAGTAACTGTCATCGGCCCGTGGCCCAGTCAACCTTGGCCAAAATCGGGCCGGGCTGGGCCCTTTTTGACATCTCTATCTAGTAGTGCGCAACCTTATTTCTAACTAGTAAAGAGGCTGTTTTCAAATGACCCTCATGAAGATAAGAGTTTACTACATCTTAAAAACTGTAAAACATGGTACGAGTACTGATGAATATACTGGAAAGGAATAGAGATTGTAATAAATATAAAATTATGTGGGAACTTATTGAAACCCAAATATATTGGATCAAACCATATGAAATTGTGTAAGAGTTAATCTGAGACATAGACAAGGAGAAAGATGTACTGATGTTTGTAGAGGAATCATTTTGGAACCTGGACAAGTAAGTAATAACATTAATTGGACTAGAAGTTTCGCAGGTGACCTCTGATTTCAATTATCATGTGTTTGTAAAATTACTACAACTTTTTTCCAGGTGGATGTCTGGGCTCTTGGTGTTTCTGCAATTGAAATGGCAGAGGTATATTCTTACAATGTTCAGTTATATGAGGAATTCAATTTAAACACAAGTTCATTTTTTATGTTTCCTCTCAAAAGTATTATTTTATTCGTCAAGTTTTGAGTCATCCTTATTCTAGGATAACTTTCCCAAGTTGCCTTTCTACTCACGGTGAAGGACAATTCTCTTCTACATATGATCTAGGATGTCATAGTTTTGAAAATGTTGAATGTGGAATTATTAATCTTGGACTCTCGATGAATTATGAACTTGTGTTTGTCATGCTATTTGTCAGTCAGGCTCTGAAAAATTGTTTACCTTATTTTCCTGTTCTTTTCTTCATCTTCAGGGCCTTCCTCCAAGATCTTCTGTGCATCCTATGAGGGTTAGTCTCTGCTATTTAAGTGGTGGTTCACTATTGTTTTTGTGGAACGTGCCTGTTTTCTTGATACACTGATTACTAATTGTCCTGTTTTAGGTTCTATTTTAGTAATTAGGCTCAATCTATTTACTATATTTCTGCAATTTTCTTTTGTTAACTGACAAGCATAGATAATCCACTTTATTTAGTTTCTTTCTTTTCTTCTGGGAGTTATATTTGGCTCAAACATAAATCAGTTCTATGAGACACATGGACACACCAACTGAGCTAGATTTCATTGGCTGAGTATTTGTACACATGTGCGGTCTCCTGAGCTTGAATTGTTAGCATAGGTATAACAAGGTTTCTTTGTAGACTGCATAAAAGTCAAGTTAATGGCATTTGAATTCATGCTGCTAAGTCATGTCTTATGATCCATGATTCTGGGCTAGGTGCTCATTTGGTACTAGTCGATGTGTTCAGTATTTGAAGGGATATAATGAAGTAAATCTTCCGAAAGGTGATATGTAGCCATTGAATTTGTTAGTATCAGTTTGAATATGATGTGCAAGTACTTCTATGAAGCAAATGACCTACATTGTTGATGAGATGTGTTTCTTCTCTTATGTAATATCCAATGTATCTTCTGCCCAATTTACCTCATGTTGATCTACAAATTACTTGGTTTCTATATTTTAATGTTATCTGTTTGTTTTCTATATTTTAATGTTATCTGTGATAGGTTCTGTTCATGATATCCATTGAGCCAGCTCCAATGCTTGAGGACAAAGAAAAATGGTTTGTATTTGGTTCTTATGCAGCACCCAAAATTCTTTAATAGCTGTTTTCAATGTTTAGCTACATAGTTTATTTGTTGTATCAGGAAGATATTTTTTTCTCAATGTTAGATTGTTGCATGGGCAGGTCCCTTGTGTTCCATGATTTTGTGGCAAGGTGCCTAACAAAGGACCCACGTTTACGTCCAACTGCATCTGAGATGCTTAAGGTTTATATTATAATGCATTTTGAGGAACTCTGTTCATTTATTGTTCATATATGCACATTGTATTTATACTTTTGAAATAGGATATCACATTCAAAATAATTTGAACTTTCGATGCTGACTTTCATCTCCCCTTTTATGTGGATGCTCTTTTTCTTGTATTGATGATTCTTTCGTATCTAACACTTTTTTTTACTTAGTACATATGCATTTTTTAGTCCTCAATGGTGTAAAGTCAGTAAAAAGTAGTAGTGAATTTTTTGATTGCGTGTCTGTAAAATTTTAGGATGTAGGATGTTGCTTACTTGAATGTCAATCTTAGAGCAGGGTGATCTTGATGTAGAACGAACAAAGGATATGCCAATAATTTGATGAAACACATAGAAATGACAATACTGGATTCAAGAATTAGGAATGGAATTTATAAATGAATTAAAATAAATGAAAAGCTATAGGAATTTCTCCTAGGGTTTGTTTCAAAAACTAAGAATCTCATTTAGGATTTGAAACAAATAAAACTATTGGGACACATTAATAGGTTTCTATAATCACTTCTAGGGTTTAGGAATCCCTTTTAAGTATCTAAGAATCACTCTTAGGGAAAGCAAGTATTGCACTTGAACATCAGTCCATCTTATTTCTTGAGGCATTTAAACATGTAAACATATATAATAAAATTTCTGAAACCCTAATATAAGAAAATTTCAGAACAGATATAGAACTGTATTCTAATAAGGATTATATATTTTTTTCCTAATAGACTTAAATTCTAAATTAATAAGGAAAAACTATAATATTTCAAATCCTTGTCTAATAATAAAATTTAATAACTAAGAAAACAAAACAATTTATTCCTCATTGGATGTAGTATGTTTGCATTGGTTTGATCTTTGGTCATTAATGGAGTTTGGTAGAGAACTCAGGTTCAAGAAGGGTTTTGGTGCCCTGGTGGGAAGAGGGGTGTATGAAGAAGAGTTTTGTTGTTCTAAAATGATAATGCTCAACAGGGTCTTCTTCCCTTTTATTTTTTTGGGGGGGAGGGGGGATGTACTATCATATCTTTTCTCAACTGGTCCCTAGTAACCATGTATCATTCATCTGGAGGAACAGTTCTCCAAAATAAGTTGCAAAATAATCAAGAATGATGTGCATGATGTTGGAAGTTGAAAGATGCACAAGCTTCTTGTCTTGAAGCTTATTTGATTGGTTGTTGCTCTTATCTTGCTTGTAACGCCTTTAGGATAGTAATGAAATCTGGAGCCTGACATTGAATTTTCTTCTTAAATTGGAGCATAGCACAAATTTATTGAGAAATATAAAGTTGGAGCTTCTTCAATGTTGCCGAAGATTGAAAAGGCGAAACAAATTAGGGCTACAATGGCTCTGCAAGCAGAAAACCTTAGTTCAGATGAATCAGATGTTAGTATAAAATTCCTCTTCCTTCCAGGATTGAAATTTCTCTCTATCCTCTTCATACAATCATGTATTTACGTTCTTGCTCGTCTGGATTTTAAACAGCCAACAGATGGTCCAAAACTGAATATGCACTATGGAGATACTGTTCCATCAAGGAAAATACCGGTAAATGAAGTGCCTGGCTCTTCAGCAGATGTAGAATTTGTGGGCGAAGGTGAGTTATCTGAAATCTTGCAATTCTACAAGTTGGATCAAATCATAACCAGTTTCTTTTATGTATGTTAATGGAAGCTGTGAGAAACCTACAGTCAATTTTGTCATGATTCAGGAATTTTATGTGAATTGAATGAACTTTTATGATACCGAGTCAATTAGTTAGATCATGCTCACTCTATGTAACATCTGGCCATTATTGCTTGTACATGTTCCTAAAAGTTCGTTACGAGAAGATGTATATTATTAGAAGTTGAATCATGAAACTGTACTAACTTCCTAGCTTCATTCTGAAATAATATTCTGGTTCTCTGGAAACTGCAAGTTTGCCTACATGATTGGTTGTGTATGCAAAGTATTACAACTCAAGTTAGACAAAATTTGGAAGTGGATATGCTAAAGTGTTTTTTGGCAACTTCTTGTGTTTTCTAATTAAAGAGGTTTGTTTGTGATAATCCTTAAGATTGTCCCACTATGTGGATATCACTATTTTAGGATTTGTTAATTCAAGTCAATAACTTTGATTTGTTACAAATGGGGATTGAGGATTTTTATTTTCCTTAAAAGGAAATTAAGGCGTAATGCCAAGGTATCTCTGAAACTTCAACATCTAGTGAAACAAAATGAATATTTTTTTAATCTTATGAGTTTTTTCGTATTTCACTTACATACAGGTGACTTTGGGACAGTGGTGGTCCATGGTGAAGAAACAGATAAGACAGCCTCAGAGAATGAAGCTTATAGTTCCAGGGATTTGCAAGATATTGGACACACCGAAAGCCCTTCAGTTAGTGGCATAGATTACGGATCAGTTGATTTTAGGTACACTGTGTTCTGTTTCTTATGCCTATTTGAATGGATGATTCTCTGCGTGTGTGTTTTAATGACACTGGTTCTTGTTAAACCTGTCTGTGTGTGTGGGATAGTGCTAGAAGTGCAGCAAATAGCATATCGGTTGGAGAAGCATATCCAATATCTTTACCTTCAGGTACTGGCACTACAGAGCCCAATCCCGACAGGAATACCCTGTCTCAAACACAGGGTAGGGGAGGTGGTGGTAGCAGCATTGTCATTTCCACTTTGAAGAGTGAGACTGTAAGCAGAAAGGCATTTGCCTTGCAAGATAAGGTTATTTTCTCTTCAACTTTCAACCTTTTTATCTTTTGCGTCATAGAAGATAAGAAATGTAGTGTCTTCCAACTGAGAGTATGAGCTTGATAACTATGGAGTGTCAGGAAGTCAGGTTTAAAACCTCATTAACATTCCGGATAAAGTTTGGCTTGCTGAATTGTGAGATTTGAGGGATATTTAAAGCCTTTTGACTTATTGGAACTGGGGTCCTTCTTACCCTCACCTGCTTCCTCCCCTCGTATCTTTCCCTGTTTTTTTTTTCCTCTCTGTGGTCCTTGCCTTCTTCTTCTTCTTTTTTTTTTTTGGGTGACACCATGTTGGAACTAATCTAATCTTTTGTTATGTTTTCTTTTTACAGCTTTGGTCAATATATGCAGCTGGTAATACAGTACCCATTCCATTCTTGAGAGCGACTGATATCTCCCCCATCGCTCTCTTGTCAGATAATGTGCTTGGAGGCATCCAGCAGGATGATGGAGGAATAGTGGCAGCAGAAGCACTACAAGAGCTTTTTACCGGTGATGGGATGTTAAAAAAGGGTCGAAGGGTACAAAACGAGGTTATCTCTCTCCCTCTCTTAAAATAACACACGCGGCGGCGCACACACACATTGATCGATACCCGACACTGTATATGCATTAAATGAATATACAATCTCTTTTTTTGGGAAATTATGAATATTCTGTCTGTTGCAGATGCCACTTCCCCCAAGTGTTTACCAGAGACTAACTTCAAGTAATACGCTAATGAATCTGGCACAGGCTTTAGCCTACCACAAAACGTAAGTGCTAAATACATTTACATTAATTTCTCTGGAGGTGACAGTTGTAGACCATTCCTAGATTTAAAATCCCTAAGCAAACTTTCTTATGTTTGAATTAATCTTTATATAATTAACCTTAATTTCTTAGACTGGGAGGAATTCAAAGTATATTTATATTCTTTCTTAAGATATACGATCTATATCTTTAAGTTGATTAATCAAAATCTCTTTCTAATTAAAAATCCTAAGAATGCATTAATTCATTATATAAATTCCCGTGATAATGTTCTCTTTAATCTAGAAGATTTATGAGGTCCTAGTTTTAGGATCTATGTAACTATCATTATTTATGCTTTGATCTATTCTTATATATAATCCTTTGTGTTTAATATTTTAATTCATGTAAATGAAATCTGAAATTGAATTTTTTGCTTTCACTACTTTAATTCAGCATAAAAAGTAAACACGAATATTTTTAATAAAATTATAATCTTGCATTAACTCAAAGAATCAATTTAAAATAACAAGTCTAAGGTTCATCACATCTAGTCCTATATCCCAATTTAATTTATACTCAAACAAACAAAACATATAATAAACAAGAAAGAAAATAAGATAAAAGAGTACATTCATTCATCTTATAACATTTTATGGAAAGGTAAAGAGAGAGAAGCTCTTGCTTCTCTTTACTTTTCCTTTTTTGCATGGTTCTCTTTGTTGTAGATCTCTTTTGCATGCATCTCTTTGCTTGTATGTGTTTTCCTTTTTGCATGGTCTCTTCCTTTCCATAGCTATTGTATCTGCGTTCTTCTTCTTATTAGGTTCCCTCCTCTACTTGTTTTTCCCTTTTCACTAATAGTTGGGGTCCATTATTGGTTAAGGTTTTTTTTTTGTCTTCATTTCCCTCCTCTACTTGTTTCCCCTTACACTAATAGTTGAAGTCCATTATTGGTTAAGGTTTTTGTTTCCTACTTCATTTGGAAACATTATCCTTTTAAGGAGATTAGTGCATTCCTTTTCCTTCTCCTTTCTTTCGACTTTTGATTTCCTTTTCAAGACACCACATTACTTCCTTTCTTTAGCTCTAGACTCATTTTAGTTCATCTCCAAAACACCCAAAGAGATCCACGTTAATATACATTGAAAACAGAACATGAAACATCCATTTATCTATCAAAATTTTCTATACTTTTTCCTATACCATTTTTAACGATCTTTCTATTTCAAACTCATCTCTACAACAACTTATGAAATATTGATCATCTTAAACACAAAAACAAGACATCAATGTGTTCATTTCTTTACCCACGTTCCAATATATATAAAACATCATTTTATGATCGTTTAACCTTCTAACTATCATCATATATGTTTCATTCAACAAATCATGAAGAACAATATGATACTTACTTGTGTAACTTCAAGATCTTCAAAATATCACTTAACCCTAGCTTTCCTTAAACCACACGATCATCATCCCAGAAGGTGGAGTAGGATAGATTATTTTTTAAGAAGAAGACACCTGATCTTGAAGAAACATGTGAAAAATGATGGCAAAGTTCACAGTGGTGAGAGTAGAAGGTATCGTGGAAATGAAGAAGAAGAAATGTAGAAGATGAAGATCGAAAATGAAGAGAGAAGAAGAAAGCATCAAATGAAAATGAAAGACAAAGGATAGTCTTTTAAATGAAAGGAAAAATTGTGGATGGGTGTGTGGCATGGCAAGTGACACTTGTCACTTGCCACATGTCACCATCTTATAGTTTCTAATGGGTCTTCTTTCTTAACCAGTCCATTTGTCTCCAATTTTTAATCCAATTGACTCCCAATTTTCTAGGATATTCGTCATTAAATCCTAATGTCATTTATCAACAATTTCTACTACCATTGGATATTTAATTCTACCACCATTTATCAATTGTCTTGCCATATGATATTTTTCCTAATCCAAAATTCCTCAAAATTTCCTAAATTTCACCAAAAATTGTAGATCAATAATTTTACTCACCAAATCATTATTCAAGACAAAATATTCACTATTCACATCATAATCATTTAAAAATTATTTATACTAAAAAAATGTCAAATAAGTACATGAACATTCATTGTAATGTGTACAAAAAAATCAAATTCATGTATGTATATTTTAATATTATGCATGAACGTGAAATGTATTTCCTAATTTCTTAATAATATCTCTCATATTCAGTATTTTAGGATTCTAACCCTTAACATGAAAAAAACGGGATGTTACAAAAATCATTCATTAAACATCTCACAATCCATGATCTTTCATGCATAAAAATTCAAAGAAAAAGCTATCGACAACTATCATGTTCCAGACTTCAATTCATCATCAATCAGTACATATTCTATTCATTTCAAACATCATCTAACTTATAACTCAGCATGCTATCAAGTTTAGAATTCCCTTACATGATTAACTTCAAGTTCCTTCTTCAAAGAACCAAGTAATCTAGCTTTTCATGTAACCAACACACTTCCAAAATCAAGACAAATGTAAGATGATGTTAACACTAAGGTGATAACAACATAAAAGGTAGTATAAAGTAGCTTTCTTGATGCAGCAACTTACAAAGATTTTTAAGCGTTGATGACCCAAAATCAAACAAAAACTTCAAAAGTTGAGAGGAAATGAGAGAGTTTCGGTGGAGAGATTGCAAGATAGTGAAGAATGAGCAAAACAAAAATTTTTCCAGCAGAAAGTTGCCTCATCCAATGCTAGGTGTCATCAAGTTGTAACAACATATTTCACTATACATGTCCTTCATTTGTCCTATATTGGAGCTGCCAATTGTCACCAATATGTTAGGCCATCTGTAACACCCCACTCCCGAGTGACCCGAACCCGATATCATTGGTGATATCCAAGTCCGTGCCCCGCGAGAGTGGCGTACTACATCAGTCGGTAAAACTCGGTATACATTTTTTTTAAAACATACATTGACGCGGCAAAAACAGTAAGTAACTTAAGCCCATGTTCACAATAAACTATTTCAGTTA
>JANIHZ010000003.1:35975232-35991267 GCA_027478365.1 Erythroxylum rufum | reverse complement strand
TGATCCATACGAGTCGCTAATCCATTAATAGCCTCCAAAACTTTGTCAAATCTCTGGTTATCTCCTTGATCAGCCATGTGTACTAGTTGGTCAAGACTGAAAACATTTGGTTTGACTTTTTTAGGGTTGGGTTGAATTTTCTAGGTTGGTAGGGCTGGAAGGTGGGCTAGAGCGGGAACAAAACAACAAGAATTTTCTAGGTTAGTAGGCTGGAAGATGGGCTGGAGCAGAAACAAAATAGGAAGATTTTTTTTAGGGGTTGAAGCTGAAGCTGAAGCAGAAACAAAACTAGAAGAAATTTTTTTGGGTTGTTAGGGCTGGAAGATGGGCTGAAGCAGAAGCAGAAACAAAACTGCAAGAATTTTCTGGGTTGGTAGGGCTAGAAGATGGACTGAAGTAGAAACAAAACAGGAAAGAAATCCAGGAAAATTTTCTGGGTAGGTAGGGCTAGAAGATGGGCTGAAGGATGTGGAATAGAAACAAAATAGGAAAGGCACCAGGAAAGAAATCTAGGAAAAACTTGGATTTTAATAGCTCTGATACCAATTGACACAATGGAAGTAATTAGGTAGAGATTTTAGGTTAATCTCAGAACCAAATCTAAGCATAAAACTTAGGATTTAATAAACAAAAGCAGACACTCTCTCTAGAAAAATTTTCTGCAGAAATTTTATTAAAATAATGCTCTTCGAGCTGCCTAAAACATATGTCAACCCTCCCTTTATATCCCTAATGTGGTATAGTATATAAAAGTCCTAATTCTAGTAGGAAAAGGATTGATTGAAATCCTTTTCTAAAGCTAGCTTATTTCTTTTCTTGCTGGACAAGAAAACCTTCCTAACTAGGAAACTTAAAATAAAATAAAACAGAAACAAATCCTAATGGATATAGGAATCATAACAAATCCTTATCCTAATGGGTATATAACAACATAACATATCCTTATGGATTCAATCCTTTATTAAACTTGATTTCAAATTTTAATTTCTACTGATTTAATTTAGTTAAACAAAAGACATAATTTCATTAAAATAAAATATTCATTGTGTCAAGACTAAAAAGAAAACATACTGTTATTATAAATTCTTACAATCAATTAATTAAAGGTACACGTGTATGATTAAAATTCAAATGGGAAAGTTGGTTTACTCTAGATTGTTCTCTACTGCTTCTTCGTTCTTCCCAAACTCATATCATCTTCTTTCATCACTCTTTAATCTTCGTTGCACTACTTTGGCACCACATGCAAGCCCCACTTTTGACATCCTTTTTGTGCTTCACTTAATTTCTTTTCTTTTAGTTTTTCCCTAATATTCACATTCCAACTCAATCCTTTTTGCAATTTACTAAAACCTTTGATGTTTCAGAAAAAAAAAATCAAGTCTCTCGCTTCTTATGAATTTCTCTTCTCCCCTTTTGTATTTCATTTGTTCGCACCTCCCTCTCCCTATCGATCGAGTATTCAACCTCTATTAGGCACCTCCATTCCTCAAACATACTCTTGCAGCGAAGATGACCATTATTATGTTTGTTTTTTTTAATTAAAGATTTATATTAACAATAAATAACAAGCATCCATAATAGGTTACAATATAGATATAGACTACAAAATGTTGATAGGAACTCTTTCTAACTAAAGGGTAAGAAAATTACAGTAATCCAGTTTACACTTTATAACACTCTCATTCAAAGTTCCATGTTGTTTTAATGTTGAGGGAGACGTTATCTATTACTCCTCTTGCCAACATTGAGATCCGGCTATGTAGAATTATTTTCTTTTAGATTTATTCCATCTCTCTTGCTTCCCTTTTAAAAAGCCTTCTATTTTTCTCCTGCCATATGAAATACACCAATGTCACAATGAAAATCTTTAAAGCTTTAAAATCTGCACTTTTGGTCATTTTCAATTAGGTGAATCGGTCTACCATTTCTTACCACTGTTGAGTTGGTAATCGGACCCCAACCTAGCTTGTATCCTTCCCCATATTAGTTTTGTGTACCTACAATTCACTAGCAGATGGCCCACTATTTCTCTTTCAACTTTGCATAATTCACAGTTTGGATTCTCAATATTAAACTTCAATCTGTCTTTTGTATCTAGGTTCCATATAACTCCTAGTCTGAGGATTACCACATGTACAGGTTAGATGTCTGCTTCCCAGACCATGTTACTCCACTTTACTCTTCTTACTGGGATTTCCTGTAAATGCTTTATGTAGGATTTAGTGCTAAAGACCTTACTACTGCTCACTATCCACATTATCTCGTCATTCTTTGCTGTTTGAATCATTGGCTTATTGTTCATTATAGGTTCTGCTCCTCTGTTGCTGTGAAATGGCCACTTCCACTAATTGTTGTTGATGAAATTGTAGACTTTAGTGTTTGGGATGATCATTCGTTTGAGATGTCGGAGCTCCTGTACTCTATACAAAGGTCCTCTTAGATGCTAGTTGTCAAACTAGAAGAATTTGTTATCCCCATTACCTATTTTACTCACAATCAAATCTTCCATCCATTCTCTGATCTCCAGGATCTATTTTAGGTGCCATGTCATGTTTTGTTTTGTTTTTAACCTCCATAAGTTGTTACCCCGTATATATACTTTGGGCACCCACTTCTACAATTCTTTTTTATTACTACATATCCACCACAACTTCTTTTCTAAACTGATTTTATTTTGTAGTCTAGCTAAGCAATTTCCTAACCCCCTTGCTTTTTAGGTAGGCATAACACTTCCCAACTTACTTTAGCCTTCCTTCTGCTTGGTTGGGTCCATTCCATATGAAGTCCTTCAACTTTTTGTCCATCTCCTTTAGAATACTCTTTGGAAGTGATATGTGGTTCATCCAATAACTTACTAGATAGTCCATTATTATTTGAACAATCTGTAGTCTCCCTCTATAGCTAAGGAATCTATTGCACTAGTGACATACTTTTTTTTTATGGAACTTCTCCATCAGTGGCTTGCAATCGTCTGCTAATAGCTTTCTTTATGAGATTGGTACTCCTAAAAACTTAAAAGGCATGGTACCTTTCTTCATTTCCATTTAAGTTGCCATTGATGTTGTATTTAAATTAGCGTTAGCAAATAAGTAGAAGCTGCTCTTAGCATGATTACTCTTTTGTCTTAATAGTTCCTTGAATTCCTCCATAACTTGAAACAATGTGTCAATGGAATCTTTATGTGCTTTCATCTACAAAAACAAGATGAGTTAATTTAATACCTTTGCAACCTTGGTGGTATTGAAACTCCTGATAGCTTGTTTTTTTACGCTCTAATAAGGTAGATGAAACCTCCATACCAATTGCATAAAGATAAGGAGATATCGGGTATCCTTGTCTTATGTCTCTCTTTGGTTTTATAAATTTAGTTGGCTCCCCATTTACAAAAATTGCAATAGAAGGAGAAGTGATGCACTCCTCAATTCATTGTACGAATTTCCTTGGATATCCCACAGCTCTTAGAGTGTTAATCAGGAAGCTCCAATTAATAGTATCATAAGCTTGAGCTAAATCCACCTTGATTGCGCAATTACTCCTGCTTACCTTCCTGTTGTAACCTTTCATCAATTCTTGGCAGAGAAATAAGTTGTTTCCAATTGTCCTTCCTCCCACAGATGCACTATGAGAGGGATTGATGATGTTCTTTAAGCTTTCCTTCAGCCTATTTGCAATGATTTTTATGCTCAGTTTGCATAAGATGTTGCAACAAGTTACAGGCCTATACTCCTCAATCTTACTAGCATTAATGAGTTTGGGAACTAGACATATGTAGGCTTTATTCTATTGTTTGAGTAATCTACCACTCTAGAAAAATTATTTAACTACTTCAACCACTTCTTCCTTTACTATATCCCAATGTTCTTGCAAAAACCTCCCATTGAATCCATTAGTCCTAGGTGCTTTATTCGGGTTCACTAAGAAAAGTGTTTCCTTGATTTCTTCTTCTTTCACATCCCTTATTAATTCATCCTTTTCCAATTGTGATATCTTTTTGAGCCTTCTTGATATTATTTCTGGAATCCGTTCAAAATTTCCACTTTGCCTAAATTGTTCACCAAAGCGATTAAAGATGAGATCCTGGAGGTTCCTCTGACCTTGGACTTGTGTCCCATCTCCCTTCAACAAAACTATAGTGTTATTTGTATTCCTCTTCGCTTTTATTGAATTCTTATAGTATTTGGTGCATCTCTCCCCATCACTCAACCACAACATCCTCTACTTTTTTCTAACTAGCTCTTCATAGTTTTGCAGTGCATCATTATATCATTTATGCTTCCTCCTATTTTAGTCTTACATCTTCTAGTTTTAGCACTATTCTTCTCTAGCATTCCTGAAGCATCTTCAAGGCATTTTGCTTCCCCTTTTGATCTGTGATTGGGTGTTGTTTACTTAAAGAATTTAGCCTCTCTTTGACTTCCTTTAGCTTCATTGTTAATTGGTAAGCCTTAGTACCATACACCCTTGTTTTCAGTCCCTCACTGACTACTGTTTTGAACTTTGGTAGCCTCATTAGATGATTAAACACCTTGAAAGAGCTTCTTCTAATTACATCCTGGCCTGCTATCTGAACCAACATAGGGTAGTAGTTTGACACAGTTGGATCGTCATATTTGACCATACTCAGTGGAAATTGCTGCAACCACTTGTCATTCACCATATATCTATCAAGCTTTTTCATAAGAAACCATTCCCCAAATTGCTTATTGCTCCATGTGTGCAAATGCCCTATTCCCTTCAGATATGTCAACCTAATTACATTAACCAATCTCTATAGTTCGGTTCCCTTTTGCTGAGACCATTTTTTTACCACTCCTAACTTCATTTGAGTACAAAGTACAATTGAAATCATCCACCACTACCTAGGGTGCCATCGCATTTTTATGGATGTTAATAATTCCATAGGGGTGTTCTTTGGAATCCATATTTGGTAGCATATACTATTGAGATGTCTAATCTTGTGTTGTCCTTCTTTATGCTAATCTCTCCATGAATCATCTGAGCAGTGTATTGCCATTTAATAACTTCATTCTTAGACAAATTATAGTAAAATACTACTCTCCCATACTGATGGCTAGAGCGACTTGTTATTATTCTTTGTTCTTTGCCTAAAAAGCACAAACACTTTCTCAAATTGTCTTCCTTTATTTTGGTCTTCAATAGACCAACCAAATCTGCCTTGCTATTCTTCATATAATCCTTGATAGCAAGTTGCTTATTTATGTTGTTTAAACCCCTTATATTCCATATGATTCTCTTCATCATTTCTTCTTTTTCCCCGATCTTAGGTGGGGGGTTTTTTGTGTGTTTAACTTTACCCCTGAAGTTTCCCCTTTCTCCTAAATAGGTGTTCTATACTCTGTTCTTGATCTTGGTCTTTACTATCCGTTCCGCTTGAGTTTCTTTCATCTCCTTCTTTCCAGACATTTTCATCTCCTTTCTGTCATGTCTTGTTTCACTTAGTTGCTTTGTGATTTCCTCATTTTCTGTGTCTTCTTGTTGCATTTGCTTCTACCTCTCCCCTCTTTTCTTGTTCCTAGTTTAATATCTCCCCTTCCTCTTGTGCTTCATTCAGATTCTCCTTATTAACTGGTTTATCCTTACACACTAGAACTGACTCTTTTTGTTGCATATCTGGTTCACTTTTTTCTATTTGTTCCACCACATTCAGTGCTACTTTCTCCATTCCCTCTTGTTCTTCTTTTTTATCCTTTACTCTCCACTCCTTCCTTTCCTCATTTCTTCTTGGTTTCCATATGTAAGAAATTATCATATTGTCTTTAACCAACTCTCTATCTTCCATTAGTTTCATTGTCTTTAGGTTTTTTGGTAACTGCTTAGTAATATTCACATTATAACAATCCAGATCACCTGCCCACAGATATTGTCTGCTTTGGGTTGCCCCTTAAGTCAAACCTCTCACGATTTTGCTCTTCTTCCTAGAAAAATGCTTCTTGTGAGGGAGAAGTATCCATACCCTTATAAGGCATACTTCATTCTCCTCTCTAACCGATGTGAAATCTCACACTCTCTACCCTCCTTAAGGCCTAACCCTCTTTAGGGCGCAGCCTAGCTGGTACAACTGTTTGGGTACCGGCTCTGATACCATTTATAACAGCCCAGACCACTCGCTCATAAATATTGTCCACTTTGGGCTCCAAGCCCCTCATGAATTTGCTCTTCCCACCCTTAAGAAGACGTGTCTATGAGGGAGAGGTATCTATACCCTTATAAGACATACTTCGTTCTCCTCTCCAACCAATGTAGGATCTCACAATCTCCACTCCCTTAGAGCCCAGCTCTCTGCAGGGCCCAGCCTAGCTGGCATAACAGTTCGCATAATCTGGCTCTGATACCACTTGTAACAGCCCAGACCACCCGCCCACAGATATTGTCCGCTTTGGGTTGCTCCTCGGGTCAAACCCCTCACCATTTTGCTCTTTCCCGTGGAAAAACGCGTCTTGTGAGGGAGAGATATCCATACCCTTACAAGGTATACTTCGTTCTCCTCTCCAACCGATGTAGGATCTCACACACATCAATGCAGATTATAGCAAAACCAATCCTTCTCATTAGAGCTGTATTCTCATCCATACCTAATAGCTTGCCAACCTTGCTTGCAATGTAGCTCAACCCCTCTTCCATCTAACATTATAGTGGCACCTTATGGAAATTTACCCAAAGTGGGGCTTTGTTCAATTTCTTTCTATCCATATTCACTCCAAGATCCTACACTTTCAGTAGTATTAGATGCACGTGAATATGCTATGGGCTAGCTTTATCAACCTTCTGAGCATACTCCTCATATTTGAACTTAAAAATGAACAATTCATCTTCATTCACCATTACATTCAACAGACCCATATTTCTGCAAGCCACATTTGCCCATGAATTCACTATAAGAAACACTAATCTCTTGTCTAAGAAGAAACTCTCTACAAAAGATTTCCATTTCAATGCACCATTTCTCAATATCTCTAATGGAGCACAAATGGATCCTTCATAGTTAGAAGCTACATACCTTAATTTTCCCAGATTGTCAGCATCCACCCTTACCACTGAAGACCAAGTCGTTTTTAGTCTCTGCTCTTTTGCTTTGGGCTCTTTTGCTCCATTCAAAGGTGGGAAGTCTGTTGAGTCTTGTGTTGTTGCATCTAGGTTTGATTTTACGGATTTTTGCGTTTGTAGTTAGATTATCAAGGTATTTGTCTCATGGATGGGGAAGGATTTTTCTATTTTCATGGTGTATTCAGTTTGCGTAAGGTAAAAGTAAGTTGGTTGTCGAATTATGGGAAGCAGTGAAGGTTGGAGATGGAGAAGGGGTAGTATGTTGGGTTAAGGGGTAGCAGGGGGTAGGTCGAGAGACAATAAAATTGTTGCATATATTCATACTCAAAAAGGTAATTAGTGGCCATAATTATGTTGTCATGCTGTGTGCCATTGGCTGGCTTCTACTAATTCATGATTACTTCTGCGGAGTAATGGTAGTAAAGTTTGTTTGTGGGTTATAGAGGGAGTTGGAGTAGCGGTCTCTAGAAAAGAAAACAATGACAACAATATTAAAGAGTAAAAGCGAAGATGGCTGAAGAACCAACCGACTTCGATTGATTCAATGATAAATCAGCCGGTTCTCTAATAAATCAGCTAGTTTTATATAAATAAGTTATTAAATTAGACTAAACTGGATAACCAATTGGTTCATATTATTTTCAGTTGAATCGGTCGGTTTGATCTAGTTTTTAAATAATTTTATAAATGAGATTGGTACGGAACGGAGGAGATGAATATGATTTCTAGCTAGAAGTTTCCAATAAAACATTAACTTCCAACAAAAAGGCAATCTTGTGTGCGGTATTACATTACTCCCTAAAGCTTTTTCTATCGCTTTGGTGAAGTTTGAAATCAACTTTGATTTCAGGAAGTTGGATTATAAAGCACAACTACAAAGCCAAGAGAGACCAGATAGAGAAATTAAAGTAGCAGTAACAAACAAACAATGAATAGGTGTTTTATTAGAATCATTGGCCGTGTGCGTGTATTACCCGATCAATATCATCGCGCTCTGTCGTCGATTAGAGGCATCTCCACGTTAAATCACTGGGCGACAGAGAGCTACACAACCACCACCTTTCTTCCAAACTCTCGGTGTCTGTACACTTCGCTTTCTCGTTTGCCCGTACAACTACCCATTTCTTTGCTCTTCTGTCCTCTGTCACCTTCTTCAACGTCTCGCCTCTTTCACGCCACTAGACTTTATGCTGATAAGGAGGCTACTGACCAAAATCAAGATTCGCTTCAATGTAATTCCTTCTTTCTATCCAGCTGGATTTTGTCGGGCAAATGTTTGATCAATGTCCCGTCTTTAGAAACATGGGCTTTATAACTAACTTTTCTGCTCAAATGGTTCCTATGTTGTAGGTGATACAACTGAAGAGATACAAATGGATGATACAACTGAAGAAGAAGAAGAGTTGGAAGCGAATGGGTGGGAAGAAGATGATGATGATGATTGTGCTGAGCCCCAGGTGCATTTTTTCTACTTTTCGACTGATTTTTGTTGTTTGTTGGCTTGTGTACAACTTCGATTCTTTGTTGATGAAAAGTTATATGCAGGTTGGCGATGGTGGGGATGGTGGCGGAGTTGTGTTTCAAGGTGTTCACTGGGGCGAGCGGGCTCTCTCCATGGCCCGCGAGGTTTTGTTGCAATTCGGCGACAACTTGAAACTTTTCGCATTCAAGACTACTCCTCGTGGGTATATTTATGTCAGGCTCGATAAACTGTCAAATCAGTGAGTTTCTCTCTTATTATTTAATTAAGGATGAAGGTTTCTTTTAAAACAGTGTTCGATTGTACCAGTTTTATACTGGACAGCCCATGTATTGCTCTATCAAAATTCATTTTGTAGATGGATAAAATTCTATAGTTATCAAGTGTGTAAACATCTGAAATTGATTGTTGTCCCTTTTTTCAGATATGGGTGTCCCAGCATGGAGGAGCTTGAAAGCTACTCTCGAGAGTACAAGAAAAGGTTAGACGAAGCTGGAGCTCTTGGAGAAATACCCGATAATTTAGCTCTTGAGGTAATCAATGACTCCTCTTCTCAAACGTTGTTCTAATGTAGTTTAGACGCCATACTATTAGGAATTGCCATTATATCTTGAGTCGTTTAAACTGGCATTGTTATTCTCTTGAAGGTATCATCTCCCAGTGCAGAAAGGTTATTAAAGGTACCGGATGATTTACCTCGGTTCAAAGATGTAGCCATGAGAGTATCGTATGTGGAAAGTTTAGGGTCGAATTGCCAAGAGCAGAACGGAGTTTTCTATCTGGAGTCAATGGAAATGGATTCAAAGAATTGTGTTTGGAAATTGGCAGATGTGAAGGAGAATAGGGACCCTGAAAGCAAAGGCAGACCTTTAAGCCGTAAAAGGAGGGATTGGAGATTACAATTGCCATTCGAGAAGCACAAAAAGGTGACTTTGCATGTTGAACTCTGACATGTATGCTTTCTTTTGGTCTTCAGTTCAACAATGCGTTAGGGGTATACTTTTGCAGCTTATGTTGGTGATTTACTTGGACCTGTTGTTTTTATATTTGGCTAAGTAGCTTTTAGTTTTCAGCATCTGCCACCCAAAATGTGGAAAAGGAAAATAAATTGTGTTGCATGTCCATACTAGGATTAGAATAGTGCTTTTTCATCCTTCTTTTTCTTTGTAGTGGTGTCGGTCTACGGAATCCAAGTGCAGTAGCCATTAGCAAAACAATAAGTTTTTAAGTACAAGTAAACGCCTTTGGGCTATATTGAATTGTTCTTGGATTGGAGATGTTGGGATTGAAGAGTCGAGGCCCGTGAGTCTTAGACTGGGATGGGAAACCATGGTCTGGTGTCAGGAACCAGGCCAGTCTTTGAAATTGTAGTTGAACCCTTTTGTTTTCTCATTCCATCTTGTTATTGTCGTTTACAAATCTTTTGGTGTTTTGATTTATGAATTAAACCAATTCTATCCACCTCGGAGCAGGTTAGGTACGATCAATGTCTTTTCTCTAATTAAAACTTTTTGACTATGATTTTCAATCATTATGACCAAAACTCCATTATTGTGGTTGTGTCTCAGCCAGTGAAGTGCTAAAGATAATGACAGTCACTTCATTAGCAGTCCCACGTCCCAATTCCAAGGATTTTTTCACTAGAATTTCGAAGAATAAGTACTAAATAAGAGAAAAATAACCCGAACAAAAATAAAAAATCAAACTTGTCATAATTGCTATACTGGAAATGAAGAAGGCTAGTTAGCTGATAGGTTTTGTTTTCTCCTTGACATTGGCAAAGAGATAGCTGTTTGCTGGGTTCTGAAAACCTGAGAAGAGAAGATGGAAGATTTAGATAGCTGTTTGCTGGGTTCTGAAAACCTGAGAAGAGAAGATGGAAGATTTACTCTATGGTGAATAGAATAGAATAGAAAAGAAAACAGCATAACATGCCCATCATTGGCTGCCTAATTGCGGATAAGTGGACCACTAACATACAGGTTTGTCAATCTTAAGTCAAGTGACGTGAACGTTTCTTTTTGCACTAATTTACATTGCCAGAAGTAGGTTGCCCAACTCCACTGGGTGGAGAAATATTCACTCCAAATCAGAAAGGGTTCTCTTTCTAGTGCACATATTTGTATACATTGTCACTGTCACAATAAAGTTTGGTTAGCATCAGGCGGACAAATTATATTTCTGGGAGTTGGTGGGAATTGTTACAGGGGTCCAAAATAGAGACATTGTTTTGTAGCTGTGAGCAAAGATATCCACTTCTTTCATTTCTTAATATCCTAAAGTTTCATCAATCAACGCTTCTTGTTCTTCCACTCATGCAATATGGCACGATATGCTTAACGCGAAACCTTGATAATGTCACATATAATAATGGCATCTGAGTGTTTCTAGTTTCAGTTGGTTAGCATTATTTCTTATTCTTAAATTTTCAATTTTAATTATTTGAGCATTATAAATATTAAACATGAGACTGGTTAAATAACCCAATGATCACATTTTAGCTTAAGGAACCACTAACGACTAAAACTAAGAGTAGGAGGAGGACTATCCTTGTAGAAAAATTAGTAGGCTGGACTATCATGTGATGTAAAATTGTTTAAATTAAAGGAATCATATAAAATTATAGTTTTAACCTTATATTTAAAGATAATCTTCGCATAGTTGAAATTATATTCCTAGGATAGAAAAATCAACGCATACCAAGTTATTTTTTTTCATCAAATTAACATGATATTTAGTCTTCTTACCTGCTAATTTTTCATTATGGTGATTTTAGATCTTAGCATGTAAAAGAAGACAACGGAATCAAGCGACCAATAGCCTAAGCAGATTTACTTGACGTTGTTAGTTGAATAATCTGCTCATGTAGCCAACAGTTTAAATCACACTCCAAAACAAAGTTGAAGAATCCACGAATAAAAGAAGAAAATGGAATGGAATCAAGCGACCAATAGCCTAAGTAGATTTAGTTGACGTTGTTAGTTGAATATCTGCTCATGTAGCCAACGGTTTAAATCACACTCCAAAACAAAGTTGAAGAATCCAAGAATTAACAACAATAACAACAACTATAAAAAAAAATCTTGCTAATACCAGAGTCTAAAGGAGTTTGGTAGTATGCAATCTTTTTTTTTACTAGTAAAGAGACTGTTTTCGAATGACCTACATGAAACAAGGAAAGAATAAATCAATTAATAATACATAGCAGTAGAAAAAAGCTCATACGAAATTTCTAAGAGGTAAGTATTACATATTAAAAGTTTAGGTTAAATAACCCAAAGGGGCAGGTGAGTTGGTAGAAGGCTCTCCTGGTTTAAGTGAGACCGCAGGTTCGAACCGTCTATATGTATGTAGTCGTTTGAAATTTGGGACCAGAGCTTTGCCTCCTGCAAGGGACTTACCCGGTTCAGGCCGGGATTAGTCTGGGTATAAATGACTTAAAGGGTCGGGATTAGTCTGGGTATAAATGACTTTTAATTTGTCCCTTACGATAACATTCTTGACCTTATCTCTTCTAATAAGGTTGTACATCTAACGTAGCATCCTTATTTCCGTCATCATTAGCTTATGACTATGTACTTGTTTGATGGGCTAACATTCCGCCTCTTAGAGCATAGCTGATCTAATCGCTAAATGATATAATTTACCTTTAAGCTTGAATGATATCTTCTTGCCACATAAAACTCTTGATGCACTTCTCCATTTAAGCAATCCTGATTTAATCCAGTAAACTATGTCTTTATCTATCTCTCCATTGCTTTGGATAATAGCTCCTAGATACTTAAAACATTTCTTTTGTAGTATAACTTCTGAACCAATCCTTACATCCACATCGGTAGCCACCCTATGCTCTGAAAAGTTACACTCTACGTACTCAATCTTAGTCCTACTCAATCTAGAGCTCTTCGACTCTAACGTATTTCTTTAACATTCAAGCTTGACATTGATACTCTCTTTTGTCTCATCTACTAAAACAATGTCAATAGCAAACAACATACACCTAGGCACATCCACTTGGACATTCTTAGTGAGCTCATCAATCATTACTGCAAACAAAAAGGAGCTCAAAGAGGAGTCTTGGTATAACCCAATATCAATAGAAAAATGTTTTATATCTTCTTATATCATCCTTACTCTAATCTTTACACCTTCATATATATCCCTAATAACTCGTATATGTCATAGGAATTTCCTTAACTTTTAAACACCTTCATGTGATTTCCTTAAGTACCTTATCATATGTCATCTCTAAATTAAAAAAAAAAACCATATATAGGTTACGTTGTCTTTCCCTGTAGTATTCCATTAATCTTCTTAAAAGATGTAGGGCTTTTGTCATGTACCTTCTTGACATGAAGACAAACTAGTTTTTTGAGATAAAAAGCATCATTTCTCACTCTCTTCTCAATCACTTTCTCCCATAACTTCATGCAATGACTAAGTAATTTGATGCCTCTATAGTTGTTACAGCTTTGGAAGTCCCCTTTGTTCTTGTATAAATGAATAATATACTAAATCTTCACTCATCCGATATTTTGACAAACTTGAGAATAACATTAAAAAGCTTGGCTAGCCAAGTAAGACCCTCATTGCTTAGGCTCTTCTATACCTCTATGGGTATCTTACCAGGCCCTACTTCCCTTCCACTCTTTATCTCCCTTAATGTTTTTTTAAATTTCTTACCTTGTAATTTGTCGACAATAAGTAAAGTTACGATACCTCTCAGAATTACTAAGATCACCTAAAAAGATGTTATCCTCTATGTCTTCATTAAAAAGGCTATAGAAGTACCTCTATCATCGTCTCTTGATGTCATTTTCAGCTACGAGTACCTATCTTACTTTATCTTTTATACAACAAACTTGATCTGAGTCTCTTGCTTTTCGTTCCCTAGCTCTTGCCAACTTAAAAATATCATTTTCTCCATCTTTAGTTTCTAGTCGTTAGTATAGTTTCTCATAAGCTCTACTTTTAGCTTTTGAG
Organism: Erythroxylum rufum; assembly: GCA_027478365.1. Classification (NCBI taxonomy): domain Eukaryota; kingdom Viridiplantae; phylum Streptophyta; class Magnoliopsida; order Malpighiales; family Erythroxylaceae; genus Erythroxylum; species Erythroxylum rufum. The sequence goes on along the minus strand of JANIHZ010000003.1, from coordinate 35,977,736 downwards.
ATTATCTTCTTCGCCTATTTCTTTGCCACTTTATACCTCTCTATTACCTACCTCTCCATCTCTATGGTACTATCCAATAAAGCTTTATAGGCAGCCTTCTTAATCTTAACGTTTTCTTATACATTTTCATTCTATCAACAAGACTCTCTTACTACCCCTAAGCCTTTTAGAAACACCCAAGGCCTCTGTAGTTGTATTCTTTAAAAGAGTTGTAACTCTCTCCCATTTCTAGTTAGCATCTCCTACCAATTTTCATTCTTCTCCATATATTACTCTATCTCTAATTTGTTTCACTGTATCCTTTTTCAAATTTCACTATCTGACTCTGGTACACCTTCTAGGACTTCTCTTCTTCCTCCAACCCTTAATAATAAGATCCAAATCCAACAATCTATTATAAGTTCACAAGCAAGTATTAGGTATCACCTTACAATCCTTGCTACTAGGTCAATCACTCCACCTTATAAAGACGTAGTCAATTTGAGTTTTCATGATTATGTTTTTAAAAGTCACCAGGTGCTCCTTATCTTTCTTAAAAAAGAGTTAGTTATTACTAACTCAAATGCCACCGTGAAATCTAACAAAGTAGTCTTGTTATCATTCCTTTCACCGTATTCGAAACTCCCATGAGTCCATGAGTATCCATCCGAGGCTGCTCCTATATGACCATTAAAGTCTTCTTCTGGAATAACTCTCTAGTCAGGGGGGATTTGCTGAATCACCTTATCTAGCTCTTCCTAAAATTGATGCTTAAGTTATTTGTCTAACCCTATTTGAGGAGCATATATTTAAAACAACCCCTTCACCACAATCTTTAAGGATATAATCCTATTATTAGTCCTTTTTACCCCCACAACATGATATATGAATTCCTTGACAACTAAGATACCTATCCCACTCTATCATCTCGAACATCCTGAGTACTAAAGTTTGAATCCATTAATCTCTTTTGCTTTAGCCTCATTCACCTCGTCTCCTGGACGCACACTATATGAATCTTATATTTGTTTAAAGTCTTCACTAATTCTAAAGATTTTCTTAAAGAATCCTGGGACATTGGCTAAAATGAAATTGAGAAATGAAAAATTCTTGAATACAATTATGGCTTTCAAAACTCTACTTGCAGACTACTTATTATGTATACTGTGAATCTAAGACCTTATTCAAGTAACTAATGATTGATGATCTTCAAAACCAACAGGCTTCCTTCTAACTTTATGCACTTGTTACCCATGATATTGTTTCAAAGAAAATATTGTCTCATTGGAGTTTCCAGTTACGTAAAATATCTCACATTATGATGAAAAGAGAATAACAAATTAAGTTCTTTTGGTGTCTATAAGACTTACTTCAGACCAATTATTCAATCCTCTTATGCTCAATTGAATCAATTTTAAGTACTAACGAAAAGTATCCTTTCTCCTACTTATGACAAGTTGCGCCCGAGCAAGATAAATAGAGACAAATAACTGTGAACACGCCATTACTCTTTGTGAAAGTATCATTTAAGAATTGCCATGACAGGAAACACAAGTTGGAGTAGTGAAAATTCATTTTGAACAAGACCTCTGGGCAAGAAAATTGAGACTATTATCTGCTTCCCCAATTTTTATTTCTTCCATATTCTCTGCTTCATATACTACTGCCTAATAGCCAACCAAATCTTGTTTAATGTAAAGTAGACATTTGTACAATATTTTTGAGACTTGGATGATGTTTAGTCCAATTCATATAGGTATTTAGGCCATATTTGCATTCATTTTGCATATTCATTCATTCCTTTTAGTAGCATTTTTAGGTTTATTTATTTATTTTTCATTAAGTTTGTTATTTCTTTTATTTCTCTAGTTTCTTCGTAGAAAGTATGAAGTTTGGCTTCAAATTAGACCTAAGAAGTTGCTACTCCAGCAAGTGAATAGAAAAGAACAAAACTACATCACAACAATCAGTTAGCAACAAATCGACAGACCTAAAACACCATCAGCAAAGGCAGCCAATCAGCAGAGAGCAAAAAACCTTTCAAAAACACGCAAGTAGTAAAAGGTCCAAAACGCAGTGAACTGGAGACATTTTAGGACTTCAGAATTATAACAACGTGCTAGGTTTTAATTGGGAGAAAAAGATTTTAACGTGAGGTTTTTAATTTGGAGAATCAACACACACCGTAGTAGTAGTACGGGGGACGCTGGATAAGGACGCAACTACTAAGGCTTGACGCGAGGAGACCAGACACAGGCGGCTATCCTATATAGGAGGGGACCTGGACGCACGACTTGGAACCTCACCAATGAAGGACTACCTCACGCACGCAGACGAGGCTTGATGCACGCGAACGTAGCTGCTGTGTTCAGAGAGACCTGGACGCACGCAGAAAAGACGCAGACTGGAGGCACGAAGAGACACATTCCAAACCCCTTTTTTTTTACATTTATGTCCAAGACTCACTTGGGTTCTTCGTTCCTTACTCCTCTAATGTCTATTATCCTTGATTTGATATTTATTTT
>JANIHZ010000003.1:35932421-35945041 GCA_027478365.1 Erythroxylum rufum | reverse complement strand
CATAATCCATATAAATTTACTCAAATATCAAAGTCCTCAAATCTTTTCTCATCAATTTTCCTTAAGGCACAAAACATTCATAACAAAGTTCATATACAAAGACACTCTTTTCATTTTATTTTAATGTTTCTAATTTTCACTAAAAATTCGGGGTTCAACAACTTAACTGTGGCTCACCCACAAAAATATGTTGTTCACTTGTAGATTAAAACCACTAAACCTTTACCCAACACTCATACATTTACTATTGCCACACCTTTACATGCTACGTTTCCCAATAAGCATTTAATGCACGCTTATTAATAATTAATGCATAATCCAAGCTGTCTTATCACACATAAACGCCGAAGTCTTTTTTCAATGAGCAACTAACGCCCACTCATAAGGAATTAACTTCGACTGTATGTTTTTCTCCTTCACTATTCACGCCCCCGTTTACTATTCACACTCACACTATAGCAGTATGTTCTTTCATTAACAAATGCACTTGTGAGCTACGCACACGTCAACTCCATTGCCACACTATCACGCTGGAGATAGACTTCTGCCGTAGGTTGGAGATAAGGAAGACACCCACAGGAGATAGACTTCTACTGTTATCACTCACTTACATTAGAAATTAACTTTCACTCTATCACAGCACACTTACGTTAGAGATAGATATCAACAGTAGATAGAAGATGTGCATAATCTTTTAAGTATTGAGACTCCTATTTCAATCAAAAGTCCCACTTAAAATAAAATTTTATCACAACTAAACCATTATTCAAAAATCTAACAAGCCAGCTGTACCTAATTTAAATTCAATCAATTTGGATGTGAAACTAAATTAATTACTAGGTCCAATTATTCAAAAATGTCAAAATTTAATAATAAGATATATTCCATATATCTTAACACAAGGTATTGGGAAAAATCCCTACCCTAAGTCAAAAATTTCTCCTCTACGATACAGCAGGATAATGGAATTTGACTCTAGAGTTAACGCCTTTTCTACCAACTTTGATGCACTCTATGAGTCGGAGTAAGAGCTGTTTTCAAGAATTAAGCAGAAGAATCAAGAAGAGAGCAGATTTGAAGAAGATGGGAGTGTGTTATGTCGTTAGGTTCTCCAATGGTGAATCTATCTCCCTTACGCTAGTCTTCTAGAGAATAGGAAAAACAACTATAGACTGCGAACACTTAAAGAATGCTTAAACAGTACGACAGTACATTCACAAAGAACACAAGACCAAACTCAGGATTTTATTTCTGCATATAAGAGATAGCTTAGAAAAAGATGGCTTTAAGATAAATTTTGTAGAGAAAAAAAAACATGAGAAAGAGAGAGAAATGAACGTAAGCGTTTGGGTAATATTAACGATGACAATTAAAAACATGAATGTAAGGAACGCTATTAATGTTTATTACAGTGTAATTTAAAAAAAACGATGGACGTGGCATAATAATATCAATGTTTTGGAGCAACACCAACATACTCGCCTGAAGGATGTTTGAACCGCGACAACTCCACCTTTATGTTTCGAGTAAGTCTCCATGCCACTCTATTCTTTGAAGTCCCTGCATCCCTATTTATGGGTCTTAAACAGCATGCTTTCTCCATGTTTTGTTGCTATGTCTTGGAAGCTGTGAGGCTGGAGCCCCTGCATGTCTCGCCATGAAGGTTGTCTGGACTACAACAGCTCCATCTTTAAGAGCAAACTGATATTGATGGTGCTGTGTGACTGAGTTTAGGTAAGGTAATGCAGTAGTCGGCGGTATATTAAAAATTTGTATAGAAGTATTTAATAGGTATATGTTCAATCATCAAGTTGAGTTGTTGGATATCTTGTCAGTAGCATAGAGTCGCGGGCAGATCTCCTGTGCCACTTGCCCTGTGCCACAAACCATCTCAACCATCCAATCTTGTGCCCTTTGTGCCACAAACCATCCCACTTATCCAAACTATTCAAATGGATAGTTGGGATAGTTTGTGACACAGAGGGCACAGGGCAAATAGCACAGGAGATCTGAAACCAGAGTCGGGTGGTTTAAGAGAAATCATTCTCGAATTTGATTTTCAAGATATAATCCACCAGAAGTAAGTATTACTGCTTATAATCAAATCGTCAGTAAATACTACTATTAATATTATTATCAGTATTACTGACAGGAAAATGCTAAAATTATTTTAAAGTTCACAAAAATCCTTATCCTGGCATCCTGCCAATCTTGACAAAATCAACGCAGCTTCTTTACCTGACTCCAATTATTGTAAAAGTAATTGTATCACTTTGAAGGACATGACTGCTGCACTCGAAAATGTTAAAAGACTAGTTGCTGCCCACATAAGCCTAATAAACTTCTATTCCCTCTGGAATCACGTACTGTTGCAACATAAGCCATTCATGCAGAATAAACGGGATATATTCTGATGCATTAGCTCAGAGTTCGGAATCTTCGCATATCAGTATGCATGTTTTTGAAACTATTGAACAACTGAACGAAACCTCCCTGAGCCGGGAAAAAGACAAGCGAAAAATTGATGGAAGGGCCAAAGCGGACAAAGTGAAAATATCCAGTTGTTGCCACGCTTAAGAAAGGACGGATTGAATTTGGCAAATACAGAATTAAGAAATAAAAAAAGACCAAAAAGAAGAAGGATGCTGGCTAACATAATGATTATCAAATGCTATCGGAATAACACGAAATTGTTGTCATGAATTTGGCACTGCATGTGGAGCCCCTTTCACTTAAAAGCGCACTATTTTACTTTACAAGGAACAATTGTATCAGATAAATTGGGGGCACATGACACAAGCTATGTGAATCTGCCCGACTGACAAATCAACTTGAAGGCGCTATTGTGCGGTATTCCTTCTCGGTTATTGATCTTATGCCGTTATAATCAGGTTCCACTTCTTCCATGTCTTCCCTAGGGGGATAGCCACGTTCCCGACCAAGCAGCCATTGGTCTATGACACCACAATCAATGGCATACTTGATGGTGCGTTCCAAGTACCATTTATCAGTAATAAGGTGCGACTGAACTGTTAACATTCTCATGAGAGCTGAAAGCAAAAAGAACACAAAATTCAGCAAGAGCAGTTTTCCAAGGAGAAAAATTTAACAATCTACTTTAGGTATTAAAACACTAAAAAGAACTACATTTCCAAGAAAACTTCCCTTTTTTCCTTAGCAAATCCTTTCATAATATGAGGGACCTCAGGAGAAAGAGAAAAGAAAAGAAAAGGATCTTTTTTCTCACAGCATGCCCTACACATTTATGATTTAACTCACACTGCTTTATCTGCAATTCAAGTTCTTAAGCAAATCATTTCACAGTTCCGAAAAACAAGCTAGGACATAAAAACTTGGGTTCCCTAGAAGGACTGACGCTCATCGAATAACCCACGACTTGTCTTTGATGACAAGATTTTCTCATTGCTTCAAACCGTAATATTCTCTTAATTGTCAGGATTGGCGGCATCAACATTCTCTTGATTGTCAAGATTGGCAGTATTAAGGTGAAGTTTCTACACCAATTCAAAGCTCAACATCTTCAAAAGTCCGACAAAGAACATGCGTAGCAACAAAGTAAAAGAGAACATGTATGTAGCCGTACGAATGATATAAGAACAGATCACAGATATTAGAGGTATGACAAAGTACCAGCGACAATGCCATCTCCAGATGCTGACATATCACTAGTGAAAGGGGTTATGGGTGGATCCTCCATGCCATGCACTGCACCATTATGCTCCTTGGTGTAGTAATGTATCTTAGAAGTCCCATTTGTCACAAACAGAACTTCAAGATTTTCATGCCAAAGTGGTTGAACCAACTCTGGTCCATAATGAACAAACTTTGAACTGGAATTGTTTTTAGAGTCAAATTCCTCGGTGGGCTTGATCCCACATAAAAATTCAAGCTCTTGCTTGGTAACCTCAACAATATTTGCTAGACTCCAAACCTGTCTTACAAACGACTTGGCTTCATCACTAGACTGCCACAGTGGTAGTGGAAGGTTCACGTCATAGAAAATTTTTCCTCCCAGCTTTTTTGAGATTTTGATTGCATGCAATGCAACTGATCGCATTCCTCGCTCAAGAAGGGAATGTGTGTTGAAATAGAACATCTTTGCCTGCATAAACAATTGCCCAAAAAAGATTATATTTTTTCCGAGAAAGGGCTATCAATCTGATCAGACATCCAGAAACTTATGCAAATATCACTAGTAAACTACTTATAACATTCAAAATACAGATTTAACATTGATCTTCTCAGCAACTAACTTGCCAGCTACCTATAACCCATAACATTCCAAAAATAGAATGAACATAAAATTTCTCAATAACTTGAAAGGTATAATTCTTTCAAAGATAAGTTTCTCGACTTAGGTCTCATAGCTTATGGCTCTATAAATGATAAACCTTTTACCCAATGTTCTTGGAAACAATAATTTCTCATTTTTAGGATGGAAAGGATTTTGAAAAGCATAAGTTAGTTTACCAATTAAAATAATTTATTTAAATTTTCCTTAATAGAATTTTTTTAATTTTAATTTCCTTATTAGTTTAGAGTTTAAGTCTACTAAGAAATAATACGAATCTTTATTAAATTGGATCCTATTCTTATTTTCGAAGTTTAGCTGGAATTCCTATTCCTTAGGATTAGGGTTTCAAAATTCTTCTATATATGTTTCTTTGAATGTTTAAGGAAAAAGATAGACTGATTTTTCAAATGTGAAGGTCTCTTCTCTAAGAGTGATTTTTAAATAATTACAAGCTGTTACTAAATCCTAAAAGTGACTGTGATTCCAATAGTTTTGTTTGTTTCAATTCTTAAGTGTGATTCTTAGTTTTTGAAACAAATCTTTAGTGTGATTCTTAGACCTATCCTTTGTTTCAATTCCTTACGTTTAAAAATTATCAGATCTAAATTCAAAGTTCCAACAAGTCAGAGTCCTACCCAAAACCCAAAAATTAAAAACAAAAAGTACAAGTCCAAAGCAAAATCTGGACTAAGTCCGTTGACTCCGGGTCAGGGTCAAACCCGTTTTCCATCTCTATCTATGACGAACAAGGTACTAATTTTGCTACGGAAACAGAAAGGAAATTCAAAAGGCAGAAATGGAAGTTTTTATTCAGAAAAAAAAAAGTATTGGCAGGGAGTTCTGATCATAAATAAAGCAAGAATTATTTGAGATATAAATTTTCAGTTTTGAGATCAAAGAATTCTCTCTAACAAGTTCTTATATGTTGATTTCCGAGATAAGTAAGCAGGGTAAAACCTAGGCAACGAAAAGGGGGCACGCAACTAAAAGGCACAGAATACAAGCTGAGTTTTTGATTTTCAGATTGCAAGGTCTTTTAACTAGATCATAGTTAGGGGCCAGACAGGGTAGAAAAAACTTAAAAACACAGCCTCTCATAACTAGATCATAGTCAAGAGTCTCCACCAGAATTCTTTTCTAATAGTCATTGTTAGACAATTATGAGTGATCCCTAGATTATATAAGTGATTTCTACAAACTTATTATCGTGATTCAAATAGTTTTGTTTGTTCAATTTATAAGTATGATTCTTAGTTTTTGATACAAAGCTTAAGGGTGATGGCTAGATCTCTTCTTCATTTCAATTTTCTTAAAATTTTCAACTCAAAATTAAAAGTTCCAAACGCCAATACTTTCTGTTTATAAGTACTTTATCAATTAGTAGACAGTCTTCTATTCGTCATACATCATGCCTAAATAAGCAGAAGAGGAAGTAGTCAAAAGAAAAAGAAGTCAATACCAGAAGACTGAAATCCATTACCTCCTTCAGCACATCCACGTTTAAATCTGATTTTGAAAGAGAATCCTCCGCGCATGGTTTAACACAACTCATTCTCAAGCGAGCTCTCTTGGAAATTTTCATCTGTGATACTGCTGTTCCTCTCTTGCTATCAATGCGAACTGATCGTGTTTGAACATTGTTTACATTCATATAGTATAACATTGACTGTCCATATTCATCATCTCCCAACTTCCCCATGAAAGCTACTTTTCCACCCAAGGTTGCAAGAGCAACGGCGACACTACCAGCAGATCCTCCAGGCGCCCTTACAAATTTTTCTGGTTCCCATATTGCATCCTTCAATCTTTCATGAATCTCATAATCTATAAGCCTGTTTGCAGGTCTGCCTGATGGCACAAAAGCATGTTGTGCAGATCCAAAGCAACAAACAAGGGGAGGCCAACCATATGTATAGCTAATGTCGTTACCTCCACCTAGTTCTAATTCAATCTCACTCTCATCCTCCACATCTGTAGCAACCAGGGAGCATTCCTGCTCACTAATTTCAGATTCACTACCTTGGTCCTCCACTATGATGTCTTCTGTCTTCTTTGTCCTCCTTCTCCTCTGGATATTCTTTTCATTCTTCTCTTCCTCCAAATTACTAGAAGCTGATGCAGCTGTAGAAGACATTAAATTTAAAATAATCCCGTAAGTTGAGAACTTGTAACCAATGCCAACATAAATAGTAAACGAAAGCATAGAGAGGTCCACTTTTCCGGCGAGTCCTCCGAGGGCTTTTCTTCAAACTTTCACTTGATACTGACGTAATACTTTCACCCACGGCGATGTCATTGGTTATTCCAATTTCAGAATCCTTTTCTGGAGAATGGACCGTTTCTTTCTTCCGCCTACCTGAAGTGGTGCGTTTGATTGCCCTGTTAATATTCTTTTTCACAACCACCCCATTCTCTACGTTTCCTTCATCGGCTAGATTCTCAACAACTCTTTTCCTAGACATTGCTGCAATACCCCATTTGTGTTGTAATGCAAAACCCTGAAGTAGAGTTAAATCCAAAGATGGATATGCTGGCCAAGTTGAATAACACCTGATAATTTAAAGCATCAAAATATATAAACCAAATTGAAAGCTGAATAAACAAGAGTCAGCTTCTTAACAGTATACTCAGTTAATGACCTGAAAAAACTCCAATATAAGAAAGCACATAAAAGTTTTCACATTATTAGACATTTTTTCAAACACGTAACGGGCTGAATAGGAGCAAAGAATTAACAAACCTTGGAAGCGAAAGATAATGAGTGAAGAAGAGAGAAGCCATTGGGAATGTTGGCCTTTGGCAAATCTTAGATTCTAGGTCGTCTGAAGAGAAAGAAGACCGTTCGCAAGTAGCAACTTTAAGCTTTGGTCTAGACACCGAAACAGCAAAGCAAACGGTCACTTGCAGAGGATAAGTCAAGTCAAGTTCATATGATATGACGTAGTTTTGAGCTATGGGACAGTCCAGATTCACATTAAGATAGTTTGGGCCTAACAGGCTTTTTAATCATCTGGTTCGATGATGGGAAATCTTTGATATGTGTATTTTTATTTTTTTAAAACGAAAAAGCGAAAAAGAAACAAACCCATGGCCATGGGTGGTGTTGGAATTGACTGAGATCTGATCCAGCGACGACCTTGCCGGGAAATAACCAGTTTTTTAACAACATTCCCAATAATTGCGAGATATGAAGAAGATTAGAGAAGAGAAGCATATTATTTAACACAGGGATGCAGTCAAATTGCTATACAAGTAGCAGTAGCAAGGGAATTTGTTTTGTTTGGTAGGGTAGCTAAGAGTTGTTTTTCAAAATCTAAACCGCAGCTTCAGCTTCAATCCTAGCCATGGGGTCATCTGTCTCATCCTCCTTTTCTCCTTCTCGGTCCTGTGCCATTTTCTTTCTATGCAACTCCTCTGCTGCTTGCATTGCAGCCTTGTTCTCCGCCTGAATCCGCTGCATTTCCTCTTCTTGCTGCTGACGCTCGAACCATGTGTCCGCGTCCGCCCAAACTGCCAATTCTCACTCAAATCATTATGCAATATATATCTACTCATTAACATACAACCTTTCTAGTATCAATCCATCCTCATATGTTACAACAAACCACCATAGATAGTCCTCATTCGATTCAATTAATAATAACAGGATTTAATGCAAAAAATACAAAACATACTAGGGTGAGCGGCCCAGCCCTGTTGACCACCCTTAATGCGCTCAGGCAGTGCGTAATTGACGGTAAGAACGCGACCATAAAGCTCGGAGCCGTCCATATTGTCCATAGCGGCGGCGGCGTCCTCTTTCTCCAGAAAAGTGACGAAGCCGAAAGAGCGGTGCTTCTGGGTGGCCTGATCCAATGGGGTCTTCACGTCCTTAATGTCACCGAATGGTATGAAAGCTGAATGAAGTATCGATTCGTTCACTTCCTCCGCTAGTCCTCCCACGTAAAGCGTGTTCTTCTGCACCCCTAATTGCTGCGCCATCACAGCTGACACGGTACTGATATTTAGGGTTTTGTTTACTTGGGAAATAACAGTTGAGGCAGATGGCAACCACGATTGAACACAGATATTATCAGAACGAGGGGGGTAAAAAGTGTTAAGATATGCATACTAACCCTAAGATAACCAGAAGTTGGGCTTACCCAGAACCTAATTGGCCCATTACAATTACAGAATTAAATCAACGGGAGTCATTCTCCTCCGGTTTGTCACCCCAAAAACGATAAAAAATAATATAAAAGATTTGACTGCTCTAAATTTATAATCAGGTTTCAATATATATATATATATATAAATACAACGAACAGTAATAGCAAAAGAGTAATCAATACGAAGAATATATTCGATTCCCTGATGGAGCTCGGCAAGAGAAACAGATAATTCTCATGGAAGAAATCAAATCCTAAGTTTCAGACGCAGCTGCCCCCAAATAACTCTGAATTATTCAAAAGGATTACAACGGCATCAATTCCAATAAATGCTCATCTCAACTATTACTTTCTGCGAGGACAAAAATACCTTCCACAATTGTACTAACCAACCATTACTTCTTTTTGTGAAGGTATAGAACACCAACAACTACAGAGATGCCCACAACAGCTACAGGAAAAGCCCAATACTTCTTTGTCAGGTAATTTTGAGCATAAACTTCAGTTTGCCTTTTTGAGGAAATTTCAAGTTTTGGAATAACTGGGGTGGACCGGTCGAGCTCGCCAATGCAAAATGTTTCCAAGAGCTCCCTTGCACTTTTGCTGTGCCCAGCATCCTCAAATTCGTCAGTCGCATCCTTACCTTAGATAACAGTAACAGTGAAGGAACATTAAGATTATAATAGATGATGACTGAGAATTTTGTTATATTTTACACGATAATTGTTCCAACAAAGATGAAGAAAATACCAGTGGTAGCCAGTACAACATCGTCTCCACCAGGGTGCTCATCCAAATATGAACTTACATCATATACCTAACATTGACAAAGAGATATTATCAGCAAACGCAAGGAAAAAGATATGTGCTCATGTTCTTTTCACTGGTTGAAGAAGTTAGAAATACTAATTGGTTCCACATAAGCAAGCACGAGACGGTACAGACAGAGACCTTAGCAAAAGAGTTGTCAGGACTTGTCAATAATACAAAGGCATGATTAAGCAAACAGCTTCGTGTTCAAGATAGAAAGGAGATTCAGAAAACCTTGAGGAATTTATATAGAATTATCTGTTCTACCACTAAACAGGGAGTCTCATTGAACAAAGCTAAATGGATAAAGCAGACAAAGTAATCCGAGAGCAGCTAGCTCATGGATTCTTCGGCATGTTCACCTTCTATAAGATTTAATGCAGTTAGTAGAGATAAAGGCACCCATATGCTTCGGCCACATTATGGCATAAGAACCTTCACATGTATAAGATATTGCAATCAATGGAGTTGAACAAAAATTTAGAGCAGCTACCAAGAGACATTGCTAGATGTGTAGAAATTTCTTACAGCTAGCAGCCATGGCAACTGGCAAGAACTGTTCTGCAGAATAACTTTTAGACTAGACAATTATTCAGTTAATTACTTCTGGGGAAAGGCTTTTTTCTTTTTGGCATTAATTATGAACCAGAAAACACCAAAAGTTCACCCTATGATATTACAAAAGTGATTTTCCTCATGACAGCTTTTACGGGAGCTTTGATTTAAGATGTTGTACATTCTACATTCTATTGTTCTACATTCAATTTTTCAAGTGCTTCTTTGATAGGAGTAGCAAATAGAGATTGTATTATTTACGTAATAGGTAGGGTATAGCAGTAGTTAACCTCCTGGTAAGTAGTACCAGGCCAATATAATAGCTATCAATGAAGAAGAAGAAGAATGCCCCCCTCTATATACAGATTCCTCTATATTTCCCCCGTACCCTCTCATACACAATCTCTCTCCATCACTAACTCCTGACAACCTGTCTATGTGGCATTTGTCCCCTTTCCCATCTTACCCCTACGGATGTAGGCTTGGATGGGCTTAGTGGGCTGTTTACTAACACTAGCAGGTTGATCACTAGGAGGAATACTAACATTCTTCCTGTTAATGAATGTTCCATGTGTTTAGAAAGTTCTGAACTTGCTTCTAATTTATTCTCCAGAAAACATTTTTGAAAGTTAAGGAATTGGGACAAGTCAAGTCATATGTCAAAATGCACGAAAATATCAGTAAGTAGTGTGTGAAAAGAATAGAACTTGAAATCCTTAACAAGTCAACTAAAAACAGTTAATAACAATTCCAACTTTCAACCACCAAAACCATCAGAAGTTCATAAAATGACAAAGGCATCAGCATCCAAGAGATAAGAGTCATTCAAGCACTTCAGAACGCTCAAATATCATGTTAATCCACAATATATCCAAGCTACATGTAACTAGTTCACAGCACCAGTTTCTTAGATGCATACGTGAGATCAGGAATAGATATAATCCATTAGAAAAGGGGAACTTTAATTCGTATTCTGAAGTCAAAGTTCTCAGGTTAAGACCAAACATCCACTAGATTTTAGAAAACAACTGAACCAACATTTTCTATCAGTTGTCAAATAAGAGCTCAAGCCAATTTTCATATCGTAGACAAAGTAAACCATGGTGCTTTATTAACTTAGTAATACACCTGGAACAATGAAGCAAGAGCAAGATAATGCTATTATGCATCAATGCAATTCTCACGCAAAAATGCGTAGAGAACACATTAAGTCACTAACCCAGCACAGAATTCAGAATCATAAACAAAACCCGAAAAAGAATGAGTTAGATGAAGCACAAAAAGAAAACGAGACGATCACAGCAACCATAAACTAAAAATCTCGGAAAGCAAGGTAAGAAACAGATAAAGGCGCTACCATGCCATCGATGACGATCCAGCAATCGTCCTTGGTGTTGTGTTGGGAGGCCTCTTGCATGGTGTAGAGCTTCGTGAGAGTAGGCATAATATCTGTTGGTCAATAAACGCTCTCTCGCAGTTTCCAATTGGGTTTTGGGAAGGTTTTGAGTGAGAGAATTTGCTCCAATCTCTCTGTGTCCCTCTCCCTCGATCTTCCAAGTATTTCTTGGAGGAGACGTCTCCGTTTTAATGGACCATAATATCGGAGACCCGGTCCAATTCGAAGTGTACGCCAAATTCTGGACTTAAAATACAAGGGTTGGTTCAGTGTTGCGCGCTGAGCCATTTTGTAGCATATTGGATGGCCTACAGTGTAAATAGTTTGAATTTAATTACAAAAAGAGCAAAAGCATTTATCCTCCGTAACTTAGCGTTGATGATGATAAATATTATTGAGCTCTCCTCACTTTAATCTATTTATTTGCATCTTTAATCATTTTAATTAATTAAGTGATCTATATATACCTAGTAAGAGGAATATTTTGACTTAAAAATTCTCAAAAAATTTAACTGAAATCTTAATATTGTTAAAATATTCTAATATTATATATAAATCTTAATTTGATAAAACTTTACATTTTTCTAAGTTTTATTCAAAATATATATCTACATATTATAACATTACATATTAGTCCCATGTGTCAATTAGGTATCTAATTTGCAATGTGGGCCCTTTTATCTTCTTTCCTTTTGCCTCTCCCATATCTCCTCCGTCGTCTTCACTCGTCTATCTGTCATTTCCAACCATCTTTCCATCATCTCTACAATAGTCGATTGTTGAATCCGTCTGATGATTAAGAGCTTCTCCCTATGATTGTCCTTCCCTCACTCATCAAACATGATATATACTAAAAGTTAGAACCCTAGATTTCTACAATTGAGAAATAGTAACGAGAGATTAGAAAAATATATTTTATACTCACGTATATTGTTAGCATATACACGCACATGAACTTGAATTTTGCCCACATTACAATGATTTATTCATTCACTTATTTGATATTTTTTCAGATATAAATGATTGTTTTAATGTGATTATAATGTGAATTATGAATTATGTGCATTAAAAATTGAGTTGATGTATATAAGTAGTAATTTAGAATTTTTGGTAAAATTTGAGAATTTTTTAAAATTAAGGATATTTTTGAAATAGGAAAAATGTTAAGTGGTGAGACAATTAATGAATAATAGCATAAATAAGTGTCAGATGGTAGTAGAAATTTAGATGAATGACATTAAATTTTAATGACAAGTGTCATTGAAATTTGGTAGACAATTGGATTAAAAATTGAGGGATAATTTGACTGATTAAAAAAAATCATATGGTAGCTTTAGTAAATATCCAGTTTAACCTTTAATCTTTAAGTAGTGAAAGACCATTTTCATTTCTTTGT
>JANIHZ010000003.1:35850310-35862536 GCA_027478365.1 Erythroxylum rufum | reverse complement strand
CCTAACGAATGGATCTAAGCTAACCTATATGTCATGAAATGCAAGCTAAATTAGTAAGGAAAGGGGTTTTGATTTTTGGAAATCTTAACAAAATTAAATGAATTGTAATAAAAATGTGTAAAAAGTATTTTTGGATTTTGGGAATAGAAATTGGAAGGATAAAGACAATGATCAAATGGTGATAGAATCCTCTTGAAAATGAGCTTTAGCCATCATTGTTTGAAAGTGATTTTTGATGGGAGTGGAAATCACTAAGTTTCAAATGGTAAACTTTAAAAAACTCTTTAAGTCCAAGGTCTTAATCAATGAACTCCATTTCTTAAGACCTTGTTAACGCCCTTAGTGTTTGTAGTAGGAAATCAATGCAACATGTTACTTGGGATCTCAAATCAACTCAATATCAAACACAACTATGCAAGATAAGAGAGATTCAACAAGATCACAAATAAACATATATGAGACCATATATTTAAGCTCAAAGTTCTACATCAACAAATCCCAACAACACATTGAGAATCCAATACTTGATTAAACTCTAATCAAGAATGTTTAACTATAGATTACAAATACTAAACCTAGGAATTCATAAATCATAGCTAAAAATGGATTAAGTCACTCCCCTTTTAAGCCCATTGAACTCAAGCCATCGCTACATCTTCAAAAGGAGAAGAGATGCCTAGCCACTCATAGCTTCAAGCAACTTCACTATTGAGAAGCAACCGAAAGACCCTATGGTAGCTACCGACTGTGGAAAATGAGAGAAAATAGTGGTGTACTACGAGGAGATAGTGATCTGATGGTAGAGCAGTAGATGGATGTGGAGTTTCTCTCTTCGGTAGTGTCGGCTCTCTCCCTCTCTCTCGTGTCTTCTATTGATTCCCTTAAGATAGCCTAAAATAGGTCTTTCTTTGAATATGGGTTGATGGATCAGGCTGTACGGTGGGTAAAACTTTTGAAAATGGTTCAAGTATTTGAAGGTTCGCCGCAGCAAAAGGACAAGTTTCCCGCGGCGAACTTTTCCCGAAAAGTTTTGCTTAGAGATTTTAGTTTCTTCGCCATGGCAAAATTTTCCCGAAGGTCTCTTCAGTAATCTGTTGAGTTCGCCGCGGCGAGAGGATGAGTTGGCCGCGATGAACTTTTCTCGAAAGATTTGTTGACTTCACCCCTTGGCTCTACTTCTTGAATTTCGTACGATGAAAAATAGTAGTTTGCAATAGCAATTGTTCTATGAAAATCAATGTAGTGCAATTACTAATTATTTGTGACAATTTTACACTCAAACTACATTAATTTAAGATAAGCATTCAAGAGTTAAATTAAGCACAACATCCAAAAATAAGAGCCAAGAAGTGTAATAAAAACTAAGAAATTGTCACTAATTGATAAGGAAAACTTGGGTTCAATCATACACGGTCTGATATAAGGTTGTGTATCAAACCTTATAGCTCCCAAAACACTTAAAATAATGACTGTACACGTTTTAAGAGACTTACACGGTTATGTATCTCCTAATTACTTTAAATCATTGTTTTATGCAATGATTTCGAATTCCTTTCCTTTTGGTCCATAAAGGCAATTATAACCTATAAATGCACTTGTAGTGAATTAAATACCAAATATGTAACAAAATTACAAAATATCAAGCAAAATATATCAAATATGGGTGTATAAATATAGTCAAATATGCATCTATCACACATCCCTACACTTAAGTTTTTTCTCATCCTCAAGCAAATCATAATCAAAATTATAAATCCTACAAAATCCATCCTTTATTAATCTTAACCTTTCAATTCATACTCTAAATCATAATATCATAATAATCAAATTAACATACAAATAGATTCAAGTTATCCTAAAACTAACTTCATAGGTCTACATTAATAATAATCATGTCAGTATTGGCATTGAAATCAACAGTATACAACCTTTACATGCTCACTAATATTTCACTCAATAAACTCAAGTGTTTAGGTTGAAAAGTATCAAAACTTTTGAATCAATTCATAGTCAAACTCCTACTATAAGCTTGTAATATTATCACATCTCCACCATGTTTGCATAAATTAGAAACAAAAATAAAAAGGTCTTTATAAAGGTTATAATGGGGCTTAGGTAAGGTATGATTGGGATAATTAAAAGGGCTGATTGAAGGAAATTTACTAAAGAAGACATTACATGAAACTTGTTACAATATACACAGGTCCTTTCATTATAAATCTATGGGTACTCTCACTTTTCTTCTCTTCTTTTTCTATGCTCTTTTTTTATCAATCTAAATAATTTGAAGCATTTATCATGTACCAAAATGAAAGAAATATTTGACCTTTCAAATTTTCATGTTCAAACAAACAAGTAATTAAATAATCTTCAGGGTTCAAAACAATGAAAGAGCTTTAAAGAAAAATAGGATAAAGGTTAATAATTGAGATTATAAACAATTAAAAAGGCTAAGGCTCAAACTTGGTTACTCCTAAAGAATAAATTATGGGTGAGGTAATTATCAAAGAAATAGGTTTAAACAAGTTCTTGGATCTAAATGCCTTCATCATTTCAATGTTTCTATTTAACAAAATGTGATCTCAATATGTATATTAAAAGCTAGTTCTAAAATCCTTAAACTATGCATGATAACAAACATGAAAGAATTCAAGAGCTTAAAATTTTTGAAATTTTTTGTTCTTGGGCTCAAAATCTCACAAAAACTGGTTGTATGTGTGTATATGTTATGCAATTATCATTTAATTTGATTATTTCAATGATTATTAAAAATATGACTTATAAAAGAAATTTTATTCTAGCTATCATCCTTTTGCATACTAATTCAAATCAATATTCAATAATGAAATAAAGTATTACTAGACAGATTTCAGTTTAGTCAAGATATCGATTTATAAATTTAATAATCAAGATTATAATAAGCTTAAGAAAGTCATTAAAAATCGTTAACCCCTTCCCCACACTTAAAGTTGTACATTGTCCTCTATAGAATAAAAGCATATAGAATAAATGGAAAGGTTAAGTAGTACTTTCCTGAGTAAGAAGATTTTTTAATTTTTGATCCATCCAATATTAGACTAACATCCTTGCAAGATGTAAAGAAAAAGGGATAAAAAGATAAAAATAAATAAAAATGACAATGACAAAAATAACTAAGAAATATGAAGTAATAGTAACATTAATGTTTAGACAAAATGACAAAAAAATAAGAAAAATACACAAGTAAAGAGAAAAAGAAAAGATATAACAGTTAAGCACCTCCCTTTTTTGTGTCATAACTAAGGTATGTCCGACGATGGAAAGTCCTCTAGTTGAAGATATTTAGAAGGTGGAGGAGCTGTTGATGAAGTACCTTGCTAGATGGAGGCTAAAAATTGATGTCTTGATGGCTCGTCATTAACAAAAATAGCTCTCTCATCCATCCAAATGAGGTCTCGAATCTGCTCATTCACTCCACAAGCTCCACCTATTGTCTTTCTAGCCAAGCTATCATTAACTGGTCAGGGTCCTCTGGTGCAATCCCACCTTTCTACGATGGCAGTGACTGTGGCTTTGATGGCTCCTCCCTATCTCCACCTCTATTGCTAACTCGTCAAGCTCCCCAATAAGTCTATATACAATACCAGTGAATCCTTGACGTTTGCAAACCATATGCATGTGTTGCATCACGGCAAGGTTAAGTGCTACCATAATGCTCATCTACTGCATCGATGGTAATCTATCAAATACTACCATCCATCATACCAATCTGGTCATATAAGGGCCGACACAGATTATGTTGACCTTCCTTTCCTCACTCTAACACCTGACGAATTGGGCAAGTGTGTGCCCCTGGTGAATTGACATCCTCTCACTCATACTCCACGAGTAATACACATCTATGTTCCTGAAAACTCCCCAACTATTACCCCAATCCCTCAACGTATGACTTAGAATACCATGGATGTATTTAAGCATAGGATGTGGCAATGTGGAAGCCTTGGATTTGTTTAGGTCATAGTCTTGTTCTGTGCTAATCATCTTCCAAAAATGCCGAGGGGATAATCCATATGAAAAATCAGTTCGTAATGTCATATACTTTATCGTTCCTATGTACTCCTAGTCGTATTGACCCATAATGATGGAAAATTCTGAATAGCTCATCTGGAACATGTCTCTTGTAATCCAAAACTGGATCGCGTTAGGTCAATCCCCATTATAGCTACCTCTCCCTATGAAGAACGTGGAGAGCACCTCCAATGTAATCTCTTTGTAGGCTGGCTCCATAATCTCAAAAAGTCGAGACCATGCACCAACATTGACAAGGTCCCAATATAAAGACAACTTGCTCTAATTCCTCCCAATCGATGAATTAGTTGGTACCAAAATTCTTATCCTTTAGCCTCTGGTATTATTCCTTTAGGACTCGAAAGTGAACAATAACATCCTCTGCAGCTCTAGGGGTTGGACTGAAGTTGAGGAACCTTCTCCTCTTTGTCCCTTTCTGGGAATCTCCTTTTCTCTCCATGATTTCATCATTATGCCTAAAACTTGGAATAAATATGAGAGAATTCCACAAATAAATCACGTGGCTATCTTTTTCCCCACGCTTAAAGTTTAATGTGCTCACTAAATAATTAATTGTGAAAGCAAAATGACAACAAAAACTAAAACATATAAAGATAAATAATAACTTAACGGTAATGAATAAATAAAGAAATAATTAAAAAATTAACTGACAATCTAATTAATCTCAAAATTAAAATTAGAAATATTGTAATAAACAAATTAAGCTAACCTAATTGTTAAATTACAAACTTTTAATCCTAAATTTGAAATTAAAAATCCAAATTTCACAATTACATAAAATTGATAAAATTAAATGCTAAATTCATGCAAATCACAAAATTACCCTACAATTAAACATAAACCCAAAGTTAATGAACATTAAAAAAAAACTAATTAACCTAATTTTATATAAAAATATCACAATTAAACACTTAGCGACCAAAATTGCACAAATTCGTAATTGAAGTTGAATTTTAATTCGATCATCATGCAATTAAATTGAATCATAAAATCAATTAAGACTTAAATTCAACTATTAAACCACAATTAAGCATAAAATCACAATAAATCACACGAAATCCAAAATTTGGAATTCTAGCTTTTTTTTAGCAAGAATCACCAAAATAAAGCAAAACACCCAATTAAACATGTATAAACAAGTGAAATTAATAAGATCACTTACATGGGTGTTGTTAAGTTGGCTAAAAAATGTGATAAATTGGAAGGGGGAAAGAGAGGGCGATGATGGTTTGAGAGAGGGAAGAGGGAAAAATAAGAAATATAAAAGAGTTAGGGTTTTTAAAGGTGTATCGCAAACTTGTACAGTTTGATATACGGTCATGTATCTGACCGTGTAAGTCACTAAAATTTAGCTTTTTATAGCCTTACACAATTTGGTACACAAGCATGTGTTAAAATGTGTAAGTCTACACCAACGTGCTAAAAAGCATGTAACTCTCTATAAACATGTGCAATTTTAAAATTGGATGCTCAAACATAAAAATTTTGCACTTTAGCATTATGAAACATTAGCACACATCCCCTAACATCACAATTATGCACAATCTTAGTACGACGCTTAATCTTTCTATCCTAAAACACATTAAAACTTGAATAACCCTTATTATAACATGAAAGTAAGAACAAACCAATATGAAATTAAACTAACTAATTCATGTGTTGCCTCCCATGTAGCATTTGTTTAACGTAGTTAGCTCAATTTACCCTACATATTATTTTCATCCTAGTTCTATGATAAGTGGCTTGCTTCTACCCGTTTCTCCACAAGGTAGTTTAGTAGGTTGTAAGCAAGCCACCTATTGCAAGATAATCATAAGGGCATAATTGATTAGATTAATAACACCAATGGACTCCATTAATGCCCTTCTTATTGACAAACTATTAATGAAATGAGGGATAATGAAACTCCTTGTATCTTCTATTGATGTAAGTTGTTTGTCTTTGAGGAAGTAGGAACCCTCCATACTTAAGGTGGCTACTAATGATGCATCAATAGTTTCCTTATTGGGTTCCTCCACCAGTTCTTTCTCAACTACCTTTTTCCATTCTTATTTTTCTTCTTCCTGGATAATGGTTCTTCTTCTTCTGGAAGCTCATTTCCATTCCTAATGGTGATTGTCATTCCATGTTCTTTAGGATCTGTTTTAGTAAAACTAGGAAAACTCCCTTGCATCTCGTCAAATATTATTTTCAACAACCGATTGATCTGATTCACCATATTTTGTATATGAGTCTCG
This sequence comes from Erythroxylum rufum, assembly GCA_027478365.1. Taxonomy (NCBI): domain Eukaryota; kingdom Viridiplantae; phylum Streptophyta; class Magnoliopsida; order Malpighiales; family Erythroxylaceae; genus Erythroxylum; species Erythroxylum rufum. Next base: position 35,856,231 of record JANIHZ010000003.1, on the reverse strand, counting down.
ATTTCCTGATGACTCATGATTGATTCTTGAATAAAGTTGTCCATCATATTTTCCAAAGTTGACTCCTTAATTTAAGGTGCTTGGTATTGTAAATTTTAGCTAGAGCATAACCATTCCACCCACAAACGTAAGATTGGTTGCATTCCGAATTGCAACTATTCTTGTATAGTCCAAATTGAGATTGATTGTACATGCTCAGTTGCTCCCATATGTAGGTTGGTGTTTGACATTCATGATTGAAATGGCTACTTCCTCCAATGTCACAACACAGCATGGATATCAATTGAATCTCCAAACATATGTGAGGAAGCCTCTCTTTCCTATATGGTGATGTTATGTATTGCGAAGATATAACTTCCATAAGAGTACTATCTACTCCATAATTCTATTGTGAGTTGTGGTGATGAAGTTAAACCTTAATCCCTAAAATAAACCATAAACACACTGGTAATGTAGAGAATTTCAAAAGATAATTAAATGAATAAGCTAAGAATAAAACAAGATACGATAAAAACAAAATAAATAAAAAAAATAATGGCTAGAATAATAGCATCCAGGTGTTCTTAATATTACTATCCCTAGTAACACTGCCAAAACTTAATTGGTCTTAACTTAAGGCCAATAGTTGAATTAATCGCAAGTGCATGACGTAGTTATAACTAGCACAAGCAAGTACAGGTCGATCCCACGAAGACAATGAACTAATAATTACCTTTCTTCTATTATGTAGCCTACTAATTAGATTGTGGTTTTTAATAAAGAAAATAAAACATAAACAATTAAAATAAAATAGGAAAGAATCATGAACATTGAAACAAAGGAAGTTACTTAGAAAACAATCAATATCAAGAATTAGTGTCTTGGTAATGAATCCCTTTAAAACCATTAGATAATTAACCTTTTATCATGCAATTGTTTTATTGACTATTGGATCGTGGAAATTTCTATCTTATATTAATAACCCTAGTGAGACTACTAACAACTAATCCATGGGTTTATTAATAAAAATTATTTAGTTAAAGTTTCTAAGATTGTTTTACCAATTCGTGAATTCCATTATTGGGTTTGACCCTAATCTAGAGGATTTATTTCGACCTATCTTTTGCAATCAAATCCTTTTAATTATGGTAGATCTATTCACAAGCAAGATTTCTCATTTTCTATGTTACGAAATCAGATTATGTGCTAATATTCTGAATCTATCATAACATACATAAAATACATAGTTGAATCTCAATAGATCAATCAAAATAATTGCATTTAATAAAAGAATCAAACCATATTGTAGCACAACGTGGGGTTCATCACACCTAAATACTAAAAAGCATTTAGTTACTCATAATAGAAAACAAAATCAAACATAAACATGCAAAAAAAAATGAATGGCAAACAAATGGTTCATAATTCTAAATCTCTCTTCTATTCTATTAATTCTTCTTACAAGTTTGAGGTTGATTTAGCCTTAGCTTGGATATCTTTTGATGTTCTATTTGTGATTTCCTTGTTTCTGAAGCTTTATTGCTACCTTTCAAAAGTTCTCGTGTCTGGAATTTACTTAAAAAGTTTGCTCCCTTTATTTGCCTCCACTTATGTCTTTATATAGCAAATTATAAGGTTTATGGGACATAAATGGTTTGATATACGGCCATGTAGGTCTAAAACACTTAAAATCATGACTTTACATGTTTTATGAAACTTATGCAGCCATATACACGGTCGTGAATTTGCTAATTGCTTCAAATCTTTATTTTATGCTACGATTTTACCTAAATTCCTCTCCTTTTGGTTCATGAAGACAGTTATAACCTTTAAATGCAATTGGCTTGAATTAAGTAATTTATAATAAAATTAAAAAATATCAAACAAAATACGTCAAATATGTAATAATCAAATATGCATCAATCATCTACACAACACTTACATGGGATGATGTAGGTGCTATGTATTAAAGGAACATGGGACACGTAAGCAATCATGGGGTCAAGTTATTTAATTAAATGCATGGGGGAAACATAAAGGTGGGTGAAAGAACAAAGTGCCTACATGAGTTTTTATGTTTAAAGGTGACGCTCTTGGTTGCACTTTTACATCATAAAACAGGCTACAATGGGGCGTGTTCTCAACATAGGAATGAACACCTTACCATGTATTATATTTGTTTAAAAGGGATAAAATGATAAAAGTAGTAGGATGTTGGTTATGCATGATACGGCATATGATTCAGCCTACTCCCCTGCAACGATGGCATGGCATACAGTTCGATAATGTGACTAAAGCAACTCGTAGCAGCGATGTATCCGGTAGGAAAATGACTTAAAGTTGATTTGAGGTTTTGGAGGATATAGTATAACAAAATAATGGACTGTCATTATTGGATGTGATATCACATAACACAGACAATAATTTATTATTGTTAAAAGTAGGCCCTTTGACTTTTTTTTTTTTTTTGGGGTTTAATTGGAGTTTGAAAGGATTGCTTTTGAGGTTAAATAAATTTTGAGTGATGTCATCAGTTTTTACTTTGAATTTGAGAAAGGAAGGCATTCTTTTGGGAAATTTTAGTTCAACTCAAGTTCGCATGAGCGACTCTTGCCGCGTCCAAAAGGGCTTGTTAATATGAATGAATGTGTTCTCACATTCAAAAGGCCCGTAAAAGCCTCCGGAGAGGATGACAATAGCTATAACAACCGGTTTTACTCCGATTGCTCTTCTTGTCTAGGGATAATATGTGGGTCTGGCACTGGCTCACCCATACCCATCCATTTGGCATTTTGGGGTCAGATCAGGCCTGTCCCAAGCTTGACAATTATAAAGAAAATGTTATTTTTCAATTTTACTTTAAAAAAATAAAGAAAAATCAGGTCAAGTCAAACCGGATTTACCCTCAAGCTAAGATCTTCTGTAAGGCGAGGCTGGGATCTCAGCAGTCTCATCCTGACCTATTGTCTTCCCTGTTCGGGTAATACTGATTTAATAGTGGGACCTAAATTTTTGAAAATTTTGGAAACGCTCAGGTCCCTCCTAAGCCCGAAAGCAACTTGTAATAATGGATGTAGACATCTTTCTTGAAAATTTAAAAGAAAACAAATTATTAGTGTATACGCATCAATTATCCCATCACTAATCAACACCAACTTCAACTACGTTTATGTAGCCTTTTGCTGCTTTACACTTTTAACAAAACACGGTAATAAATTATAAATACCTTCCTCAGAATTTCACGTTATACCCTCCAAAAAGCACTAATTACTCTAGTAATGAAGAACTGGACTAACCTTGTACAAGCATCCATTAGAAAGATAACCTAAATAATGAAACAAAATCTTGAGTACGGCATTGGCACATATTACATATTAGAAACCAACTCTAGAAGATAGTTACCAACCCTCACATTATACTGCAGCTATTGGCGTTCTCATCACTAAAGAAGTGAGTGAAAGGATCAGGCCCAGGCTGTGGTGGCATGTAATTCACCGCTGGGTGTGGCCGAGCATACATCATTGGTTGAAACATATCATTTCCATGCTGCCTCTGCTGGTTCATCATCATAGTCATATATTGTTGGTGTTGATTATAAGGGTTAGTATATTGTTGGTGTTGATTATAAGGGTTCGTGGAGGGCATCCCCATTCCCTGATAATATCCACCATTCATTGCAGGCAGACCTTGAACAGCTGGCTGCATATGATTATTACTATCCATATGGCCCAGATTCTTGGGGCCACCTCCACCATTGACGATACCATCCAACTCACGGTGGCTGTATCCTTGTTTAATTTTGTTATCTTTTCTGCTTCCACCCTTCTTGGACCCATTGATGTTATTATTGGTTCCACCTCCTGCACGACCAGCGCTAGCATTCATGGTACTCTTGGTAGTACCATCTCCTCCTCCGCTTTTGCTTTTCTTGCCAAATCCCAAAAACCCAATAATTCCTTTGCTACCATTTTTCGTTTTACCATCTTGTTTACCATTCTTTACATCACTACCTTTCTTGTCTCCATTACCAATCTTCCCATCTTTACTCTTCATTACCACGGGTATCTCAAAAGCTCCACCACCTTTCTTGCCGTAACCTCCACCTTCACCTCCACCTCCGCCCTTTTTGTCACCAAAAGCGGGCCCATTAATCATACCGAATCCTTTATCCATCATGGGCATCATCTTGTTGGGTAGATGATGCGCATCACCATGACCTTGTCTATGTCCATGCCCAAATTCTTCCACATCATCATCAAAATCATCATCAAATTCATCGTCAAATTCATCGAATTCATCATCAAAATCATCATCGCTTGCAGCAGAATCCTCAGGTAAAATGAATTTCACAGATTTTTGGTCCTTTTTCGGAATCTTTAGATCCTTAGACCCTTTCAATTGTTGCATTTGTTGCTGTTGTCCCTTTCCTCCCTTGTTCTGAGACTTGTTATTCTTGCCACCACCGCCGCCGCCACCACCTCCTCCTTTACCACTATCAAAGTGCATGTTCTTGAGTTCATTGCTCAAAAGGTTTTGAAAGTTGTTGAAGCCCTTTTTACCACCACCCCATAACTCTGCATGCTTCCCCGACTTCTCAAGCTTCTTTATCAGGTTGGCCGGGTCCGCATTTCCTGTTACTGTCACTTTTCCTTGCTCCGCATTTACTGAGACTTTATAAACCCCTGGCAGAAAGAACAATTTCCCTTTCATAAGAAAAGATAATTAACAATCTAAAATCGACTCAAAGAGACTAGCACAACTATAATGAAAAACAAAACAAAATCAAATAAAGGTATCAAATGACATTTTTTTGGGAAAAATCGAAATGTCTGACATACATTTCATGAATTACAGAAAAATTTATGCAACCACAACAAACCACAACTACATCTTTTTTTCACTTTTACCCAATGCTTCAATCTTCAATTAAACAGATACCGAGTTTGGAAAAACCAAGACATGGGTAATATAAAGATCTATGTTTGGGAACAGAACAAATGGATGCCAGTGTAACAAGTGCCTCACCATCGATTTTCTGCAGCAATTTCTGTATTTTCGTCTTACAGCCATCACAGTGACACTGAATGTTCACTCTTAGAACACAGCTCTGCTACAAGAGCCGAATCAATACAACAAAATGGATAGTGAAAGTCCAGAAATAAACAAGAAACAATGAAATAATGAGGCAAGTACAGAGATTTGTACTTAAAACTTACGAAAGAAAAAGATAGGGGCTTACCTGCATCTTCATAACTTCTTGCTTATTCATATTCTACAATCTAAAGACTGAAAGTTTTGTTTCAGTTAGTCGAGGCGAAAGCAAAATAGATATTTGCTTCTGAGCTGCGAATTTAACACTTTCCTTTCGCACTCGTCTTCTTGTTAACCTACTAAATTTAAACCTTTTTCCTTTTGAACGACAGAGCAAGCTGCTGCTCTAGGCGGTTCACAATAGGCAAGGTATCACATGTTACCGAGGGGAAATATATATATATATATCACATTCCAAAACCAATATCAAATTTTCGCTTTTAAGTATTCGATTATAATCATATAATATTGACGCTAGGTTGGATACTTAGTGGTCACTGGAAGACTGGGCCTTAGCGTCAAATAGTGTGCACATGGGTTCTCTGCCCTTGCCATTTCCAAATAACACGACAAAACACCAATTGATATTTTAGTGTGATTAATTCACTCTAAAAAATAAACTAAAATTAGACACCTTTTTTATATACTATTCATGCAAAAAGTTGTAAAATAACATTTTTTTAATATTTTTATTTACATATTTATTTTTTGCCCTTCTCATATTTTGATTTATTTACATAATTTACTAAATAATTAAATTTAAAATATGTGTTACTTTACACAAATTATATTATTATAAAGATTCCATTAAGACATTTAAAATGATACTAATATTAAATATAATATTAAAT
>JANIHZ010000003.1:35814239-35827155 GCA_027478365.1 Erythroxylum rufum | reverse complement strand
TGTAGCTAACAAGCCAAAGTTTCATTGGGAACAACCTCACCTCATTTTCATAACCACACAATGAGTTATGCTCAAAACAATGTAGTAGGTCAAACTCACAATTTCAACTCTATTTCCTAATTACACTTCCTATCAATGCCAATTCAAATTCTACTACTATAAACCTCTCAATTGAACACAAAAGCAATTCCTACATCACTCATAGACTCACTTAGACCATTAGGTAAAATTTGGCAGCACCCTTATCCATTAGTTTTCCATCAATCTAACATTCAATCTCAATCCAACCTAAGCTAAAAACATAAGTTACTTTAATCTTTCACTTAGCCTAATTCAACATCCATGTAAACCCAACAATTCCAACACTACTTGTCATTAAATTCAAGCATCAAATATCATACTAATGCATCAAAAGTTCCATTGCATGCATCTAACCATCATGATTTATTAAGGCATAATCAAAGCATAAGATAAACCATAACAAATCCTTACCAATTATCAAGCTTCCAACAAATAATTCTTCACTTTTCCAAGTAATTTCACTAACTCCTCTAGTTCTCCACTCCATGCATGACAAGCATCAAGGTAAGAAGCTTTACTTGTAGGCAAGTGAAGGTTACAACAAATAGGAAAAGAAAAATGGAAAGAGAAGCAAGGAAAACGGGAGAAAGACACAAGAATCGGTATACTAATAACTCTAACAATTAGTATAGAAAGAAGAGAGAAAAAGCTATGCATTAAATCATCAAAGGAGAAAGGAATTGAAAGGTAAGGAGGTGAATCACAAAGAAACACAAAGATAATCAAAAATAACAAAACCAACTAAAGGTGAAGATTTAAAACACAAGAGGGCCACAGTAGGAGAGCTTGGAGGAGATTCAGAGAGTAAAAGCACAAGAGAGACACATATTAAGAGACTGTAAATCAAATATTAACTTTTATATGCTAAATATTTGAATGAAAAAAGTTATGATTGTCAACAACAAGATATTATTCAAGCAAAATATGATCAATTCCTTTCGAATTACTTGCTACCAACAAAAAAATTCTATTTTATTTAAAATTTGTCTCCATCCACTATTTGAGTAATTTGCATATATAACAATTTTTAATACCGATATTATTAGTATTCCAAATAATTAGAAGACTAGTACACCTTATCATTAATTTATAATTTATATTTATTTAGTTAAAATTAATTAAAAATTACTACATCTTATCATTAATGACTAATTTAAATCATATAGTTAATATCAATTATTTATATAAATAAAGGAATGTGGTGACCATAAGTTACAGAGAGTTAAAAAAAAAACAAGAATGCAATTCATTAAATAATGTTAGTAATTAGGTTAATAACGCAAGTAAAGAGTTTAAGCAAAAATTATCTATTTTAAATGAACACTTAAGAGAGAATTGTTTGCTTGAGTTGATATTATGAATGGATACTTGAAGTCTTTTGTCAAGAAAGGGAAAATATCTTGAATTTGTAAAATAATACTTTCAACTTAACTGTTCCCATAATTGACTTAGACGAGAGTCCTTTTCCTATTTACATACGCACGTATGTTTTTGGATAGCATAATATAGTTATGAATCCTCACTAATTAATTAACCTATAAAAACAATATTTATATTTAATGTGAGAACAATGCATAAACTTCAATAAGTTAAATTAAGTAAAACAAGTTGTTTACCAGAATAGTACTAATTAGGGATTATCGTCAAAAATCAAATGTATACTTAAGTAAAAATAAGTTGTTAATTAGACTATTATTTTCAGTTAAGTTTATCGGAAACCGTTATGAGAGTATTATAGGCTCTTACCCCTCATCCTCTAATAGAATCAGCAACATGTAAATCTTGAATGACGAAAAAGTTCGAACATGAAATTAGCTTTTTTCAGTGTTAATACTATTCTATTCAATTTTGCCTTCAAAGCTTGGAAAATATGTTAGCATATATACAAGAGAATAAATCGTATGCTATTGTTTACTACCATCTTACCCTAAAAATTAGTCTTTTAAGGATAATGCATTATATTTATCTAGACACAAAACAAACCCGATGTTTTAACCGGTTCAAGGAGAATGAGTAACGTCTAGACAATCATTGAAGGAAATAAGCTTCCTAACAGAATTCATTAATTGATAATTGTCATAAAATCTACAATTCTGTCATGTTTAGTAACTCGAATCACATTTTCCCAAAGATAAGTATGCAGAGATTTGACCAAAATCATAAATTGCATTTCATCACATGAAATTGCACAACAGCATACAAAAGTAAGACAGTAATTAGACTCTCAGTTCTTCAGTCAAATTAAACAATATCGAAAAAACAAATTGAAATATCGTTCAGATTATTTGTTGCTAAAATTTGACAGCAATAGCTCTCCAGTTTGGCGCATGGTCTCGCCTATTTAGCATTTGTCTGCCTCTCCACTTCCTCAATACATCACCCCTAGCAGGCCTATAAAGTCTAACAAAGCACTGAAGAAACCACTGCAATTCACTGAAAGTGAGCCAGCTCGTCAATGGCTGCGTTCGGGTTGTTGGCTTGTGGCCTGGTTTCAGGTCTCTGTATCTTCTTTGCTCTGATCTTGAAATGGAACGACATGAGGTATAGAAGAAAAGGGCTGCCTCCAGGAACAATGGGGTGGCCAGTTTTTGGCGAGACAATAGAATTTCTCAAGCATGGACCCGATTTCATGCAGAGACGAAGAGCGAGGTATGGATACTTTTCTTTGGTGTATTGTTTTCCTTTTACTTGTTCTCTCTTGTTAGAACGTTCGTTATCTTCTTACTTTCACCCTTCAAGTTTCCAGCTCTTTCATGGTGGATATGGTTTCTCTATTTAGCGTTTGGTACTTCCCAACTCTTTACAGTAGAGTTGATTGACATGCAAAAATGGTTTCTTGTTCACTAAAACAAGTGCTTTTGAATTACTATCGCTATTAAATCAAAGTAGCCTAGAAAAGAAGAAGAGAGCACTTCAGCTTCTGTCAGTTCTTTATACTGTATGATGACTAGTTGAGGTATAAAACGAATTTTCTTTTATAAACAGAAAAGTTGACTCTGTAGCAAAGAAAATTCTTTTTGGAGCCTACCAAGTATTTATTACATTTGGAAAAAACAGCAGTTCCATTGGAAAAGCAGGCTACTCATTTTACAGGGAGATGACAGTTCTATCTCAGGTTCGACAGTAATAGAAGTCTCCTATGAGACAACATAAAAATGCACCATGCCTATCTCTTAGTCTTAACATTCATCTTCCTTGCCTGTTTGTTTTAAGCGGTATAGTTCTAATTATAGGTAAAACTTAAATGGTAGAGAGTATGTGATAATTGTTATACGATTGCCTGTTCCTGACAGATATGGAAGTTTCTTCCAGACACACATATTGGGCTCTCCTACAGTTATTTCCATGGATCCGAAGCTCAACAGATTCATTCTTATGAATGAATCGAAAGGACTTGTTCCTGGCTATCCACAGTCTACCTTGGACGTACTAGGCGCAGCCAACATTGCAGCAGTTCATGGTTCTGCCCACAAGTACCTTCGAGGGTCACTCTTATCTCTTGTTGGCCCTTCAGTAATCAAAGACGATCTGTTGATGAAGGTAGACAAGTCTATGAGATCATTTACTGCAAACTGGGAAGAGAAAACCATTGATATCCAGGAAAAAACTGAAGAGGTATTGATTCCAAAACTCAAGTTTAGATGTCTCAGTCTGTGTTCCTGTCTCCTGTAGTTTACAAGTCCTAGTCCTCATGGGAATGCAAAACAATCTATTTCACTGTTTTGATGTCTCTATCATATGTTCTATCTTTATAGCTGCAATCAGGACAAAAGAGCAGAAAACAATTTGAAAGGAAAAGAATACATGAAACTATGCCTTGCCGATCTCTATTGTCTCTAGTATGAGTCACAACTAGTTTTCATGGCCAATGCCAGCAAGAATCACCTACTGTGGAAGAAGTGCAACCATCCAAAGAGATGATAGGTAGCTCTAGGTCACACATTTGATGTGCACTAGATTTCATCAATGGCCCAATGACAGTGACGTTTAAACAAATAAAGATGAACAAGTGCAAAGAGAAAACATATGCTCTAAATTTACAGGATTTTTTCAATCTTTTTTTTTTTTTTTTTGTAACCCTTCCATTTTCTTCTATTTTATGTTCACTCCCAGATGGCATTTGTAGTGGCGCTCGACCAGATTCTCGGTAAAGATCAATCAAATTTGGTTAAAAAGAACTTCAAAAGGTCGTTTGATAAACTGGTGGCAGGTGTCTTGTCTCTGCCAATCAACATTCCAGGCACAATCTACCACAAGGGCTTACAGGTTTTTCATTGAAAACTTAATCTCTAATCCTGACAGAACATTTGCCATCTTTTCGTTTAAATAAAACAAATTTCAGAAAACTTCATATGGAGCTGACTTCCTTTACAGGGAAGAAAAGAAGTAATGAAGTTCTTGAAACAACTTGTTGATTCAAGAAGAGCTTCTCCAAAAGTTCAAAGTGACATTCTTGGCGATCTCATGAATCAGGATGGTAAATACCGGTTGACTGATCTCCAAATATACGAGCAAGTCGTTACAATCCTGTACTCAGGATATGAAACAGTGTCAACTACAACAATGATGGCCCTCAAGTATCTATATGACCATCCTAGAGCACTTCTAGAAATCAGAGTGAGTCATATTTGCTGACCTTCAAGTTTCACAAACTGTATCGTCATCGTACCTGCTCGAGAACGCTAACGACTTTTCTGAATACAACCAGAAAGAGCATCATGCCATCCGAAAAAGCAAAAATGAATATGACCCGATTGACTGGGATGACTACAAGTCCATGAGGATTACGCGCGCTGTAAGTTTAAATAGGATCAGCACATGGTTTTGAAGCTTTTCCGTTTAAGAATATTGGTAATATAATATCTAAACATGTTAATGATTGCAATGGTGCAGGTAATCTTTGAAACTTCAAGATTGGCTACAGTTGTTAATGGAGTACTGAGGAAAACAATGGAAGATATTGATTTGGACGGTACGTTAACATATTTCTTGCTGCTACTAACAAATCAAGTTTGAGCGTTGTAGCAAAAAGCTGAGACTTGGATTGATTTTTTCAGGATTTATCATTCCAAAAGGATGGAGAATATATGTTTATACAAGGGAGATTAACTATGACCTCTTCCTCTATCCAGACCCTTTCACCTTTAATCCATGGAGATGGTTGGAGGTACGTGACTTGTAGATCTAGTTTTTGGGGGTTTTTTATTTTTTTGGGGTTAATCAAAAAGACTATTAATAATAAAAAAATATTTTTGATATGCTCTCATTCTGAGCCACTGGGTCGAATAGTTAGTTCTCTTGTACATGCTTATCAGATTTAAAGCTGAAATATGGTATCACGACAGGATAAAAAATTGGAGTCTCACGACTATTGCTTCCTGTTCGGGGGAGGAACCAGGCTGTGTCCTGGAAAGGAATTGGGCATAGTCAAGATTGCCATTTTTCTTCATTATTTTCTGACGAAATACAGGTTAGCTACACAAGATTTTTCTCATTGTTATTCTTCTCTTTTGTAGTATTTGTGAATCATACTTTTTCAAAATTGGCAGTTGGGAGGAAGTTGGAGGAGAAGAAATTCTGAAGTTCCCTAGAGTTAAAGCTCCAAAAGGTCTGCATATAAAAGTGTCTAAATTCCTGAATTAATGCCATCGGTGATAACTTTAAGAGCTCTTCTTTGACCAATGAACACATTTTGGTTTCATGACTCCATAGATCTTTAAGAAATTACCAATTTATGAATAAACAGACGATTTGGCAACCAATTGCTATTGAGTTCATCTCCCAGATAACTCAATTGCTGGAGTGTCTTCATAGAAGTATGTCCGATTAATGATTATGCTACAGTAGGAACTGTTTTAAGCCACAAGTAGCATAAATTTGGTTTGTTGCAGCTTTTTCCTGTCTATTGGACACGAGGCAAAGAAAACTTTTGGGTCTCATTCTCCGAAAGACCTGCTTTTTGGCATCCTTTCCATGTAATAAAGATCAAAGCCCATGAACTCGCTAAGGACCCAGTACAGCGTCAAGTGCTACGTTTAATTCTTCTAAATTTCCATCTAGCTCTTTGGAAAACTTTTGTTGAGGTGCTCAAATTTTTTGTTTAATATTATGATATTTTCTGTTTAATATTATGATATTTTATTATATTTAATAAATCTCAGCCTTTTATTTATGTGATTTTACGTGGGTCTTGAAAAATAAATGACTGATATTTTATGAAACAGAATAAGACAGAATAATATTAGACAAAAAATTTGGACTCTTTATTAAAACCTTCCATATTCTTGATGTTTTCTTATACGCAAACTTTATTTATCAACAGTATACAAGATATGAAACTTAAAATCTACTCAATCATAGCTACTACAATACATTGTTAAATTTAAGACTCGGTTTGGTATGATGTCATATCTGAAATCCCTGCAAGTTATCCCTTTTTATTATTTATTTTTTGTTTCGATATGACCGTTATCTTCAAATGGGAAAAGCTTGCATTAACTAAACCCACCAGCTAAAAGTTTTATTATATGTTCAGAATCATCTCTTTTAATGAAACGAATCCATTTACAGGTTTGGTAGAAAAGGATTAGACAAACAAATTTAGACAACTTAGAGGAGCCACAGTTAAATATGTATGTGAATCAATTTTACAAGACTTTAGCCTGACGGCATCCACAGTTACTAGCAGTTTGTATTTTACAATTTTAGCCAATATGGCCAAAAACGTTTTGAAAATTTCATTACTCTCAAAGTGACCTTTAGTATAAAGATTTAGGTTGAGTAAATAAAAAACTAGATAAAACGTCAAAATCATCAATATTTAATGACATTTTTAAGTAGGTAGAGAAATTAACGTGCGTTCATAAACTAGCAAGAATGTTGTGCAGTTCAATCTCTACTTTATAAACCAAAAGCGAAATTATACTGACAACATACTAAATTCAAGACCTGAGATTTGAATGCGGTTCAACATCAGATGCATGCTGAAGTCACATTTTCCATGTAAGAAAGTGATGTTTAGCGTCCAAACTCATGTAGAAGGGACGACACATATTTTAAAGGGCACAAATCATATCATAAGATGGAAATACGAAGGCAAGTGAAGCAGGGCGTGTGACATGTGAAGCTTTTCACGTTTAAGAGTTGTCAAAGACATCATTCAAATGCTATAATTCATTAATGGTAAGGGGTGTACATGAAAACTACGTGCAATTATGAATCAAGTTGTAGCTTTCCCTCCCAAACCTCACGTTCCCTAACTAAAGTACTCTATAATTTTAAACATTGCCTAAAATTTATATTAACTTAATCATATTATAAATCATATATTATATTTTTAAATTTTTTGGCTGACATAAAAGGTTTAACTCTATGATATTGGTATAAAAGGTTTAATTCCTATATAATCCAAATTAGCTATGAGGAATATAACTGAGATTGTTATGAATATGTTAAGAGCCTTGATGATGGATTATTTATTTTTTACTACTATATGTAGATGATATATTGATTATTGTAAAGAGTATTCATGATGTGACTAACTAAAGACCATGTTACAAAAGGAATTTGAGATAAAGGAATTAGGTTATGCTAAAAACATATTATGAGTGGAGAACTAATTGGATAAAAAGCTTTAGAAAAATGTTGCTGCTACAGGTGGAGATCTAAATAGATAAAAGCTTTAGGAAATTGTGGTTATCTTAATCCAACTACATTGAGATGGTATTAGGAATATTTGGAATGAGCAAGACTAAACACGAGATTACTCCATCAGCAAACTACTTTTGGATTTTCCTAGATTAGTGCCAGAAATTGATATAAAAGCTGATGATATATCTAAAGTACCATATGATAACCTTGTTGGAGGTTTAATGTATGTAATGATTTGTACCAAGAAAAATTTAGGGCATGTTATTTATAATAGCCTAGACCACTCGCTTGCAGATATTATCTGTTTTGAGCCCTTTTAAGTGGCTCGTGGTTCACACCCATTGGACCTTTTTAAGTGGCTCGTGGTCCACACCCGTTGGGCCTTTTTAAGTGGCTCGTGGTCCACACCCTCATGGTTTTGCTTTTTCACAGGACTTTTCCAGAAGGTCACCCATCCTGGTACTACTTTGGTCCTAGCACGTTTAACTTTGACGTTCTGATGGGATCCAGTGCGTTAGGGCTTGAAAAACGCGTCTGCAAGGGGAAGGTATCCACACCCTTATAAGGGGTACTTCGTTCTCCTTTCCAACTGATGTGGGATCTTACAATCCACCCCCTAGGAGGCCCAGCGTCCTCGCAGGCACAATGGGCTGGGTACTGACTCTGATACCAATTGTAGCAATTTAGACCACCCGCTTGTAGTTATTGTCCGCTTTGGGCCTTTTTAAGTGGCTCGTGGTCCACACCCTTTGGGCCTTTTTAAGTGGCTCGTGGTTCACATCCTCATGGTTTTGTTTTTCCACAGGACTTCCCAGGAGGTCACCCATCCTGATACTGCTCTGATCCTAGCATATTTAACTTCGGAGTTCTGATGAGATCCGGTGCGTTAGGGCATAAAAAACGCATCTGCAAGAGGAAGGTATCCACACCCTTATAAGGCGTGCTTCGTTTTCCTTCCTAACTGATGTGTGATCTTACATTGTTAATCAGGTCAGTAAGTACATATCAAAACTTGAAAACATTACTAGAAAATAGCCAAATAGATATTTAGGTATTTGAGGGGTATGCCGTCAAACCATGGAATTATGTTTATCAATTAACAAGGTGATCTTTTGGTTTTCAAATATGTGAATTCAAACTATGTTGGAGATTTAGATAACATGAGCCTTCTATAGAATATGTTTTTACTTGTAAGAGGGTTTATTTATTAGCAATAAATTTTACGATATATGGTAGCATTGTCAACAATTGAAGTAGAGCATATGACAGTGGATGAGACTACTAAAAAAACATTATGACTAAGGGTTAACAAAGGAGGTGGGAATCGATTAAGGTGGAATTTGAATACATTGTGATAGTTAAGGTTCCATTTATTTGGTAAATAATCAATTGCATCATTGAAGGATTAAGCACCTAAAAGTGAGGTTTCATTAGAGCGTTAATTGCATCTAGACATGTCTTATTAGGAAAAGTTCACACTATGAAAAGTGCAACTAACATGTTGATAAAGCTAGTTAATATAAATAAGTTCAAAATTTTCTTAGACTTGATTAATGTCCCCTGATATTAGATATGGATACAACCTAACATATATAGAGTATATTCACCAAGGTGAAGATTATTGTATATGGCTCGTATACATATGTGTGGTTTGGAGTGTTTTGAAAAAGAAAATGGGCATTTTTTGAAAGTTTTTGAGTGAATAGGACCTATAACATGAGCATGTCCCAGCGGATATTCCTATTTAGAAATCAAATGCGAACGTCGGGTTGAAGAAAAGGGTATGTTGGTATGATGGAGGTTTATTTGTGGTAGATATAGTCTAGGAAATAGTTGTGTCATATGTCGTATCCAAATATGTAGAAAAATAAATAGATCCATGACTTAAAACACGATCATAGTTTAGGTACAAAGAAATAGAAGGATGCATAGTTTAGGTCACGAGCATGATTGAGCTCATGCCTATGTATGAGGAAAAATAATATCTTAGCTCGTACTTATGATGAACGACCTTATTTAGTAGATTTTAAACTCATAAAAGAATGCTAAATTTATTAGAATAAGATTGGTTTGATAAGAATGTAGACCCTAACTAGTACAATTATATTTAAATAACCTTGTATAGGTATGTATATATGTATGTATTACAAACCTAATATAAGTAACTATCATTATAATTATTCAATAATGAATTAATTGCTCTTAACTCTTAAGGTTGTAAGCACATCCAAATGATCGAATCTCATTAAAAACTTCTTGTATTTTTGTTTATTTTATCCTATTATTTTCTATTTTGCTATATATTTTCTCAACAAAGATATTATTTATCATCTCTTACTCTCGAAAAAGTTAGGAAATTATGAAATTTCAATAAATTGTAAACTTATGTTATTAATTAGTTAGACCCTTTACATATAAATATTAAGTTTACTTCAGTTATTATTGTTTATATAACATAATTCTACTATGTTGGCTTTCCATATTCTTCTATGACAAGTCAACTTCATTTTGTATCTACCTATATATTTAAATCTTCTATTGCCTTTTTTTTTCTGTTTTGTTTAAAAACTTGTTATCCTCCACCTTGAATATGTTATTGGTCTATATCCTACTACCAGTCGATTGGTTATAGTTTCATGATATAATTATTTAAAAACATTTTTTATGTTATATATATTCGTTAATTTAACTGATGTATAAGATAAAGTCTATAAGATAAACTTACTCTAAATGAAATTATAATGAAATCATAATTATTATATATGGTAGCATTGTCAACAATTGAAGTAGAGTATATGATAGTGGAAGCATTATGACTAAGGGTTAACGAAGGAGGTGGGAATCGATTAAGGTGGAATTTGAATACATTGCGATAGTTAAGGTTACATTTATTTAGTAAATAATCAATTGCATCATTGAAGGATTAAGCATGTAAAAGCGAGGTTTTATTAGAGAGTTAATCGCATCTAGACATGTCTTATTAGGAAAGGTTCACACTATGACAAATGCAACTAACATGTCGATAAAGCTAGTTAATATAAATAAGTTCAAAATTTTCTTAGACTTGATTAAGGTCCCCTGATATTAGACATGGATACAACCTAACATATCTAGAGTATATTCACTAAGTTGAAGATTATTGTGTATGGCTCGTATACATATGTGTAGTTTGGACTGTTTTGAAAAACAAAATGGGCATTTCTTGAAAGTTTTTGAGTGAATAGGACCTATAACATGGGCATGTCCGAGGGCATATTCCTATTTAGAAATCAAATGTGAATGTAGGGTTAAAGAAATGGGTACGTTAGTATGATGGAGGTTTATTTGTGGTAGATATAGTCTAGGAAATAGTCGTGTCATATGTCGTATTCAAACGTGTAGAAAAATAAAGAGATCCATGATTTGAAACACGATCATAGTTTAGGTACAACGAAATAGAAAGATGCATAGTTTAGGACACGAGCATGACTGAGCTCATGCCTATGTATGAGGAAAAATAATATCTTAGCTCGAACTTATGATGAAAAACCTTATTTAGTAGATTTTAAACTCATACATACATACATACATATATGTATGTATGCAGACCCTAACTAATATAATTATATTTAAATAGCCTTTTATCAAACCAATCTTATTTAAACATCTCTAATAGATTTAGAATTCTTTTATGAGTTTAGTATGTATGTATGTATGTATATATGTATGTATGAAGATCCTAACTAGTACAATTATATTTAAATAGCCTTGTATATGTATGTATGTATTACAAACCTAATATAAGTAACTATCATCCTAATTATTCAATAATGAATTAATTGCTCTTAACTCTTAAGGTTGTAAGCACATCCAAATGATCGAATCTCATTAAAAACTTCTTGTATTTTTGTTTATTTTATCCTATTATTTTCTATTTTGCTATATATTTTCTCAACAAAGATATTATTTATCATCTCTTACTATAGAAAAAATTAGGAAATTATGAAATTACAATAAATAGTAAACTTATGTTATTAATTAGTTAGACCCTTTACATATAAATATTAAGTTTACTTCACTTATTATTGTTTATATAACATAATTCTACTTTGTTGGCTTTCCATATTCTTCTATGACAAGTCAACTTCATTTTGTATCTACCTATATATTTAAATCTTCTATTGCTTTTTTTATGTTTTAATTAAAAACTTGTTATCCTCCACCTAGAATATGTTATTGGTCTATATCCTATTGCCAATCGATTTGTTATAGTTTCATGACATAATTATTTAAAGACATTTTTTATCTAATATATATTCGTTAATTTAACTTATGTATAAGATAAAGTCTACGAGAAAAACTTACTCTAAATGAAATTATAATGATATGTTATCCTTAAATTATTCTTAGTTTTGTGTGAGGATATTCAAACAAATATATGGATGCTTATTAGAAAACAATTCATTGAACTAATCTAACATAAGAATTTCATTTGCAATATTACTTGTATTCCTATAGGTGATGATTGTATAAGTAATCTTTTGACTTGTGATCTTCAAAGTATTTCATATAAGAATTTATATTTTTCAGTACTAGTTATAACACATCTTAGTCAAGGTTTACTCAATTGTTAGTCATTGGATATAGTTAAGCCTGGCCTTGGGCAAAGGCAGAAAGGCACCTACCCAAGACCCACTCTTATGAAGAACAAAATAAACAACAAAAAGGGTCCCTATTTTGCTTCATTTTGTTTTTTTATGATGGTCAAGATTGGAGAGCAACATAGGGGCCTTTTTTTTTTTACTTTACCCGGGGCCTATAAAACGTTAAGAATGACTTTGTATATAGAATAAATTATATAGAGATAGTTGAATTATCAATATAAGATTCATCATACTAAGGTGATTACAAAGAATGTTCTATTATTTTCAATTAATATTGATTTAAGAAATCTTTAATCATGATAAAATGACACTTTCAAAATAGTTTTAAAAAGTTATTAATAAAATCAATTATTAATACTAGAGAACTAATATGGTTGAATTCAAAATATGATGGAATTCAACTAGAGTATATATTAATTTATACTTTATGTCTAATTAGAATTTTATATGATGAAATGATTGAATTATATGAAAAATAATGTATAAAAAGATTAGTAAAAATTATTTTGACAATCTTAACATTTAGATAGTGATGATGCGTT
>JANIHZ010000003.1:35725432-35742393 GCA_027478365.1 Erythroxylum rufum | reverse complement strand
TTCATTAACATCAAAAATTAAGAGTTTACAAACTTCAATGGGCATTCCGAGCCACAATACAATATTTCGCAAAATCCCAAAATACATAAAATACTGAACTATAATTGCTCAATATGCAACTACAACCTTGTTTTACATAAATTGTTCCAAAACAAAACAAAGCATGCAAATCCAGAGTAATGCCTTGACTCTCTTTTACTCTGTCTCTTGCTCATCACCTGAAGATGGGACAGAAATGGGGGTGAGCTTAAAAAGCTTGTGGGTAACAAGTTTATAACGAATAACAAGCAAAACCATTCAAAAAGTTCATTGTCATAGAAAATTCTTATTGAGTCATGAAACACATGTTTCTCAAAATTCTTGTCAAGTAATCAAAATTACAAACAACACAACTTATGCATTTTTCAACTTATTCGCAAATCATAAATACATAAGCACATCAGAATGGTTTGGGAGATCTATAAACATGACGAACTACACAATTCCACATGATGGTCTTATGTAGTCGTAAACTTGAGGGAGTCTATGAAGGAGTTCCGTACCACTAGCGGGCAGGCGGAAGAAGCTTTAACTTGGTCAACGTGCACGTGACATTCTTGAATGGACTACACCAATCCCACATAACATGTAATTTATGAACTGAAAACATTTTTCCCATATGGCACATTTTTGGAAACTTGTCTTTCATGAGCATCATATATTTCATATGCATTTCTATCATCATTTCACAATTCATCATCAAAATTTATATACCAAAACATGTAATACTTTCACAAGTCATTCAAAAGCAATAAAGGCAACATTTATGAAGTAATTGAAATCAATTTACTTTCTTGATTTGGACAAAAAGATCAATGGCTTATTACTCAATTATAAACATGAAACCCACCTTGATTTCCTTGCTTGAAACTTTACTAAAAAATGTCTCTCCCCTTGCTCCCCTTGCCTCTCTTGATTTCCTTCATCAAAGGCAAAATCTCCCATTCAGTAGGCATTCTAATTGAGAAACTCACAATGCATAATCACTAAAATTGATCCTAGAAAACTTAAACCCATGTATTTCCTAAGCTCCATGAACCAAAATCTTTCCAAAAATCCAACAAATCAAAAATGCCCTTACCTTGATTCTTCACCAAATGAAGAGTTTCTTGACTTGAATGAGAGCTCTAATTCTCCTCTTCCTTTTTCCCTTCTTGAACAACTTCAAAATCACTCTTGAAGGCTTAGAAAAATCAAAACCAAACTTTTCTTCTTTCTTTTCTCCTCTTCTCCACCGAACTCTCTTCTTTCTTCTTTCTCTTTGTTTCTTCTCTCAATTTCGTTCTTGCTTCTTCCTTAAAAGCAAGCCCACACTTCTTATTTGAATTTTGCCATTAATGATTGTACAAATACCCTTCTACCCTTCCTTATATGCCTTGTAACTTAAATTCTTAAGTGACTTGCCAATTTTTCCCCTCATGCAATCTTACCACCTTAACACTATAATTCAATTAACCTATGTCATATAATCTTACTTACATTAACAAGGTAATTAACTCCATAAAATAAAAATAATTAATCTATCAAGACCTCAAAGTTTATTTAAATCATGCTTAACTCCTTTCAAAAATTAAGACCTTTTTCTGATCATATAATTGAAGGAATTTGCTAGCACTTCCTTCTAGAAAAATGTTCCTCATTGTCTTAATTTTCTAATGACATCAAAATCATTCAATTTGGTTCCATAGTCTACAAGTTATACCCCAAACATTTTCGGACTGTTCTTATACTAAAACAATATTATGTGCTCAACTTCCATCCAAAAATCGATATTCTTAGAGACTGAATTAAAACTTGATTTCATCAAACAATTTGTAGCCCCAGCTCTCTAATTTAACCCAAATGAAGAATCATCTCGTTTGGATAACTAGAGAAAAAGTTATGGCTAAAACACCAAAGCATACTTAGTAAACATATTTCAACTACATTTTTCAACTTTTAACTTCCAACATTTCACATACAATAGTTCTAACTTCCAAGAAAAGTGCAGGGTCCAATAGTTAAATTGGAAGCAAAGCTAGAGTCTCTAATTAAGAAGATTCATAACATTAGTATGGAAGATTAATAGATGCCAGTAATGATTTATGAAATATACAGTGAGGGACATATAAATCAATAGTGCTAAGCAACCTATACTTAGGTACGTCAATTAGAGCAGGAAGATTTTGTTGGGAACCAATCACAAAATAACCTTTATAATAATACATACCATGCTTACCAATTCTTTCCATCCATTGCCACTTATAAATATGGATGGCGGTAGGCGAAGGTAGCTTACTCTTCTTCCCTAAAGCTACTTAAATATGTTATTAGTGAAGAAACGGTAGTAAATGCTTCTTCGCTTAGTAGAGCTACGAGCCATTAAACGAAGACCACTTTTTGTCTTTACCCCGAGCTTTATTTTGATTTGATTATTATTAAAATCATAGACTAAAAGAAAAAGCTCCTAAATTAGAATATGTCCAAACTAGAAGTAAAAAACTAGAAGTAAAAACATTATATCAACATGCCATCGTTAATGTTAGGCCCCGAACTTTCATTGTATGTGAAATGTTGGAAGTTAAAAGCTGAAAAATGTAGTTGAAACATGTTCATTGAGTATGCTTCGGTGTTTTAGCCATAACTTTTGCTTTAGTTATCCAAATGAGAAGATTCTTGATTTAAATTAAACTAGAGAAATAGGGTTACAAATTGTCTGATGAAATCCATTTTTAATTCAGTCTTTAAGAATATCAATTTTTGGATGAAAGTTGAGCACAGAATATTGTTTTAGCATAAGAACAGTTTGGAAATGTTTAGGGTATAACTTTTTGATTATGGAACAAATTGAATCATTTTGGTGTTATTAGAAAACTTAAGACAATGAGGAACATTTTTCTAGAAGGAAGCGCTATCAAATTCCTTTAATTATATGACTAGAAAAAGGTGTTGATTTTTGGAAGGAGTTAAGCATGGTTTAAATAAATTTTGAGGTCTTGATAGATTAATTATTTTATTTTGTGGAATTAATTAGCATGTTAATGTGAGTAATATTTTTATGACATAAGTTGATTGAATTATAGTATTAAGGTGGTAAGATTACATGAGAGGAAAAATTTGCAAGTCACTTAAGCTTTTAAGTTACAAGGCAATATGTAAGGGTAAATTTAGACATTGTTCACTCATTAATGGCAAAATTGTAATAATACATGTGGGCTTGCTTTTAAAGAAGAAGCAAGAACGAAATTGTGAAGAAAAACCAAAGAAATGAGAGAGTTCGATGGAGAGAGGAGAGAAAGAAGAAAGAAAAAGCTAGCTTTTGATTTTTCTAAGCTTTCAAGAGGGATTTTGAAGTTTGTTCAAGAAGGAAAAAGGAAGAGGAGGATGAGAGCTTCCATTAGAGTCAAGAAACTCTTCAATTGGTGGAGAATCAAGGTAAGAGCATTGTTGATTTGTTGGATTTTTGAAAGAGTTTTGGTTCATATAGCTTGGGAAATGTATGGGCTTAAGAATTCTAGGATCAATTTTAGTGATTATGTCTTACGGGTTTCTCGATTGGAATGCCTATTGATTTGGGAATTTTTGTCAATGTTGAAGTAAATCAAAAGAGGCAAGAGGAGCAAGAGTAGAGGCTTTTTGAGCAAGGTTTCAAGCAAGGAAATTAAATGGGTTTCATATTTATAATTGATTAATGAGTCATTGATGTTTTATCCAAATCAAGAAAGTAAAATGATTTCAATTACTTCATTAAATGTTGCTTTTATTGCTTTTGATTGATTTGAGAAATTGCTACATGTTTGATTTATGAAATTGATGATGCATTGTGAATTGCTACATGAAAGGGTTTTTCGAAAAATTGCATGTTCATGAAAAACAAGTTTCCAAAATGTTGCCATTTGGGTAATCTGTTTTCAAGTCATGAATTACATGTTATGTGGGTTTGTGGTGGTCTGTTATGTCAGTTAAGTGCACTTGTCTAAAGGCTTCTCCCGCCTGCTTGCTAGTGGCATAGATCTCCTTCACGGACTTCCTTAAGTTCACGGCTAAGCAAAACCATTATATAGGATTGCAATAGTACATTCTGTTCACAACTACACAAGAACATTTTATAGAATTGTGTTAGTACGTTCTGTTTACGGACTTACCCAAACCATTTCTAATGTGCTTGTGTGTTTATGATTTGTGAACAAGTTGAAAAATGCATCAATTATGTTGTTTGTGGTTTTGATTACATGACAAGAATTTTGAGAAACGTGTGTTTTATGATTCAATAAGGATTTTTTAATGACAATGAACTTTTTGAACGGTTTTGCTTGTTATTTATTATAAACATGTTACCCACGATCTTTTTAAGCTCACCCCCACTTTTCTTCCCCTATTTAGGTGATGAGAAGAGACCGAGTGAAAGAAAGTCAAGACATCAATCTGAATTTGCATATTTTGTTTTATTTCGAAGTAAAACAGAGCTGTAATTGCATTTTGAGCAATTATCATTCAAGTATCTTGTGTAATTTGGGGATTTTGCGAAATGATGTATTGTGACATGAGATGCCATTAAAGTTTTGTAAACACTTATCTTATGATGTTAATGAAATATAGATTGTGTATGAATTTGCAATGTGAATTGGGTATAGATGATGTTAAGTTGAAATTATGTATGTTTGAAGTCATGAACTTGAGATGATGAATCTTGAGCATGAGCTATTGTTATATATATATATATAAGTGAGATACTATGGAAAAGAAAGATAGGAGTGTTATGAATCATGAGATGTTGTTGAATATGAAGAGTCAACTGAATTGAGGTTGAGAGTTTGATGAATTCCAATTGGTAGTTGAATTGTTATGAATGATGCTGTAATAGAGGAAGTGAAGTTGGGATAAATTTCAAGTCTTTCATAAGGGAAAATTGTGTTCTGAATTCAAAGGAAAAACTGTATTGATTAGGTAGAATTAGCCAAAATTGTCTTCTTGGAAGTTGTAGATGATCTTTTTAGCTTTCTAACGTTATAAAGTTTGTAATTTTTGGATACCAAAGTGAAAAGATATGATCGTTACAAGATGTAATGCTACAAGGGAGGCATGCACAAGACAACTATGGAAAAGGAGGGGAAACTGTGGTTTTGATAAACCAAATGGGTTAAGAATTGATGTTATGAGATAAATTTGGCATTTGAGTTGTTATGAAGTGATTTTGCACTAGAAGAGTTGAATTTGGGAAGATTATGAGTGAATATGGCGTTAGATTGGATGTAGGAAGCAATGGAGGGGATTGGAAACCTAAAGTCTTTTAAATGGACCCCAGCATCACTCATGTCCGTTTAACGGACCTTCTCGGGTGAAAAAGAGCTCTCAGGCCCGACAATGTCCGTTAAACGGACATGTATGTCCATTAAACGGACATTCACAGGACAGCTTTAGTAAATCACAATTTTTGACCCTTTTAGAGGTAGAATCTGACTTTGTAGTCTCAATGAAAGTTGTAGATCTAGAAGTTCTCTTTCAAATGGTCTAGGAATGAAATCAATCAAATATCTGTGGTGAAAGTTATGGCAATCGCGCCAAGATAGGTATAAATATGAATTAGGACTTAAACATGTTGGATTCTTTTGATCATAACTTCCTCATCCGACCTCCAAATGAAGTGATTTTTGAAGAAATAGATTCATAATACATGTATCTATCTCTCCATAAAAATTTGCATCTTTTAGAGTGATCTAAAAAAGTTTTATGGAAAGAAAATGAGGGATCAGTTGGGAGAGCATGATTGGGGTATGAACACCATTTAACTTTTTAAGCATATCTTGATCTATAAAGCTCTGATTAAGATGGTTCTTGCTTCAAAACAAACTAGAGACTTAGAGCTTCAATTTCTTTGAAGAAGTAAAATTGAAATTCTGATTTGAAGATTTCCAAATCCTGTTCACAAATTAGGAGAAATGAGTTTGAGCATAGTGACTGATTTGTGTGGGCACGTCATTGAACAAATTGTGAGTAAATTTTTGGGATGTTATGAGAATGAAGATGAACTAATGATGGCTAATGAGGGTTCAATGCAATAACCCTTCAAGGTAATATGCATGCTCACGTCTTATGATGTTTTGTATGCTTAGGCTTGGGAAATCGGACCCAACAGAGGTGATATCATGCATTCATGTTTTTCGCAAGAGTTGGGTTCCGGATACAAGCGGGATCTTACATTGAGTGGTATCAAAGCAAGCGTTGGACTAGAAACAAGCATGGTCCAACATGTTTGGAATCAGAGTAAGGGTTGGGGTCCGAAAACGAGGTCCAATAGTTATGGTATGCTAATAGTTCATGTTTTCGCAAGCGTTGGACTCTGAAAACAAGCGGGTCCAACAGTTAACTTTCTCAAGACTTCGTAAGAGAAGAAAGAAGGTCTTGGTCAAATTTCTAATAAAGAGAAGGCCCTTCTTACTCCGATTCTATTTTAAAGCTTTATAAATATGGTTAATAAAGAACTATTGAATTTAAACCATAGAAATTATGCTTACTCAATATAATTCCTTTAGAATGAAAATGGATAAGCACAAAATTGTGCCTAAAATAAGCCCTTAATATTGAATAGCCTAGAACTTTTGAAATTAAAGGGAAATATAGAACTCGTTACTACACTAGGGGCAAGATATGAAAAAAATTTAAGAATTAAATTCCATTGAAAAGACTAAAGGGGGAGTGAATACCTATAATAAAGCACATTTTAATATTATCCAACCAAAAGAAGAAAGGCTTAGATTATCAAATCTTGGAAACTACTTAGATTACCAAATCCTAGAAACTATCTTCCTAGAGATGGAGAATTGCTTGCTTGCTTCATCTTTTCTAGGTTTTCTTTTTAAGTATTAAAACGGGTAGATTTTTCAATTACAAATAAATTTTATTTGCTCCAATTTAATCAATAAAGTGATTATTGTCTAGAGAAAAGATTTTATGTCATAGACTCTTAATGCAATTTGACATATCAATTGGCCCACCTAACAATTTATGAGATTCTCAATCAATTTGATTGAATTTTGAAAAATTTTCTTATTACTTAGAATATTAGAGATTTTGATCAAGATGTTATCACCTCCCCAATTTTGGCTCATTCTCAAATTTGAACCTTTATACATTGGTATGCTTTTCGACTCAAGCTAATAGCCTACCTATTGGATGACAATTTTACATGGGATCATCATCTGACATAAAGCTTATTTCATAATCACCATTTATCACTAATCACATTCCATATCCCAGTTCCAACTTTTTGATCCCTCAGGTAACTTCCTGTAAAAAATAAAAAATATTCTAGCTTTAGAGGCAAATAAGCAGGGTCAGGAAGGAGTTTGATTATTAGGATAGGATTATATCTTATTCAAAGTACTCCACCATGAATAAGAGTCTCTAGGAAGTAGAGAGAGGAATTCTATCTATAGTTCAAGTGTTCTAGATAGAGCTTTGTTTGGAAAAAAGATTTCCCTTAAAGGACAAAAATGCCTTCCCATATAAATAAAAAATAATACATATTATGGCTAAATTCTTATCCATTTATAAATGGAGCTTTAACTGCCACTAGGTATAAAGGGAAATTATGGGCATTACATTCATGCATAACTTCCATATGATGGTTAGCATAATTAATAACATCAACTCAAGTATTAATTACATAACTTTGACTATCAACTATAGATTGGTTAAAATTGAAACCGTTAAGGATGAAAGCTCTAGTGCTAATACCTAAAGAAGTGAATCAATTATTTTTTATAATTCAAGCATCTAAAAAGAAATATAAAATATAAAAGTTGTTCAAACTAGCATATTAGGAGATCAATCGACCAAAATAACCATGAGCAGTTACAATATTATAAGTGTCTTATTCTTATCTGCATCTATAACCTTCATTAGTAAATCAATATATTTATGAATAAAAGAATTGATTTACATAAACCAATCAAACAATTGAACAAAATTTAAAGAGGATAGGAAAAATATAATGCAAATCAATTTATAATGGATTGATAAATAACCCTTGCCTACATCCACTCCTAAGAATCTTATTGGAATTTCACTATAATTCTTCTTTCAAGGTGAAAAATAATCTTTGTATAATCTTTCTCTTATAATCTTCGTCTAAGGTGAAAAGGAACCTCAATCCCACTTCAATCACTCACAAGTGCAATAACATAATTTCCTAAATAAATCTTACAACTCAAAATAACTTGCTATAGTCCTTGATAACTCTAAAGAGGTTCACTCATATAAATATGAAACAATAATGCTCAAATGACTGAAAAATACTAAGAAATATGTGTAAAATATATCTAATGCTTCTTAATACTAAAGCCTATGAGAAACACTTGTTTATAGTGTTTTGAGACCCTTCTCATTTGTTGGACTCGAGAAATAGCCATTATAGCAGCTAATTATAAAGCAATGATCAACTAGTATATTATACTAGTCAACTAGTATGAATTAAAAGGACTAGATTCACTAGTTGTTGAGATATTGGTCAACTAGGAGGCATACTGGTGAGCTAATGTGACTCATTGGCTGACCATTACATCAACTAATGTTACAAAAAACTTATGATAATTCAAATTTAATGACTTTAACCTATATTGGTCAACCACTAACCTATATGGGTCAACCAATCATCCCTAAAACATGATTTTAACAATTTCAAATCCTTAAAACTAATTTGTTTAATGCAATTATGATTTAAGCAGTTAAAATATTTCTTAATGAGTGTTTGAAAGATCAAGAGATTTTTCTATTCAAACCAAAAGCTTCATGCCTCTTGATGAATGTAAAGATTCATATAATAAAATGAAATGCAATGCTTATGTATGGTAGGCCTTTAGAATATCAAAGTGATTAAATAAGATTACAATTAACATTACAAACTAAAGAATGACCATGATAAGTCTTGTTCACATTTTGTTCTTGGTTTGATCTTCATTTTTTATGGTTGTAAAATTCAACTCCTCTTTATCAAAATAATAAGCTATCTTCTTGAGTTTATGATTTTATTTTATTCTTATATTGCTTTTCAATAAAATCATAAACTCATTAGTAGTAATTATGTTTTGTTATCATTAAAAAATCAATTGAAACCTCCCTTGATTCAACTGTCTCCCCCTTTTTGATGATGACAAAACACTTGTGATATTAGAGAATAATAGTAAAATTAAGCACACAAGCAACAATCATGATAGTGATTAGTTCTCTCTTAATGCATGCATAAAACATGATAAAAACATAATTCAATTTCAATAACAAAAGAGAAATTTAATATCAAAGAAATATTCATACATGTAGATAACATAAATTTATTCAATTATATCATATATAGTTAAAAGAAATAAAACAACAAAACAATACACCCTATGAATTTCATCACTCCCCTAAATCTAATATCACTACTCTTTCTCCCCCTTTTTGGCAACGTCAAAAACAAATCATTTATCCATGAATAAATAATATGAAGGAGGCATGTGTCTAGCGAACTTGGTAAAAAGATGAAAATGAATTTGATTGAGAATGGTAAGCTTATTCGAGAAAGAAGGTTGTTGAATATTTAAAGAGTCAAAGTAATTCCTTAGTTTTGAAAGAAACACCCTAATTATGTCTAATTTTTTAAAAATCCCAAACTTTGGTATTATACCTAAGTTATAAATTTCAATTAAAACAACAAGGGCAAGTTTTGACAAAATTAAAGGTTAGTATTGTAAAAAATAAAAGCATAATTGCAATATCTAATAATCAATTTTAAAAAGAGGATAATTTTGAAAGCCCAAAAGTTTCAAAAATAATGATAGAATAAGTACTCAAATTTAAATTCTAGAATGACAAAGATGAGACAACAAAACTTAAATGAAACATGTAATTTATAAAAAAGATTTCCAATACATAAACATTATAAAGCACTCTTGAAGTTAGGGGTTATCTAAAAAGAATGTGAATTTTAATTATCTTTAAGAAAAAGACGAAAATTTGAAGAGGATAACTAGTTGCAATAGTGTTTGTCAAAGAGACAAGTGAGTTATCTAGGTTTTAGGAAAGCTTAAACAAGAAAAAGAGAAGATAGAAGAAGAGCAAAGGATAAATTGTGTGTACTATTCAACCACGTAGGGAAACTGGTCAACCAGTTAAAAGTTATAGTCTACCTTTCATATTGACCAAATGTTCCATAAACTTACTGTAACTTATTTGTGTTTCTTAAAAGAGATATTAATCAACCATTACTCTATAGGGCCTTGTGGTTGACCATTCATGCAACCAAACATCTTACAAACTCACTAAAAGAAAATTTTTCTTAAGAAAATGGGATATTAGTCATATAAATAAATGACCAAACAATTAACAAACTCATTGAAAAGTAAAAAGGGGTGAATTTTAAAGACATTGGTCGACTATAACGAGTTATTGGTCATCCTGTTGACTAAATGACTTGAGAAATAGCCTTTAATTTTAAATTAAAACATCAAAACACTTAATAAATCATAGTAATATTAATCAAAAAATATAATCATTAAAGGAGGCTTTAAACACATAGAATCATGTCCAATCCTCTCCTAACAACATCATTCATTAGTTTAATAAAACTACAACCCAATTGGTTTAGTATATTAATAAAATTTTAATCAATAACTCTATTTGTGCGTAATATCTAAGTTTAGTTCCATAATATACCAAAGAAATATTCATTTTTTATAGTGCAAACCAAAGCATTCATCACTAGGAATTTATACTCAAATTGATAAATAAGAGAAATATGTGACAAACTTATAAAGTATAAAACTAATTGTTACCTCTTGTTGAATACTGATGAAATTATATGAATGAAGATTCTTCTTGAATTTTCAATCCATTAGAAGCATCTCATCCTTCTCATCTCCCTCACTTGGTTCGACAATTTTCTCTTTTAAAGAGTCTTTATTCATCATTCTTGTACACTTTAAGGACTTTTTTTTATCACATTCTATATAAACATTTTTAAGACTTTATTGGACACAAAAGGGTTAAATTCATCAAGATAAGAACAATAAATTCTTTCAAAATTAATACTCAATTTAATGAATACCATCTTTACTTCTTCCCATTTGATTTTATAGAACAAGCCAATCAATGTATTTTAGGAACCTAAATTAGCATGGTTCTTTTATTGTTAGGATCATTCTTTCTTTTAACCTATAATTTTAAGGATTGTTTTCCAACCTTTATTTAAGAAAATAAAATCTATCAACTTGTCCAAACTTACAACAAAAATGACATATCGTGTTATATGAGTGATGATGTAAATATGCATTACTATTTTTAAACATTAAAGGTGTTAATGGTTTCCTAAGGCAGTTTAATAAGCTACTAGATTATATATATGAAAGCATGATACGTGCTTTTAGGATTAGTCCTTTTGGATGTGGCATGTGATGCATATGCTTAGATGTGGATGCTCCATATTAATTTGTAACATAAGGAAATGATTCTTCACTATGCATTTTTTTTTTTTTGTAATTAGCATCATTTCCATGGTTGTATCATATTTTATGATTATTATTGAAATTCTTTTAAGCTCCTAGCATGTTTTCTAGTTTTTGACTTTCCTTTGTAAGTTTAACAATTATTCCTTAAGGGAATCTATCTCTTTCTTCAATGTTTCATTCTCATTCCCTAATGCATCTAAGTCACGATTGTCATTAATGATGACATTTTTGGATGCTCTAGTACTATACAATTCACTTTTTATCTTTTTAGTGTCATCCATGCATAACCGTTTTTGAACTTCCTTGAGTTTGGAAGATAATTTCTTCCTTTGCTTACTTGCGATCTCTAAACTTTCAACTAATTCATCATATGTCAAATCAATATCATTATCAAACAAGTTAGGAACTAATGCTACTTCATCATCGTCCATAGTGTTAAAGCACATATGAGCTATCTCTTCTTTTGAATGCTCATTTTTAAATCCACTCATGTCATCCCAAATTGATGCTTTAAGTTCTTTCCTCTTGTCTTTCTTCTCCTTCTTACTTGCACACTTCTCATTATCTTTGAGAAAAGGATATTGTGATTTTATGTGGCCAGATTGTCTATATTTAAAGAAAATAATGTTATATGATCTATGTTTTAAATCGCTTTTTCCTTCCTTGAAGTCATTTCTTTTAATTCTTCTTCAAGAATTTCTTGAATTTTCTAGTGAATCAGGCAATGTCTTATTCATCGCTTTCACTAGTTAAAGTCTCTTCCTCTTCACTTGATATCAACAAATCTAGTATCCAACTAGATATGCTTTCATCATGCTTCATTTGAAATGATTTATATTGATGTGTTAGCATGCTCATTTTTTTGTCTTTTACATCATTGGTTCCTTTATATGTAACTTCTAAAGTATGTTAAAATTCATGAGTTTTTCACACACAGAGACCCTATTGAATTAATATCTTCCCAATGTATAAAACATGATGTTTATTGGCTCACTATTCAAGGAAAATAATCTCTTATCTTAAGGTTATCATTCTTCCTTTAATTTATGTATCTTTTATTATTCATAATTTTCTAAAGAATAAATGGACTATTTGAAACCATTTTCTATAGTTATACACTTTCAGCTATTAAGAAGAATGTCATCCTAGTTTTCTAATAAAGGTAACAATTGCCATCAAAGAAAGGTGGTCTATTAATGCTTTATTCCTCTTAGTTTGAAGACAAGCTGAGTGTGTGGTTCACTGTAAGAGTGACAAAGAGGCAGGAGTAACGTGGTAGCATACCTGTAATCATCCCCAACTTATGAAATGGAGACTATGCCTATGTGTGTGTCATGCATTCCTCTGTGTGGCAAACTTGTACATGGCAAACGCCACTGCTATAACTTATCATACATTTCAATATTGAACTAAGTAGGATCCATGCGGAAGCTTTTATTTTGTACACATATCTGGAGCTGAATGTGATGTAGTATTTAGTTGTAAAAATGCTATTTCTGTATTTTGGTCGTAGTGTGTGTAGACTTTCCAGATTGGTAATGACCCCAAACAAATCTTACAACTCAAAATAACCACTTTATCACTTGATACTCCAAAGAGTGTTACTCACATAAATATGAGAAAATAGCTCAAATGAATCAAAAACACTTAGAAAATGTGTGTAAAATACACAAAATACTTCTTGATACAAAATTAATGAGAAAATACCTATTTATAGTGATTTATGACTATTCCTAGCTATTGGAGCCAAGAACTAGTCATTAGAACGACTATTTATGGAGCACTGGTCAACCAATATGCATTAGAAGCAACATATTTAGTAATCGATGGGACATTAGTCGACTAATACATCAACTAATGTTACAACAAACTCATAGTACATCAAATTTAACAACTTTAATACCCAAAAAACATGATTGTAACAACTTCAAATGCTCAAAGCCAATTTGTTGCAATTGTCATTAAAACACTTCATAAAATGTTCCATAAAGAGTTTTGAAAGATAAAGAGGTTTTACTATTAAAATAAAAATTTCAATGCCTCTTGATCAATGTAAAGTCTCACGTAATGAAGTGAAATGAAATGTTTATGTACAGTGAGCCTTAAATGAGATTACAGTTAACATTACAAACTAAAGATTGAACTTGATAAGCCTTAATCTTCTTTTGGTTTTGGTTTGATCTTCATTTCGATAGTTACAAACTTAAACTCTCTTTATCAACTTGATAAGCTAACTTTAACTATTTTTATCAACTTGATAAAATATCCTTTTGATTTAATGACTTCATTTTGTTACTATATTGCTTTTCATAAAACTAATAAACTCATCAGTAGTAATTATTTTTTGTTATGATCAAAACATCTATTAAAACCTCCCTTGGTTCAACACATAATATAAATATTATATTCTTTTAGTAGGATACAATCAACACCTCCTGTAATAACTAGTAATGAAAAAGACTAAATACTTTACTCCTCCCATTAATGGAACCGGTGCTTGTCATACACTATAGTAAACTAATTCAAGAAAAACCTTGCCTCTTGATTTTTTTGTGTTAAATTTCATATGATGTTGCTTACTTATAACACAATACTTACAAAAAGGTAGTGATATCTCTGTGAGTCCTACTCAACAAGGATCTCCATTCCTTATTTAGATATATATCCAAGTTTTTTATGTCATAGTATTAAACATCTTTCAATTGGATTATTTAAAGTGATCTATTCTACTTCTAACAAAGTCTTACCTTTTTAACCTGTATAAGTTTGCACCTATCTTCTCTTGCTTCGTAAATATAGTTACATCTCAAATTATATTTAAAATCTTATTAAAAATTTTTATTTTTTCCCTCAAGATCATCTTGTAGTTCTAAAGACAACGAATCCTTCTTCAAGCCCTTCATATATCATATCTCCTTAATAGTATAAATTGTATCATACATCTTTAGCTTGATGGTTCTAACATCAGCCAAATAGAGCTCAAGCTTTGCCTAAAGTTCAAACCTGGGCCTAACTCAAAGCCTAATAAAGCCTACATTAAACCAGATTAAATATGTATTTTTATTTTTTAAAATTTAAAAATGACATCATTTTACTTAAAATGACGTGGTTTCACTTAAAAAATTTTAGGTTCAACCTGATCATCCTAACTTAATGTTGGTCGAAGCCTAAATTTTGAATAAAAAACTTGAGCACAGTCTGAAGTCTAGTTAACTCTATTAGGCCCATTGACATTGAGTCAAGCTGAGAAATTTTTGCTAAGCCTAGTCATGTGGAAAGTAGCTCCTAAGTCGAAGAGCCATACATTAAGTAATGACTTTCTACTTTCAATTGTTGCTATTAATTTGTAAACCGAAGCATTTTTATCATCTAAAGTACTTGCAAAACTTTCTTGAAGACTAAAAGTTTTCTTGTTTAAATTTCAATAATCCTTTTTGTGTAACCTTTTTTGTTACAATTTCGCACTTTAAATTATTCTTACTTTTCTTATATTCATCGACCATAATTTCGGCTCGCACTTGGGTCACGTTCCCTAGATCTCTCTCTCATAATCATCAAGGCTTTAGCTTATTATGCATTAGAATACTTATCTTCATTATTTTTACATCTAATTTTTTTCTCCAAAATTGTAGTTGCAATGTCATCAAAGACTAAGTAGTCTATAAAAAGAATATTAGTTCAGTTGATGATGAGTTGATTATATGAATTAGGTATACTTTGAAGTCCAAGTACAACACATTAATGTAGCTCTACTTTATAACCCAATGATGAGATATGAGAGAATAGAGTAATCAAATTATTAATGTGCCTGATCGCCGAAGTAGATTCTGACATCCAAAGAGTATACTATGAATTGACTTGACCTTGCGCAGTTTTGTGAGATGATTTCATATCTCTTTTGTTGTTTTCCTCTCTGCTTCACTTGAAAAAAATTGATTAGCTAAAGATAAATAAAGATCTATAACGATATTCACGTCCATTTCATTCCATAATGGCTATAATGCAGTTATCCTTTATGAGAATAACTTTCATCTTTAAGTTATACAATGAGAAATTATTTTCATTGAACTTCTCATTCTTAAATTTAGTTAGCATTGCTTCTACCATATTACTTTAAGTGAAGAGAAATATCTCTTACTATTCTACGTAAACAATAATTGTATATGTGAATTGCACTCAATATGAATAATATCTAACTTATTTTTTAAAGTAGATGATCCACGTATAATGACAACCATAAACCATATGATAAGTAGATATATACATTCTAATTTAGGCTATATCGCCATTTATTGAAATGATTAGGTGGATAAAGTGAGATCGCAACTTAATTAAGATTAGAAGAAATATGACATACAAAATATTATTATGTGTAAAAAGAGGAGTTATAATACAAACAATCACTAATTATAATTTACAAATATTAATTTGTAACTTAGAACTTATAAAATTAAAATCCTCATAAACTTTATTCTTAGATACTTGAGTTTATTTCTTAATACATGGAATAAGAAGATGAATGTGTATTTACAAGTAAAGAATAAGAAGATGAATGAGTATTTATAAGTGAATCAAACTGATTATAGCTACATATTTCACTTGATTATAATTATTACACATTTTAATTTTTTGTACCACAATTTTTATTTTCATTTAATATTTTATCTAAATTCTTTTAATGTAAATAATGTCTACATATTGTGACCAACATCAAGATCCTTCTAATAAATAGTAAGCAAACATGTTGCTTATTATTAGGGGTGTGCTTTCCGCATTCATAAGTTGAGTTGATGCAACCCATTTTAATACTTCCCTTTAGCTATTCCGACGCTTGCAAGGGCTCTAGACCAATAATAACCAAATCCTTCCTCATAAAGTTTAGAACCCTCTAGATCGTGTCTAATGTCAAAATCTAAATAATGTAAATCATAAACATACTTATAAATTAGTTAGATGAAGGTCAAAGTAATGGTAAAATATTAGTTATTTTCCTTTAAAATTAGAACTGAACTAAACATACATACTCTTATTCACAAACAGCTAATAAAAATTCTCCACATTTTCTTTCTTACATTTCTAATACTACAACATAGAGATTCACTAATAATTTCAAGAAATTATGATATTAAATTAAAATTTAATATAATACTCCATACTAAATGATAGAAAAAGAAATAAAATTTTGATAATAGAATTACATAAATTATAAATTTGGAACTGTAAAGTTAAAAGAGAGTGAGAGTGCATTGAAGTAAATCACACGTTAGTACGCTGATAATCAACACAAGAAAGGGGGGTTTGAATTGTGTTAACTTTTCGTTAAACCCTTCTAGAAAATTTCGTTTATTCAGAAAATAGTTACACAGTAAACAATAGAGAATATAGAGAGAAAGTTGACACAGTAGTTTATCCTGGTTCACCCCAAACCGTGGGCTACGTCCAGTCCTCAGAAACCTTCTG
>JANIHZ010000003.1:35710773-35725332 GCA_027478365.1 Erythroxylum rufum | reverse complement strand
TTAAGAATCAGATCGATCGGAGGTCAGACGAAAGAGTTATGGCCAAAACACTTTCAGACCAACACTAAACCAAGACTAAACACTATACCTAAATTCACTCTAGAAATTGAACATCTTAAGGGCTAAATTAAACTTTGATCCCTTCAGAACATTTGTAGCTCCATATCTCTAGTTCAATTTGAAATAAGAATCAGATAGATTGGAGCTCTATATCTCAAGATATCTCCAAATTACTGAAACATGTTTAGAAAGAATCTAACCCATAACCTTTTTATCGATCATCCAACTTCAAGTCGATCGGTATTCTTAAAATTGATATCAAAAATCATAAATTTTCATGGAGAGGTAGAGGTATGTCTTATAGATCTAACGCATCAAGAATCAGATCGATCAGAGCTCTATAGCTCAGGATATCTCCAAATTACTGAAGTCTGTTCAGAAACATTTTCCTCTCATACTCTTTTAATCGATCCTCTCACTTTGATTCGATCGGTCTTTCTTGATCGGTATCAAAAAATCATCAGTTTTCATGGAAAGATAGAGGGATGTCTTAGGAATCCAACGCTTTAAAAATCAGATCGATCAGAGGTTGGACAAAAAGGTTATGGTCAAAAGAGTGGAGAGATGTCGAAACAGAAAGACAATTTGAAAATCGGCCGCGCGGACGAACTGAGCGATCGACGAGCGGAAGGGCTGACCGATCGACGAGCAGAAGAGCTGAGTGATCGGCTAGCGGAAGAGCTGACCGATTGACGAGCAAAAGAGCTGAGCGATCAGAAGAGCAGAGCGATCACAAACAGAAGGGCTGAGCGATCAGAAGAGCAAAGCGATCGTAAGCGGAAGGGCTAAGCGATCAGAAGAGCAGAGCGATCGCAAGCAGAAGGACTGAGCAATCAGAAGAGAAGAGCGATCGCAAGAGGAAGGGCTGAGCGATCAGAAGAGTAGAGCAATCGCAAGCAGAAGGGCTGAGCGATCAGAAGAGCAGAGCGATCGCAAGCAGAAGGGCTGAGCGAACAAGTGCTGAGCGGTCGAGCGCTGAGCGGTCGAGTGCTGAGCGGTCGAGCGCTGAGCGGTCAAGTGCTAAGCGGTAAAGGCCGAACGACTGAGGCAGAGCGGGCAAGGCAGAATGACCGAGGCTGAGAGGTAGAGGCCGAGCGACCGAGGCCGAGCGGTAGAGGCCGAGCGAGCAAGGCCGAACGGGCGAGCGCTTGTACCGACCTCCAAACTTCTAACGCTCATATCTTTTGACTCAGAACTCCAAATTTTACAAACTTGGTATCGATAGAAAGATGAAAGACAAATCTACCATTTTCACGAAGGACTCAAAAACCAGTTTTGTCTCTAAAGGGGTCAAAAGTCCACACAAAGATGGCTGATCGATAAGCTTATCCTAAACAATACCAAAACTTTTAAACATCATAACTTTTGACCCAGAATTCCAAATTTGACAAATTTGGTATCAATAGAAAGCTCAAACGAAACTCTACAACTTCTATGAAGGACAGAAAAATCAATTTGTCTCTAAGGGAGTTAAAAATCCACTCCAACTTTTTTGTCCACTAATAATCATCCCGAACAGTAACAAAAACTTCTAAAAATCATAACTCCACATTACATGGTTCAAATATTACACACTTCACATCAATGGAAAGATCAACACATAATCTAAAACTTTCATATAGACTACTTAATCCAATTCAAACCACATCAGTCCAGAATTTTCCTTAAAACACAGTACACACAAATCCATACTTATGAGCAATTTCCAAACACAAAGCAAAATAACTTAATTTCAAATGATCATAACTTTCAATCCCGACATCGAAAATATCATACTTTATGGCGATCAAAAGCTTCCAACAGAAGCTACAAGTTTCATGAAGATCATTATCTCGAATTCTGCCTAAATCAAAAAGTCAACCAGTCATCCCCAAAAAGTCAAACTTTCATAATTCTTCAAAATTTAACACTTTCACTAATCATTTCTTGCTTTTTAACTTCCATTTCAATCATCCAATCGATTCTTTTCTCATCAATTTTCTTAAGGCACAATAACATCTATAACACAATTCATATACAAAAATACTTATTGAATTTCATTTAATATCCCTAAATTTTTACTTAAAGATCGGGGTCCAACACTTTCAGAGTGGAAAACTCTAAAGTTCTGGTTACATTTGTTTATGGTTTTAATACACCTTTCCAAAGATCTGATTTATAGAGCTCACTGAGAAGATTACAAGTATCAGTTAGAGGACTATGGATTATCAATGGTGATTTCAATACCACTCTTTATGGGTAAGAGGCAAAGGGGAATTGCTATTTGCAAAACTACAACATGGATCTCCTTGATTGTACTAAGGATATGGAACTATCTAATCTAAAATTCAAAGGTCATAGGTTCAAATAGAGCAACAAACAAAACTCTAAATGGTTCATTTGTAAAAAGCTAGATAGGACCTTAGTAAATGTGGATTGGTTAACAACTCTATCAAAAAGTAAGGTCATTTGTTGGATCTAGAAATTTTTTATCAGACCCCTATTAAGGTAGATAACCTTTTTAAAAAGGTTAGTGTTAAACACCCCTTTAGGTTTAATAATTTTCTTGCTAATGTGGAGGACTTTTAAGAAGCGATTTCCAAAGGATTAGAGTTTGAGGTCTTTAGCATAAAATAGTTTATTTGTCTACAAAAGCTCAAGGTTATAAAGCAGGAATTGAAGAAGTTGAATGTATAAAGGGGATATAATACCAAAAAATGAGATAAAAAAAATGCAAGAATAAGGCTCTCATTTATTCATAATTCACTAGTAGATAATCCAAGTAACAGGAATCTAGTAAAGGAGGAGAAGGAAGCTATTAAAAACTATTTGAAAGTAAAAGACAATCAAATCTCCTTACTGCAACAACAAGCCATGATCAACTAGATCATAGATAGGGATAGATGCACAAAGTTTTTCTTTAATATAGTGTCAACAAGAAGAAATATTAATAAAATCACCTTCATAAAAACTAAATCAGGGGAGATAATATATGGGCAAGCTGAGATTGCTAAGGATTCTATGGGATTTTTTTTCAAAATCTCCTAGGAATATAAAGGAAAACCAAAGCTGATAGAGAGGATCTTATGCAATTTGTCTCTACTAAGATTCCTAAAGATGAAACCAAAAATCTAACTAGGCCTGTCATTGATCAAGAAATAGAGGAAGTCGCTTTTAAAATGAATGGATTAAAGGCTCTAGGCCTAGATGGTTTGAATGGGAAATTCTGTAAAAAAAATAAGGGAAAAAAGGGAAATTCATTAAAGAAGCTGTACATGAGTTCTACAAAAAGGAGTGTTACTTAAGGAGTTAAATAGGACCTTTTTGTGTTTAATTCCTAAGATTCATAACCCTACAATTTGGAGTGATTTCATACCTATTTCTTACACTAATTTTATCAATAAGATCATTGCTAAATTCTTAGCAAATAAGCTAAAATCTGTATTACAATTCATCATCAGTGAGAACCAGGGTGCATTCTTAAGCAACAAGAATATTGGCGATAATATAGTAATATTGTAGGAGCTTTTGAAAGGGTATACAAGAAGAAATACTCTACAAAATTGTTATATTAAAGTGGATCTTCAAAAAATTTTTGATAGAGTCAGCTAGAGATTTACATTAAAGACTATGGAGGTTATGAACTTTCATTATATGTTTATCAAATGGATTCAGGAATGCATCACCCCTACTTCTTTCGGGATTTTGATTAATAGGAGTCCAACTGAGATGTTCAAAGGTAGAATATGACTTAAGCAAGGGGATCCTCTTTCCCCTTACCTATTTCTAATTTGCATGGAAGTTTTCACCCTGTTGCTAAAACACAAAATCTCTACAATCCCTAAATACAATTATCACTCCAAGTGTAAGCTATTTTCTCTAACAAGTTTATGTTTTACAAATGATCTTATCTTAATGAGCAAGGATGATTTTAATTTAGTTTCTCTACTAATGAGTACTTTACAAAGTTTTAAGGAGATATTTAGATTGAGTATTAACTTCTATAAACACTTCTTCATTTTGTCAAAAAGCATAGCATATCTCTCAGATATTTTGTCACAAGTCATTAGAATGAAAAAACAAGATCCTTCTCACCTATACTTGGGAATTCCTATCTCTTCGAGAAGATTAAGATATAAAGAATGTCTACAACTAAGGAAAAAGATTAAAAAAACATTGGGATCTTAGATAAATAGAGCTCTCTCCTATGGAGGCAAGCTTCAACTTCTGAAGTCTGTCATAAAGTCAATGCAAACTTACTGGTGCTCTCACATATTCTTATCAAAAGGGCTAGTTAAAACGGTGGAAAAAAATGATGAAGCAGTTCCTATGGAGTAGAGGAAAAGGTGATAATGAATAGCTAAAGTGAGTTGGAAGCAATTATGTCAACCAAAAGAAACTGGCAAATTGGGATTGGAGATAATTAGCAGAAGTAATAAATGTCTAATGCTGAAGAGAATCTAGAGAATTTTAAGTAAAAAAGAGTCATTGTGGATCAAATGGGTACACAACTATATATTAAAGGGTGGCAGTATGTGGGCAAGTAATCCTAAAGAAACTTACTCTTGGTTCTTTAACCAAATTCTTAAGTTGAACGAAGAGGTTCAACAACAAGTTACATAAAGAATAGGGGCAGGGGGTAGGATTTCATTGTACCATTACGATTGGATTGGTCAAGGGGCATTGATACATAACCAGATGGCAAGTGATTTTTTTGGTTAGGTTCTTAAAAAAGTTGAGCTAAAGGAGCTAATTGTAAATGGAAACTGGTCTTTATCCTGAGATGATATGATAATTTTTTCAATTCCATAATACAGGTACATTGATAGAGAAGATACTTATCTATCAAATGGTTTATCTGCTTTAGAATTAACCAATAAGAAAACAGATGAACTAATGTATGTGGGAGATATAAGAATAGGGTGGTGCAAGCTAATTTAGAGAAAGGCCCTTAAGCTGAATGCTAGTTTGTTGTTTTATATAGTCATGCTGAATAAACTCAGCACTATGAATAGATTGAAGTTTCTATCCACTTCTAAACAATATGTATTATGTAATTTGGATGAAGAGGATAGAAAGCATTTGTTTTTAAATTATGGATACTTTAAAGAGGTGTGGCAGAATATTTCATCTTTATGTACACTTACATGCACCCAGAGTAGTCTAAGTGTTATCTTGCTAGGGATACTGTAGATGCCTATTGCCAAGAATAATAAGGAAGTCTATATGGTGGCAATTGCAACATGTATCCAAAATATAGGGAAAGAGAGAAATGATAAAAGATTTGCAAGGAAAGCTAGATGTTTATCTTCTTTTACTAAGCCCACAGTTACAAGCATAAGAGAGCAGCAAATTATATATTAAAGGGAGAAGAGATATAACAAAAGGCTAGTGGTTTCTTAGCGACTTTAAACCTATCATATTTGTTGATCGGGTTGACAGGGAATGTTCACATGATTTACAGAAATTGAGAAAGGTAACAATGTAGGTTCTGGGTATAGGGGAAGTAGAATTAAGTAAGCATCCCTCAAATGCCACTATTCTAGTCAAAGGAGGCCAATTATCTAGCACTTTAGGATTCCTAAGCCTCTCTTCAGATACGAGAGGGCTATGATCATGTGAATTCAAAACAATCAGAAGAATATAAGTAGAGAAGCTAGCTATACTTAATTTGACAATCAACAAAACACATATATTGCATAGAAGATTACATGCATGCAAACCAATCAGATGAAGATTAACAAATCAATCTTAAGGAAGTTAAGCACAAAATTAAAAAGAGAGAGAATTTACCTAAAGAGTTAACCGAAGGTCGAGAATTGGTGTAGTCAACATTCTCACCACCAAATCTTATGATCTATAGCTAAAAGTCAATATTAAGTCCAGATTAGCACAAGGAAACTGAGTTTGAACAAGAAGAATCAATAAACTCAGCGGTTAAATCCAACCTGGGCTAAGATTGATCCATCACGACTCACCATATGTAGCTACTGCGATTACTCCAAGCTAAAGTTCAAGCCTAGCAAAGTAAACCTATGATTAGATGGTTAACAGAAGAAAAGGTTGCATGATTCAAGTCAAAGATTTTCATACCATGGTAATGCTAATTGTGTGGAGAAGATGATCGGCCATCGCCCATGATGTTAGCCCTAATTAGGAAACTTCTGGAGACTCTTCTCTCATCTAGTTTGGGTCTTTACCTCATTTACAAAATGTCACCATATTTTAGTTATCTCTTGTTAACTACAACGTTGTCGTTTTATTGTGTACATTGGATAGATGCATCACTCATTTGACGTCGTTTTTATTGTGTTTGTTCCAAAAGAGTTTTATCTCTCCATAAGTATGTACTTTAACTCTTATTAATTAAACAAAATTTTTAAATTTTCAAAAAAAAATTGGAATAAAGTTAATATATTAGCATAGTCAAAAGGGACAACACTTACTCAAAAGCTAACGATCTTTGGGTGAAAAGAAAAGGATCTAGAGTTGTCCATTCTAGTTTCTTAAAATGGTAAGGAAAGGGTAACAAATTTTCTAATGATAGTGTTCAAATCCTTTAATGAACGGAACGATACACATCAATGTATGTGTATGTATATCATTGAATAAATGTAGTTAAACAATTGTGCCTATGTGCGTCCATGGTATACTCATCACAACTGTGTCTGGCATGTATAAAAGTTCCACAAACAAATACAATTTGTTCGCTTAATAATTTGAGAAAAAAGATTGTTTCAAATTAAATTTTAAGAAATTAAAGTTTAGATTACTATTGCAATTGTAGTCTTAATGTAATGGTTTTTTAATAAATACCGCAGACCAACGTAGGCAATTGTTTAACTTTCACAACTATAATCATATGCTCATCCAACTATTATTGCTCTTATAATTTACAAGTTTAATGCTGTTGGCAACTTGTTCTTTTAAGATTTTTATGTTAGTTCATTATGAATCTTGAGCCTTTTAACCAAGATGCCAAAGATGAAAGATCCAAATATATACCTAATTTTTTCCTAACATCACTCGGAGAAAATAAAATGATTAGTCACGTATCAGACAGAAGCACATAACGGGGAAATATTAAGCAACAACTATAAAGAGTATCGGACAATGGATCAAGGAGAGCAGTAGAAAGGCCTAGGGAAAGAAGAAGTTTATACGAGCAGAGAAAGGTGAGAAAAGTAAGCACTTCTGTGACATTGTTACCAAGTATGGAAACTGACGAATCGTCCCATCACAACGAGACAGATTTCTCACCCGACCACTTCCTTAATAAAAATGAAATCCTGTATTCACCAGCGTATTGTGACAGTGACTTGCTATTGTAGCTCCTGTCTATTTCAACTTTCCTGGTTTAGCATTGCACCCACAAAAGATGGAATGCATGCTGAGCTTCCTCTCCCTCCACTATCTTTTCATGCCTGCCCAACTCCACGCTTCTCTCCAACTATCTTGTCACACGGGTATCCTAAATTTTACTTCAACCATAAACTTACCATTTAAGAGTCATCCATTTTTTGGGATAATAAGCATATATGAATCTCAAAATCTCTCTTCTAATTTCTTAGCATAAGATCATAATAGTAATTGTTGGTGTGGGATATCTAATTGCTGCTATTTCTTTTTAATAACCTTTGCTCATGTTAATTCACTTCTTGTCTCAGGTTTTGATAGGAATTGAAATTCTCAAATCAAAATCATTTTATTTGCATTTAAGCTTAAGTAAACGCCTTTTTAAATTCTTATCATATAGAATTTGTTAATGCTAGCATGAATATCAATCATATAAAATAAGTTTTTTGAAAGGGCGTCGCAAAAAAAGGCCAAAATCTGCAGATTATCAAAATGTTTCGTCTCTTCTAAGATCTTATTTAATGCTTCGTCTCTTCTAAGATCTTTGTTTTGTCGCAAAATGATAGAATACAACCATATCAAAATCATAAAGAAGTAAAGTACCTTTACTAAATGGCAAAATCATCAGTATAGCTCAAAAATCAACACATTATAAGTTTTTTGGGAGTTTCCAACAATAATTATTTCTTCAAACCTCAAAGTACCCATGGAAAGTTCAGGTCCTGTTAAATGCAGCGCAATGCTGGCTAGTAGCTACGTCTACTATCAGTAACCTCAGATCCCCTTTTTGAAGCTTAGCCTCCTCTATATTGTTAATCAACATCCCATTTTTCAATCACAAATCTTACGCTACATTTTCTCTAGCGTCCTGTCCTTCTCTTTCTCGCCTCTTCCTTTTCCTTCTTCTTCTTCTTCTTCTTCGAGAAATGAACTTAGAAGAGAA
Source organism: Erythroxylum rufum (assembly GCA_027478365.1). Taxonomy (NCBI): domain Eukaryota; kingdom Viridiplantae; phylum Streptophyta; class Magnoliopsida; order Malpighiales; family Erythroxylaceae; genus Erythroxylum; species Erythroxylum rufum. The sequence goes on along the minus strand of JANIHZ010000003.1, from coordinate 35,716,994 downwards.
AGTCACCATGGACTTGATCCCACCTTCTGAACATCTGTGCTATGTTCGCTGCAACTTCTGCAACACTGTTCTTGCGGTAATTAAATGTTATTATTCACCCCTTAAGAATCTTATGTCTTTTCCTTTCTAACATTCATGAGCTTTTGTTTCTTAATTCTCACATAGAATAAATGACTGAAAACAACAAAATATTCGCTTTGGATATTAACCAAGAACACACATATTAGCTAAGTAACATTTTCGTTTCCTTTGATTTATGCTAAAACTTTGATCTTAACGAATAAAGACACACTCATTTTTCTTAACTGCGTAGCTCAAAATCCAAGTAGTAGGGACAACAGCATATAATTCAACTCTTTGTTTGTCTGTTATGTAGCCCTAGCTATCATATGGCACATGTCAAACCCTATTGCGTACAAAGGACTGTGAAAGATTTCTTTCTATTTCGCATATATAGCTATATTGAATGTTCGAAACATTGCTTTCTGTGTGTGATGCAGAAGAATGACTTTTTGGCGCATTATCTTCAGCCATAATATGTTCTTGTGGTCATTCTTTGTCATTTTCATGTGCATTGACTTGGATGGTTCTAGGTTGGGATTCCATACAAGCGGCTGTTGGACACTGTGACCGTGAAATGTGGCCATTGCAGTAACCTGTCTTTTCTTAGTACAAGACCTCCACTCCAAGGTCAATGTCTTGATCACCAGCTGGTTCAGGTTTGTCTCCATGCCTAAAAACACAACAATAAGACACTATCTCACACAGCACGCACACAAGAACACGAAGAGAACCCTGTAGATTGGGTTTTTTTCCCCCCCCAAAATCTTGGTTATGTATTATGCTGGTACTCATTATGCAAATGAAAAGGCATGCATATAGATATAGAAATTGAAAATAATATGAGAAATAATATAAAACTCACTCTTTCTAATCAGAGAAAATATATTATTCTGTCACGATCAAAAGGATATGTATTAGTATTACTAACGAAAGGTGAATGTCTCAAAAGGAGAAGCAAGAGCATTGCAGTGATTTTAAGCGTGGACAATCTTCTTCAACATGCTCAGCCACAACTTCTGAGCCATTATCACCCAAAGCACCCTTTGTAGTAAAGCGTATGAAACTCTATTATTCCGTTTATATTTCACTTCTTAATTACTAGCAAGCTTCCCGAGTTATATAATATACTAGAATCTTCTATGCAGCACCTGAGAAAAAGCACCGACTTCCATCTGCGTACAATCGATTCATGAAGTAAGAGGAAGATATATATATATATATATTTATATCCCTCCTTCACTGCTATTCCTGATTAACTTGTAGGACTTGTACTTCTATTATAACATGTTTTTCCATGGTGGTTAGGGAGGAGATTCAGCGCATCAAAGCAGCCAATCCTGAGATACCCCATAGGGAAGCCTTTAGTACAGCAGCTAAAAATGTAACTTATCACTTCTCTTCACAGTGCTTTTGCTTACTTTTGTTTCTTAAATCTGGTTTTTGATTCCTCCTCCTATAATAACTTGCGGTGTACAGTGGGCAAGGTACATTCCAAACTCAACTGCTGGACCAGTTTCTGCAAGCACTAACAATGTAATTAAGCGTTATCCTTTGTGTCCTCTAATTGTCTGAAAACACTATTAAGTCAATCACACACTAGATTTGCTTGCGCATATTGAAGAAATAATGTATCATACTATTAGTGAAAAGATTTTACAACTTTTACAATATTAGTAAGAAGTCTTACGACATAGGCACTCTCGATAAGCAGAATAGGTGCACCGTGCACACGTTCATATATATATGTGTGTGTATGTGCGCGCGTCTGTGTTCATTAAATAAAAAACTGAGAGAGCTTAAAGATATCCACCAACGTTGTAAAAGATTTACACTGTTCAGACACCTTATTATAGGTACAGTTAAAAAGAACAATGAACGGAACTGTCAACTGTGATGTCTCCATAGGTAAAACAAAGAACAGCGATGATATTACGTAAGACATTATATGTTATATGTTATTACCTGCTGATTAAAGTTGTCGGAACTGGTTTTCTTTTAGGGGCTACAGTTTGCAGGGCTGGAGCAAAGTTCGTGAGAGTACTGGATGATGAGCTGTTCGTTAAGCGAGGGAAGTAGGGAACCGCATTTCGCTTCATATAAAAAACTGTACTATCTTTGCTGCCAAGTTTCGTGTGTTAATTTCGTGTGATTTAAGCTTGTTTGGTGAACTTGTTTGAGAATCTTAGTTATGTAGAATTAAGGTTGTTGAAATTTCAATCTTTGGGAAAATGATGATTCAACTACTACCGCAATTAATACCCAAAGAGTTGCTTAACTGATTTACATTAGTTATTCTTTGCATTTTTTGCTTAAAATTTATGTATATTTATATAGGACTACATTTTAATCAACAGAACATATAGAAAAGAAAGTAAATAACCAGTAATCTCAGTTTTGATTTATCAAACTAAAAGCAACACAACCATATCTCGGCTATATAGAACATAGCACCCGGATGGCAATGGGCTGGCTTTTTAAAAATAAAAGATATAGAACAATTTATTTTTGTAAACTTGGTCCGAGTTTGAGTCTCAACTCTTCTAAGTAAAACGATGTAATTTTGCTCAAGATACGCTTAGTAACTCACAAATGAGATTGACGAGAACTCTCCACAAATATGATAATTATCCCAACACCATACATGGTATCTGGCCTTGTAGTAGTCAAGTATCGCGAACTCCCAACTATTTTCTTATAATTAGTTGCATCAACTAATTCATCACTACCATATTTCACAAGCTTTAACCTGTCTTCAGCAGGAGTCAAAATAGGGTTGCACGGCTCCATCCTGATTTTCTTCAAAATATTACCCGCATACTTTTTATGGGAAATAAAAATCCATGCATCTGCTTGATTCACCTTAATATTAAAGAAGTAAGACATCAAGCCCATATTGGTCATCTTAAATTGAGAAATCATAGCCTCCCTGAAACTCACCATCAATTTTGGATTTTTGCCAGCGAAAATTAAATCATTCACATACAAGTATACAATGATAAGATCACCCTGCGAATTATATTTAATATATAAAGTATGCTCATAAGGACACCTCTGAAAGCCACGATTAACAAAATAAGAATCAATGTAAGTATATCATGCCTTAGGCCTTTTTTTTAATCCATATAGGACCTTATTCAACCTATAAACCTTGTCTTCTTCCTCCTTTTTAACATAACCTAAAGGTTCTTCAACATACACCTCCTCCTCAAGAACACTATTCAAAAATGCAAACTTTACATCTATTTGAAATATTTTCCAACTATTTTGGGCAGCAAGTGATAGTAACATTTTCACAATGTTAAGTCTAGTAACAGGAGCAAACACCTCAAAATAATCAATACCTGGCTTTTACTTGTAACCTAGCTACAAAGTGAGCTTTGAAGTGATCCACCTCTCTGTTGGGTTTGTACTTAGCCTTATACACCCATTTAGCAACAATTGGTTTCTTTTCCTTAAGAAGTAATATATGCTTAATTGATTGTATAATTATTCCATAACACTTATCGATTAATGACATTAAATTGCTTAAGATACTCATCACTTTGACTTATATGTGATTTTAGGAACAATTTGAAAGAAAAGAAGTTAAAGTGAGTCAAAAGGATGATCTTTGAGTCATTTTCTAAAGATTTACATTCACTTGTTTTCTTGGAGCAAGAAGAAGACTAGAGAAAATAAAGACAAGAAAAAGATACGAAAAAAAAACACAAAGAAAATAAATTAAAGTTGCTATCGGCTATGCATGTCCTATACAAGAACGTGAGTTCAAATTTAATGGAAAGCATTTGGATTAATTGGTAAAACAAAAAAGGCAGGAACAATTGAAGCCAATTCACGTAACATGCAGCAGGTGGATAGCCAAAGCATCAATACGGTAGCAACAAATGTGTAAAGTGCGCCAACAGGTGGAAGCATAAAGAGGAAATGCCAAAACAAAACACAGCTCAGGAGAAACTCAACAACATTTCATGTAGACGTTGTTTACGTGAATAGCGTAAACGTTATTTACGTTTCACACAAATAGCCAGGAGAAAAATGCAGGGTGAAGGAGTAAAACACAGATGTACAGCGAAGGGCACCAAAATGCAGTCGTTGAGTTGAAGGCTAAAAAGAAAACGCAGAAAAAATAGCATAAAGGATTGGCAGGTAGGTGTGAATAAAAAGTGAGCAGTACCAATAGACCAAAAATTAATTCAAAAAATAGGACAAAACAGTAACGTAGGGAGTCTTCGGTGGGAGCATTTTTTTGGGAGAGATCTATGAAGGGCTAAACGTCCCGACATGGTTCGGAGGTGACATCGACGCCGACGACCTGAATTAAGTGTATTTTATTGCTTTTGTTGTTTCTTTCTCTCATTAGAAATTGATTGTGTTATCCTATCTTAATTGATTTGGCTTTTGTGTATGGATAATTGTATTCTCGTTATTGTTTAGTTATTTGTGTATGAACCCATTAGGTATTGTGAAAAGATGATTTTAATGCATTCATTGAATCGTTTATTTACAAACTCATTGCTAGAATTTTGATATAATCTGTAATTATTATGTTGAAATTCATATGTAGCGACTAATAGTTCGTAATCATTAAGGATAATATAATAGAGATTAAATGACGCATCATATGTGGTTGTTGCCTTGATTAATCTGTTCTTCTAATTCTGTCTAATTAAATATAGAGATCGTATCCTAGGTTATTCGGTGGTTAGGTTTATTAACTATCATATCTTGATTAAACACTACCTAAGAAAAAACTTGAGTTAATTATTAACCTACGATTAGTAATTGCTAGGAGAGGTTTGAGAACAACAAATTAATGAAATATGTTTAATTAGGGCATAAGTCGAGATTGAATCAAAGAACCGGATCCCTACTGAATTCCCTACTTTTACATTTTTCGTATAATTTCTTTAATTTGATCTTATTAGTCCAATTTCATTTTATTTTTTATTTCCCCTAAACCTAAATACCGATTAATTTTATTTCAACAATTTTACATAAACTCTCTATGGGATCGACCTAAGAGTCACCATTGCTACAGTAGTAGTCTAGTTATTTTATTTTGACTAGCGTTACGACACACTATTAGAAAGTGTAGTGAGCTCCCAAGTACTATTTTGTTCAATAGCATGAATTTCATCATCTATGGCTTTCACCCAACAATCATCATGAGCAACATCCTCAAATGACAAAGGATCACAATCTGCAAACAAGGCTTAGTGAACAGTATCAACACTATCATCAAAAGAATCACATGCAGTGCCAACAACATAATCTTACAGATAAGTAGGCCATGCGTCATTATCTCTGTAGATGACTAGAAGTCTTTCTAGGAATTGGATCCACCTCATGATCATCATCAATTCTTTTAACCACAAATGGAGGACTTGGTAGTGAACTTTTTCTTCACTTGACAAATCCCAAATACCATCTTCATTAAAAGTGTCATCCTTGCTAACAACAACTTTCTTAGTCTCTGGATTGTACAAATTGTATCCTTTCGTCTCATGACTGTAGCTAATGAAAATTCATTTTTCTGATCTGTCATTCAACTTCTTCCTCAACTCATCAGGCATATGGCATATGGCATAAGCAATACAACTAAACACCTTAGGATGCCCAATATTGGGCTTTTTATTAGTCTAAGTTTGTTGTGGAGTTTTGTCACAAACACTTCTAGTAGGACACCAATTTAAAACATACACAGCATAAGCAAAGTTTCTATCCAAAAACTTTTAGGCAAATTTTTACTATGCAGCATGCGTCTCTGTGGCTCAATGGTGAGAGGCGTCCACTTAAGTGGAACAAAACCTTAAGGTCTTGGGTTCGAGTGGTGACTCATCCAAGAACCAAAGAGGACAATACCGAGGAAAAATCCACCCCGGTAGGGTCGCCGGTGCATACCTGGAGGGCTCTCCTGGGTCCCTACATAAAAAAGGCACCTTTATGTAAATGCTATCTGGAGCGTACTGTGAGTAGACCTAGATGGGCCCCTTTCATTGATTATTTTTGTTTGAATTTTGGCATTGCTTAATTATGGATCGATACTATGAATGTATTTGCTTATGATGGGTTCCGGACTACGGTCCGATGATTGTGTTATTGGATTTGAATATTGTAATGCTACTTGAATGTGAATTGGATGGAATAAGTGCACATAT
>JANIHZ010000003.1:35651099-35664652 GCA_027478365.1 Erythroxylum rufum | reverse complement strand
GCAAGCTTTCATCTTCTTCCTCTCTTTTCCCTCTTAAGAAACAGCAAAAACCTCGTAGAAGACCCATAAAAACCGACCTTCATGCTTGTCTTCTTCTCCTTCTTTGGTTCTCTCCATCACCGAATCTCTCCTCCCTTTCTCTCTATCGTTTCTTCTCTTCTTTTTGTTCTTATTTTCGTGACTTTCTGGACATATCCACGACAGCCCCTTCCTTTCTTATGCCATGTCATTAAATGATGGCAAAAAGACCAATAAGCCCCTCCATGTAAAGCCTAAAGCCTTAGTCTTTTAAGTGGTCTTCCAAAACTGCCCCTGCACATTCATTTAAAAACAGCCATCTTGCTTCCTGATTTTGGGCAGTTAACGACATAATTTGGCAAAAATTTCTTCTAGAGAATTGTTCCTCTATGTCATACTTTCATAATCGCCATAAAAATCATTTAATTTGGTGCACTACACCACAAGTTATGCTCCAAACATTTAAGATATGTCTTATGCTAACACATTTTCCAGCACATTATTTCTATCCAAAAATTGACCATCTTAAGGACCAAATTGAAACTCGACCTCTGCAAATGATGTGTAGGCCCATGTCTCAATTTTAATTTGCCTCAAGAATCAACTTAATCCGAGCTCCACAGCTCCCAAATGTCTCAAAATATTGAACCATGTTCAGAAAATTTTCCAATTCACTTTGATTAAATTAATTATCCTCAATTCGATCTCGAAAACTTCATAATTCTCCATGAAATGAAATTAAGTGTCTTAGGAATCCAACGCTTCAAAAATCGGATCAATCGGATGTCGGACAGAGGAGATATAAGCAAAAGAGTGGAAAATTTTCAAATAAATCACAAAATCACGTCGCACTGTAGCAGCTCGCGACCGCGAGTCGAAGGAAGCAGAGATCAGCTCGCAATCGCGACGGCTCGCGAGTGCGAGCCGAAGACAAATTATTCGCGATCGCGAGCCGAAGAAAACCAAAAGCTCGCGAGTGTGACAGCTCGCCAGTGCGAGCCTCGGCCAAAAACAGCCAGCTCGCGATTGCGAGTGGCTCGCGATCGCAGAATGGCTACTTCGATTTTATTTCCTTTTTTTTCACCAAACTTCAAAAATTCACAACTCTCGATCCTGAACTCCAAATTGAACAAATTTGGTATCATTGGAAAGCTTAAAGGAAGCTCTACAACTTCCAAGAAGAATCAAAAGCCAAATCAAACTCTAAAATGACCAAATTTTCAGTCAAAGATCCTGTCCTATTTAATGCCCCCTAAATAATTGCATAACTTCCAAAAATCATATATTTCACTCCCGATATCGAAAAATTGCATTCTTTATGGCTACAAAAAGCTTTCAACATAATCTACAATTTCATGTAGATCGTTTTCTCAAATTGTGCCTAAATCAAAAGTCAACTCTCAAGTCAAACTTTCTATCACTATTCATCCCTAAAGTCAAACTCTCTTAATTCTTTAAATTCTCACACTTTTCCTCCTTAACTCTTGCTTTTTAACTTCATTTCAATCAACTCATCCACTTGAACTTTCATAACCTAAACAAATTTACTCAAATTTCAAAGTCATCAAAATTAATCGATTCTTTTCTAATTAATTTCTTAACGCACAATTTTATCTATAACATAATTCATATACAAAAATACTTATTGAATTTCATTCCATATCTCTAGATTGCCACTGTAGGATCGGGGTCCAACAATGGATAGATACAAGGCTTTACTAGTAGTAAAAGGTTTTCATCAGATAGAAGGGGAAGATTATTATGACAAATTTTCACCTATTGCTAAAGTAGTGATAGTCATAACATTCCTAGCTATGGTAGCAATGAAGGCGTGGCATTGGCATTGGCATTAATTAGATATCAACAATGATTTTTTATATGGCTATTTAGATGAAGAGATTTATATGGAGTCCCCACCAGGTTATACAAAAGCATTTGATGGAAAAGTTTGTAGATTAAGAAAATCATTATATGGACTTAAATCGGTGTCGAGATAGAAGAATCGAGAGTTGTCTCAATGTCTTAGTCAGTTTGACTTTCAACAATCTTCTTATGACAATTGTTTATATATCAAAGTAACAAGGCAAACTTTCTTAGCTCTAATCGTCTATGTAGATGATATTCTTCTTAAAGTTGCTTCGATAGATGATGTTTCTTTTGGAAAACAATTTCTTTTTGAACAATTTACTATCGAGGATTTAGGCTCTACAAAATACTTCCTTGGTTTCGAGATTGTTTGATCATCTAAAAGAATATATATTAATTAGAGAAAATATATTCTTGATATTTTGTAAGATGTTGGTCTAGAAGGTGCAAAGGCTAAACAAACTCCTCTTCCAAAGTCATACAAATTTCATGTTGAAGATGTTTCGTTACTTGTAGATTCAACATCATATCGAAGGTTGGTTGGTCGTTTATTATATTTGGGATTTATTCAGCCTAATATTAAACATTCAGCACAGCAATTAAGCCAATATGTTTAGTCTCCTACTGTTCTTCACTGGAAAGTTGCTTTACATTTTTTAAAGTATCTTAAAGGATGTCCTTTGAAAGGATTATTTTATCCTTCATCGTCTTCTTTGAATATTACCACAATTGTGATGTCGATTGGGCAACTTTTCCTATTACGTGACGTTCTCTTAAAGGTTATTATGTTTTCCTTGGTTCCTATTTGATTTCTTGGAAAACAAAGAAATAACCTATAGTATCAAAATCTTCGACAAAAGCTGAATTCGCTGCATGGGAGCAACAGTTTATGAATTATATTAGATCACTTATCTTTTACAAGATTTATAGATTTCTACTCAATTACCAATCTCTTTATATTGTGATAATCAAGCAGCTTTACATATTACTGCTAATCTAGTTTTTTTGAATGGATAAAGCATTTGGAAATCAATTGTCATATTGTTTGGGACAAATACAAAGATAGTTTCATCCATCCTCAGTATATTTCTTCTAAATAATGGTTAGTTAATATCTTTACAAACTCTTTAAATGGTCCTGTGTTTCACTATCTGCTTTCCAAGTTGGGTTTTTGTGATTGGCACCAACCTCTAACGTGAGGGGGGATGTTACAACTACTGAAGATATTGACAAAATGTTGCAGTGTATGAAACAGAAGCTAAAATAGATAAAATAGAGTAGTAGTGCTATTTTTTCTGTAGTTGCCAGTTATTTTCTTCAGTTACATAGTAGGCTTTCTTGTAATGTAATTAACTATGGAGATTAAGTATGTAATACAAATAATTGTTTCTAACTGTTGTATATAAACAAAATGATCATGAATAATAAGATACGAGTGAGATTGGTTTTCCACATATATTCAAGCCTTAACCCTAATTTATTATCGCACCTTTCTCAACTCTAGTCTTAGTTTCCTTAACCTCGGAATATTACTGAATATGGAAGCATGAAAATTGATTTCAAAACAATTTACATTATATTTGGAATAATTTAGTTTATTTAGGAATTAATGGGTTTAATCTATTTTAGATAATAAGGATCAATAACAAGAATCAAACAAAACTTGATATTTTTTGCACATAATTTGATTATGATTGCATAAGTTGCATATTTTATGTATATGTTTGATATATATATTGCATGCATGTTAAGAATGTGTGTTTTATATAAGTGATATTATTACATGTAATTTTTTTAATGAGACTATTTGAAATTAAATTTCTTATTAAAATATTAAGTACACATTAAGAACGCGATTGTAGCCTTCCATTATTTAAGAATAAAACTAGAGTTTTGTTTATTGTAAGGCTTATTGAGTGACACAGGGCCCTTCTAACCTTGCTATGTTTTATGTTAACTTAATGGATCCTACTTAACTAAGTTTGTATGATTTGGATGAGTGACTTATGATCATACAAATTTAGAGGCAAGGTTAAGAATAACATATAAGATATTTTTTGGCAAGAGTTGTCGTCTAACAGATCTAGGAGTTATATAAGATGCAATTGATAAGGATGTTATATACCTAATTTTAAGTTTAGTTGATTTGTTACGTGACTCAAGGTCAAATAAATTTGTATTAGATCTTAGCTAACTAGAGAGATTAAAGTACTCTTTTTTAATAGTAATGAGGCCAATAAATTCAATAAAATAGTGGGAGTAACCAAATACATGATTAAGTTCTAATCTTATTTGGTAGTCATGACATATAGCCAATACTTGTTTCTCCCTCATTTATATTTTGTTCTAAGTGGAATTTATCTTATTTACTATAGTTAATACTAAGAGTTAGTGAATTGAATTTCTTGTACAGAGGTTATGTTTAAGAAGAGTTCACAAAATTTGATGGAAAAATTAAACATCCATTATACAATTTTGCTATTAATCTATGTTGAGGATTTGATGTTAAAGTTTTATCGATATGTCAAAATCATATGAATGATAAAATGTATTAACATTTTGAGTTGAATTATGTCTCATAAACTTTAATGACAACATATAAGATGTATGTCAATGCCATGATAGCAAGATGTCAATGGTTGTATAGAGTAGAGCTGAAAGTTATAGTTCCTTAATGAAATTGTTTCAATCAATTTACTATATTAAAAGCATAAACGTGGACTACAATTAAAGGAATTTGATATGGTATGATAATAGTTATTATTAGAATAAAAATGATTGCATGGCTTTTCTTTCCTAGATATGATATGATACAGATCATATATGTTTCTAATTCATGCATTTGAGTATTTTATACTGAATTTAGATTCAAAATTATTATAAGTTCAATGCATGATAAGAAATAAATTGTTGAGTAAAAGTAGTTAATCCAAGTTTATGCAAATAGTTCACATGTGTTGGATCAAAGGAGACTTATGCTTAATATAAGTGAAAATAATGCAAATTTAGATAACCTAGATTATCCTTTTATAACATGTTGGTTAAATCAACATGACAAGAATCACAAAGTTGCATACATGGATATATCATTTTGATTATGAACAGTATGAAACTTGTTGAGATAAAGAATAATCAAATCAACGTTTGGCGAAATGATGATGATGGTATTGAATTGTTAAATCTTATAGATATGATGTGTTCGACGAGATAATAATTCATAAAAGGATGATTCTTATATTTCATTAGAAGTACTAATAACTTTATGTGATATAGTCATATATATTAAATAAAATATTGATTTAAAATTTTGAAAAGTTCAAATTATTTAAATCTAAGTAAAAATTAAGGATTAAAATTTTGAAGCATTTCGACGAGATCAGTGTGGTGAGGTTTAAATTTTTGGTTACTACATAAGGAATAAGATTCTCTAGTCAATACCTTTACAAAAAAAAATCCTATGTGTATAGATTTATATAAGGAGGAATAAACATGAGATATTGTATGATGCAATATCATGTCTTCTATAGGTATGCTTAGTACAATAATTTATCTTCAATAGTTCCAATTAAATCAATTAGCAATATTTCAAATTAGATATAAAACACTAATGCATTGAAATGTGATGCATAGTTGAAGCATATATTATCCACTAAGTTTAGAACCAAATTAGATAATAAAAGGTTATGAGATATCCAAAAGGGTCGGATATAGTCTTACAGACCTATTGAACAAATTGTTTGTTTCAACTTATACTTATTTGTGGTTCTCAAGATAAGTAGTAGGAGTAAGATGAAATTTTAGAAGTTCAAATATCATGACAATACATCCAATTAGAACTAGTGACTTTGTTGATACATTTAATGTATAATTAAAAGGATACGAGACATTGAAATATTAACTTTCATGATGAATTCAAATAATTTATTTTGGAGATAATTGTGAATCTATCATGTTTGCAAGAAAGTTAGTGGGATTATGTAGAGACATATTGCTCACAGAGAACAATAATTCATTTTTTAATTGTTAAAAGACATTTGTCCAAGAACAACTCTTGTTAGATATGAAAAGGTAACAACTTAGTTCTAGGAGTTAGATCTATAGAGATAAATATGCGAAATTGTTTACCTATTCTAGTCCAAGTACATGGATAATGTACTAAAAATGTTTAGTATTTGAGATATCTAATACTTGTAAAGTATTGAAGATATCTATTATTCTATTTTTGAGTTATTATTTGAATTTAAGGTTATAAGGATTAAATTTATATGGTGAATTCCATGGAAAAATTATCCATTGCAAATGAAATTGTGATGAGATTATCATTATGAGATTCATATTGCATTTTTATATTATTCATAAATTGTTCCTAGTCATTGTTCTATTAAGACTGAACATTAATAGAATATAAAAAGACTAACACACATTATATTTTTCCTTATAAAGGAAGTAGTCGATCTTATAGGCTAAAGTATAAAAACACTTAAACAAAAGTGGGTGATTGTTAGAGAATATGTCTACTGAACTGACCCCGTATGAAAATTCCATTTGGAACATTACTTGTATATCTATGAAAATTTTCATTATAATGATTGGATAAGTGATTATTTGATTTAAGATCTCTAAAGTTACCATTTATATGGATTGTTATATTTTGATACTACTTTTGACATGGTCTAATCAAAAATAGCTCAGTCAGTAATTATTAGATATTATATGAAGGTAGTTGAGTGATTAATATAGGATTTATGACCTTAAAGTAATTAAGAAGAATGTTTCATTGTTCTAGAATTTTATTGATTCAGAAAATCCTTGACAAAGGTAAAATGACACTTTTAAACTAGTTTACAAATTTTATTAATTGAATCAATTACTAACAGTGGAGAGCTAATATGATTTGACTCAAAATAGAGTAGACATAAATTTCATGCTCTATGTCTAATCAAAATATTGTTTAATGAAAGGATTAAATTATACAGAAAAATCATGCCCAAAAAAGTTACTTAAAACCACTTTGACATTTTTAAATATTTGGGTGGTCATTGTATATTGGTAAATGTCAATCTTGATTTATTAATATAAATTATTTAATTAGAAAATTAAAGATAAATTAAAGAATTTTACTTTATCTAATCTAAAATATAATTTAGGGTTATAATTGATATCTATTGTTAACATATTTAGAAACCTAATGGGCCAAACACAAAAAATTGGTTGAAGAGAGAAAAGTGTTTTAATTAAGTTGGACTTGATTATAAAATTTGAGAAACTTTATGATTGAATATGAGATATTTAATAAGGATCAATATGAGATATTAGATCTTATTTGATAAAATTGGTATTTCGTTAGAATTATATGTAATTCTAATTAAAGTTTAATTGAATTATAAGTTAATTTCAATTAAATTATTTAAATATTCAGTAAATAGACTTAAGCTCTTAAGGAGCTAGCATTCCTTGCCTAACTCTCTTTGCAATAGTGTAGAATTCTCTTGACCATTTTTATAGATATCGTTAGAGGCTGGACATTTGTGCGACTACAGTAGTTGAGATAAGTCAATTTTATAAACAGTTCGAGAAATACAATAAGAATACGATCAAGATTCAGAATAAGGTTCAAATTATGATTTTTGTTTTATTATGATTTATACATTAATCATTTTATAGAATTTTAAGTAATCTTGATTTCAATAAATCAAATACGAAAAATTTTCGTTAATTATTCTAATGCACATGGGATCAAATCCCGTCTTGATTTCTCTAACACTTTGGAGTGGCAGAGTGTGATCAATAGACGCTTTTGATGTTGTTGTGATCATGTGAAAATAGGATATTCTGTCTTAGTTAGACGCTGCTAGTACGAAGAGAGTGTTTAGTCAATAATGGCCCAATGATATATTCTATACTGTTGAATACCCCTCGCTGTTATTCAAGCTGGAAAACGGAAAAGAAACATCATAGCTCTGGTGAAACCTCAACTTATTGAAGTTGATTTGCGAACATACCTGTTGTCAAAACCAAATGATCAGAATACATAGTTCGAGACTTCAAGGAATCACCATTCGGCCTCAATACATTTATAGGATAACTTCCGGCTAAACTTTTTCAGGCTTCCAAAATCAATTTACATCTAAATCAGGCTCAGCCAATCCTATTATATCTTGGGCCTAGGAAAAATTAAATGGATGTGATTTTGTACGTTAATGTTTTGTTCTCAAATTTCTGATAAAAGTTACTCATTATTTATTTTCATACATCAATTATCTTACCTTGCAATTATTGTTATATATAGCGCAATAGTTTTTTTTCCCCCGAATTCTTTTGATGGAGACAAAAAAGTTGGGACTTGAAAGTCTAAACACTGTGGACTTATAAGTTAAAGCCCTCATCTGAAACCATGCTTTTCTTGGTTTTGATTAAAACTACTTACTCTGGATGGAAGAACTTCATGATGAGGTTAAGGACAACAATATAATTAGTCTTGATCGTGTGATTTTATTTTGCAAATAGTCACGTAATACTGCATCTGTAATCTCTTCCTCAGGTGACATTGTCTTCAAGTTTCAGTTACGGCAATCATTCTAATTTTGACTTCCTCATGATTTAAAAGGGCTTGATAAAGTTCGGTCACTACTGCTCAATTTACCAACAGAATATTTGTTTGCAATTTCTTTATATAAGAAAAAAAAGATGCCCCAAGTATAAGTGCAGCCATGTCAAAAGTATAAGTGTGGCTAGGTTTGAGACTCGATACTGTCTTTAAGCTTGCAACTTCAACTTTAAAGGAAGATGGCTGCTAATTCGTGTTCAGTTTGAGTGTTAGTGCTTCAGATATGATTGGTTCAATCAATAATATCATTGTACTGTTGATATGGGTGAGACAAATCCTACTATTGGAGGATGTTGACTAAGCAAAAGTAAGTCCTGCTTTTAATTGGAAAATATATGCATTATAAGATAAAGGTAAGCATAATCCTGTAAAAAATGGCAAAGAAGTTGAAGGGTTGGCGTCTTGCCAAGAGACATGACCTCTGTGCTGTCCTCGGAAAACTTGGCAGGGTAGCTAAATCTTTCCGAGCTGTGGTTTGATTTACTCTGTCAATTTTGGAGGCTGCAAGTACTGTTGCCTGAAAGACATTTACAAGTCGAGGGCTTCCTGGTCATACTTATTATAACTTTTCAGCTTGTCGTCGATGGGTTAGAGACTTTAAAGTTGACAATAATTGACAGAAATAGTTTTTGGCCGATTGTGTTTTTGGAATTCTTTTAGTGTTCTTCGACTTTATTTCTATTTAGGGAGGATTAAATGGACTTCTCTGTTCCCAGCGAGTTTCCACTTCCATAGAAATGCCCGAGTGCTGGGCTATAATCAATGATTTTGTGTTTTTTGAGGTAACCTCATGTTTAGCAGTCTATTAGCTTTCGTTCCATTGTCGTCTTTCATTAAATGCAGACAAGCGTGACAGAGCTTGGCATAGGCCTTGGATTATAATCAAGTTAATCATTGTAATCGATACTTACCTTTATTTTTTTCTTCCCTTCTACTGCCCTCGTACTCGCCAAAACAATGATTTTTTAAGATTACTTGCGGCTAGGAATTTTTTTCTTAAAATATTAACACCAAGATACTCTTTTGAAACACCTTGGAATACCCTATTACTAAAAGAAGACTTACTTTTAGTGATTACTTGCCTCCCTTTGATTCAATTAATAGAAGGATTAGAAGCTATTAGAACATATATTCCTTTCCTATGTTGGAAGACTAGCTCTTAATAATTTGCATAACCACTGGAGCTTTCATATTATGTTGCCTAAAAGCGCTATTAAAGAAATAGAAAGGATAATGAGGAATTTTCTACAGTCAAGGGATGCTAAAAAGTGCAAGAACTTAAAAGCTAAATGGTCAGATATTTGTGTTCCTAAGAAATAAGGTAGATTAGGAATCACTAGCGTTGATGACATAACTAAAATGTCATTTATTCAGAGATTTTGAAAATCTTTAACGATAAAGAATCCATATAAGTAAAATGGATGCATTCATATCATTTGAAAGCTTCTAGTTTTTGGAACTTGAAGGAAATATATGATTACTCTTGGTCTCTAAACAATATGCTAAAATTGAGGGACTTTATCCGGCAATGCGCTTAAAGTGATTATAGGTAATGAAGCTGATATCTAGTTTTAGTTTGACAACTGAAATGATCTTGGGATTCCATACCCCATTCCAAAGACTTTACAGATTAGACATATGTTACCTATTAATGCTAAAGTAGAGGCTTCTCTTTCATTAGGAAATGTCTACCCAATACTTGGTAGAATTAAATGGATAAAATATAGTTTAGAGAACTTTACAAATAATTCTTATCTAAAGTTCATAAGAGCTCAACATCAGAAGGTAACATAGGGGAAATTTGATTTGGTCGAGTTTGAATCCTCTCATAACTTTCTTTAATAGATGGTTAACTTGTTAGAAAAAGGCTAAAGATTAAAGACAGATGTAAAGGCACCTCTAATTTTACATATAAACTATGCAACAGAGAACAAAAGCAGTAATTGCCTATTTTTTGAATGTTACTATTCGAAATGGCTTTGAAATTAGGTGTAGATAAGATCTTTAAATTCTGATTAGGAAAGTGTAGTTCATTGGGCCTGCAATATCATACTCAACCAAAAAGGAAACTTGACAATTTTTAGAATAGCATTATGATGCTTTGTTTGTTGTTACCATATCTCCAATATCATTCCAAGTCTTTTGGAAGAATAAGGCATTGAAACCATCATGTTCTAGAGCTTTATTTGATTCCTTGCTAAACAAAGCTTCTTGCACTTTAATTCTAAAGAAATGTCTCTTCAATTGTTCATCTATAGATCGGTTTAGGGAATCTTGAATGAAGCAGCAAAGTTATTGATCATTAAGAGTGGTGGATTTGAAAGTAAGTAAAGGTCAGCTGCTTGAGTTGGTCTTCATTGGTAATATGAATACCTTGAGAATCATGGATCAATGTGAGCTTATTCTAGTTTCTTCTAGCCTTGATGAGTTTATGAAAGAATTTTGTTTTCCTGACACCCTCTATACACCAGATTACTCTTGGTTTTTTTCTAAGGAGATTGTCGTGAGTGTGAAGAGCCTGAATATACAAGTTGAAGTTTGTTCTTTCAACCCTTTTTCAACTCTTTATTGTCTAAAGAAATATAAATATCCCTTTATAGTTTCAAAAAAGCTTCTTTGGTTCTAATGATGTTCAATTAAATATCTTGAATGTCAGTTTTGTTAAGTTGCTCTAGTTCCTTTTTTGATGATTTTAAGGCTTCATTTGCAAATAAAGGCTTAATGGCCTTGAATATTCCTCTACAGACCTTTCTTGATAGCTTCTATGCAACTCAAAATATTAAACAAATTATTATTGAATTTGAACGGTGCCCTTATAAGCTTGCATTTGGCAAGGTTAACGACTTCGATATAGGAATGTTCAGAAGTGATCAATTTATAAAAAAAAGTTGAACCGCTATGAAAATTTTTCAACCAATCATCTATCTAATTTTTTTATTCCCCATACTCCTTGTTTATTATCCCAAGTAAAGAGCTAAACACGAAACGTCAAGTTTGTAACTTTAATTCTTTCCACACAGGTTGTGAGGTCATCATTAAGCAGGCTTCTATTGCTTCTTATTCCTTTAATTTCTTAAGAGAACAAAATGCTATTAAAATCCTCTATATGATCTAAGGAAATAGGTTCCCAGTTTTTAACCTTATCAAGTCATTCTAGAGAGAGCTCCTTTGAAATGTTAAATTTCCAACATAATTTATGGAAATAGTGATGAAGGTAAGACGATTAACTAATAAGATAATTAAATGGAGTAACCAATCGATGGTATTATGAACCTAAGATGTTTGAATTTTTTCTTATAAATAACACATTTATTTTTTCATTTAAATGACATTGATGGTTTGTAATAAGTAATAACCCCTCTATTTTCCTCCCAAAACCACCAGACTTTACTACCTATCTCCTTTATTTTAGTTTCAAGCAAGATAATTGAAAAGATTTTTTGCTAAACAAAAAATCCCTAACTGCAAGCTGTTTATTTGGATTGTTTAATCCTCTAATATTTAATACAATAAGACATTAGGTAGTAGGAGAAGGAGGACCTATTATAGGCATTTTCCTTACCCTTTATACCTAGCCTTTACTTAAGTATTGTGAAACCTCCAACTTTGATGTCAGTTAGGAAAATAACAAAATTATTAGTAGAAGAGAGGTTCTAACCTGTTTAGATCTTCACTTTATTTTGGTTATTGAGAAAAGTTACCTTAAGGGATTTTTCTTAGTAACTTACTCTAAAGCTTGCCACAATTTCTGATATTAACTTATTTATGCTCTATCTGTTTTCCTAAAGATCAACATGATTTGCTTCAGTAACAAAGCTACGAGATATTATTTCAACATTAGTTACCCCATTTAGAGGAGATCTCTCATTGCCTACCTCCTCCAAATTCCATAATTACAGAGTAATAACAATTTTAAAGAGCTTACTTATTAGTTCCACTCTTTTCTCTTAGGTTTAATAAGTTTCCATTGATAGGATATAAAAATTTCTGCCTATTCTAAACCAACTTCATCATTTAACTTTATAATTTTCAGGCTTTCTAGGAGGACCCTATTCCTTTCTACTTTTACACAAATTCTAGTAAAATTGAATCTTCTTAGGTTTATTGTGTGAGTATCTAAACATAATGGCTTACCCAATGCACTAGTTAAGTAGCTCATGCCAATTATAGTCTAATACTTCAAAGCAGTGTTTGAAAATCGATCTATATTGGTATGGTTTACATCCTATTCATGTTAAAAGTTTTCCATCGCTTTCAATTTTGGAAATAAAGAATTTTATTAACTACATTCCAAGGGCCAAGCTTAAGCACACTATGATATGAAGTTTAGAACTAAACTTGAATACAAAAAAGATAAAATCCTCTTAGTTTATCCAATTTTTTCAAATCCCATTTTCCATAGTTTCCATGGTCCAATGCTTCTTCTCAATAAAGTAACCAATCAAAGATGAAGACCACTTCTATGCACTAGCTTGTAGAACCTTCAGAGGAGCTGGGACTTCTTTATCTTTAGAAAAAGCATAGGAAAAGAAAGCTAGTTTATTATGCTTATTTACTTCCCCAAGAATCATACACCATGATTTGAAAGGTAGAGCTACAATTGTAGATTGTGGTTCCTTTCTTTTTGATGGAGAAGGAAACAAGTGCTACCATTAGCTTCTACTTTAAAGAGGGGAGCATAAGAAGCTAAAGATGAAAACAAAGCTAAAAGAGAAGTTGTGGAAGCTGAGAGGCGAGTGGAAATACTAGAGAGGAAGAAGTTAAGGGGGCAAGTGGATAAAGATCAAGAAGGAGAGACAATGGTTACTAAAAGATAGGGGTTAATTGAATAAGATTTAAAGGCTAGAAAGACAAATGAGAAGGTGAATTATAGGAGTCTTTGGCCAAAGTATTGGTTTATGCCCTACATCCAATCGCTTTGGTTGTAGTTTAGTGACAAATTATTTAAATGCATTCTTTATCTTGTACATGTTTAGATAGATATAATAAAGTCCATGGGATAATTATACATTGCAAATGAAATTATAATGAGATTATAATTATGAGATTCATATTGCATTTA
>JANIHZ010000003.1:35632362-35642612 GCA_027478365.1 Erythroxylum rufum | reverse complement strand
TGTTTGAACAAGTGTGATGCATTCATGTTTTTGTGACTTATGGATTTTGGCTGAAAGCCTAAGAATCATGTGATTATAAACTCAAAGAAAGTTTTCTAAGATAAGAAAATATTTTCAAGGTTTTTGTTTACCTTTTTATTATAAACTGTTACCCACGAGCTTTCAGGCTCACCCCCTCTCTGTTCCATCCTCAGGTTATAGCTAGAAGAGCAAGTATTCAAGAGCCTGAAGGAATTGTTTCTTTTGCTATTTTATAGTTCTTGAAACTTTTGTAATTTGAGATTTCGGATTATGTTGTTTTTAAATTTTTCAAACTCTATCGTTTAAGAAATTAAATGATAGATTGAAGTTTCGATTGTGTATGATTATTTTTGACTCCTGTGTTTCAATAGATGAGTTGGTTTTTGATGTTGACCTTTTGTGGGCACGCCACCATTGTAGAATGATGTCTATTAAGGGTTCATGAAAATAACCCTACAAGGTTGTATGCACGTTTGAGTTAAGTTTGATGATATTCGCAAGAGTTGGGTTCTGAAATCGGGACCTAACAGTAGTGGTATTAGAGTAAGAAGAGATTACAAAGAACCACGCTCAGGAGTATGGTATTCTGAAGAGTTGGATTCTAGAAATAAGCGAGACGCAACATACTGGACCTAAGAAGAGCACTTGTTATTATTTTCTTTAGGATTCTAATTCAAGTAGAATTTTTAAAGAAGAAAATATGCATAATCCCTTTGCTAAGAATTGAGTCCTAGTCTCCTAGGTGAAAACCAGACATATGATTCGTTGAATGTGACAATGGATTACTAATGTAAATTTCACTACCAATTCTATTCAATCATTTCTACATACTTATTTAAGTTACTTTTTTTTTCAGAATTTAATGATATTTTTATTTTATTTTGATGCTATGAGTTATATTAATTTTATTAATGATTTCATGTTAGCTTTATGCATATTATTATTGAAACTTAAAATTTTATGTTATGAGTTAAATTTATATATGACATTATAAAAGGATAATTTTTAGTCAATAAAGTGACCAAATTAAGTAAATAAAATTTTTAATGTATAAATAGTAATTTATTCTTAAAATATTAATGTTTATTATTGAATTAATTATATGGATAAATGATGTTTATTAGTTGATAGAATTTAGAATTTACCCAAAAG
Source organism: Erythroxylum rufum (assembly GCA_027478365.1). Classification (NCBI taxonomy): domain Eukaryota; kingdom Viridiplantae; phylum Streptophyta; class Magnoliopsida; order Malpighiales; family Erythroxylaceae; genus Erythroxylum; species Erythroxylum rufum. The sequence continues at coordinate 35,641,439 of JANIHZ010000003.1, read as the reverse complement.
TAAATTAATACTCTATGACTAACAAGCATAATAGAGGAAAATCATTATTGACTTTTCAAGTATGTTATATATCCAAAGATATTGATTGTGTATGATCTATTTTTGTTTGATTACCTGATAAATTTTGTATAAAGTTAAACTTATGATAATATATTATTAAGTTTGCCCAAAGGAAACTTACATTATAATCCAAAATATTTAATTATTTGGATATGATAATTTATTGAACATTTATGTATTTGAAGCTATTTCTCTTCATTCACATGCTTCTTCTGTTACTGTGTTTAATGTTTGAACTTCTCTTAATCGTGCGAATAAGTCAAATTTTTTTAGGTGCTCTAGACCTTTATTTAGCATTAAACTGCTGCCATTATGTATACAAGCAGTAAGGTTAAGAAAACAAATTATAAAGCATAAGAAAGGTCTAACATATTTTGTCTTAATTTTATATTAATAACTATTTCCAACAATATGAAGATCAATATTTCACAAACTGAAAGTTCTAAAGAATACCTTAAATTTTTGGAATAATGTTTCCGTTCTACTAATAAGTCTGTTGGTGGTACTCTAATGGTTAAACTCACGATCATAAAGTTGGATGGATCACAGAGCCTGCAACAATATGTCCTAGAGATGACAAATATTGCAACAAAATTAAAGACCTTAGGTATGATAGTTAATGACTTCTTCTTAGAGTAATTTATTATAAACTCATTCCTCCTGAGTATAGACCTTTCAAATTGACTACAACACTATAAATGAGAAGTGGAATGTTAATGAATTGTCCAGTATGCTCATTTACTAGGAAACAAGGCTAAAGAATTAAGGAGTTCTTTCAATTAACCTTATAGTTCAAGGTCCTAACAAGATTCACAAGTTAAAGGCAAAGAAATTTAAGAAGAAAGTGCCTGCTAAAGTGATATAGTTTACTGCTAATATTTATAAGAAGGAATAAAAGACAGATAAGTGTCATTTTTGTCAGAAAGAGGGACACAATCAAAAAGATTATCTAAACTGTAAGGCTTAGTTTGAAAACAAAGGTACATCTAACCTTTTTATATGTTCCGAACAAAATTTAATTGAAGTTCCTTTTAATACTTGGTGGCTTAATTTTAGTGTTATTACTCATATTTCTAATGTTATGTAGGAATTCCTTACAATCCAAACCATAAACCCTACTAAGAACTTTATATTCATGAGAACCTGTAAAAAGGTCCCAATTAAAGGTCTAGGGATATATTGTCTAATATTAGAACTAATTATTGCCTTGATCTAATACAAACTCTCTATTTACTTTTAATTTCTAAAAACCTAATTTCTCTTTCTAAACTTGATGAAAATGGTTTTATTTTTAAGTTTGGTGATGATTGTTTTAGTTTATTTAAACATAATTCCATTATTAGTTGTGGAATTCTTATGGATAGTTTATATAAATTAAAACTTGATGTCAACTCTCTTAATCCTTATTTTTTTAATTATACCATTAGAACTAAGCATAGCATAATGAATAATAATTCAGCTACTTGTGGCATAAATGTTTGGTTTATATATCCAAAGAAAGGTTAGAAAGATTGGTAATGAATGAAATTCTTCTAAATTTAGATTTACTGATCTCGATGTATGTGTAGATTGCATTAAGAGAAAACAAACTAAACATATTAAAAAGGGAGCTATAAGAAGTACTTAGCTCCTTGAAATTATAAACACTGATATACGTAGACCTTTTAAAACTCCATCTTTTAGTGGAGAAAAGTTTTTTATCACCTTTATAGATAATTTTTCATGTTATGGATATGTTTATTTGCTTAATGAAAAATCTTGAGCTGTAGATGTCCTTAAGGTGTTTGTAAAAGAGGTTAAAAGGTAATTAGATAAAAAAAGTGAAAATCGTAAGATTTAATAGAGGTGGTAAATATTAAGAAAAATATGATAAATCAGGACAATCTCCAAGTCCATTTGGAGAGTTTCTCCAGAAACATGGAATATGGCATACTATATCAAGCATGCCTTAACAAAATAATATGGTTGAAAGGCATCATAGAACATTAATGGATATGGTTAGGAATATGATGAGTAATTTTTCATTACCAAAAACCATATGGATGTATGCACTTAAAACTATTGTGTATTTGCTAAATAAGATTCCTAGTAAGGTAGTACCTAGAACTCCTTTTGAGTTAAGGACTAGAAGGAAACATAGGTTCAGGAAATTGTAAACTTAGGGTTGTCCAACATAAGCACAAGTTTATAATGCACAAGAAGAGAAATTATATTATTGAATAGTCAAGGGTTACTTTATTAGTTGCGTAGAGAAATCTAAAAGGTAGAGGTTTTATTGTCCAAACAATAGTCCAAGAATTGTTGAAATAACCATTGCTAAGTTTATTAAAAATGGTGAAGTTAGTGGGAGTGCTAGAAAATATGTTGTGGATATTAGTGAAATAAGGGTTGATGTTCCATTACCCATAAACATTCCAGTATCCACATCTATACTAAATTTGTCCCATTATTGAAAGAATAAAATAATTCTAGATAATATTTGGATGAAATAGCATCTTAAGAAGAAAATAAATTACAACCAATTAATTTAACTAAACCACATGAAATAGGTCTTAATAAGCCTGTAAAAATAAGGAGAATAGTTATTCCTGATGACTATATGGTTTATTTGCGAGAGTCAGAATTTGATTATGATATTAATAATGATCCTATTACATTTTCAAAAGCCATAAAAAGTGATAAGTCTAATAAATAGATTGATGCTATGAACGATGAGTTAAATTCAATGGCACAAAACAAATGTATGGGACCTTGTTTATTTACCTGAAAGATCTAAGTCAATGGGATGCAAATGGGTCTTTAATGCCAAACATGACTCGAATGGCAATATTGAATGTTATAAAGTTAGACATGTTGCCAAATGTTATACTCAAAAGAATGACATTGATTATAAAGAGACTTTTTCACATGTCTTAAAGAAAGATTCATTGAGAATAGTCATGGAATTGCTGGCTTAGTTTGATTTAAAGCTACATCAAAAGGATATGAAAATTGTCTTTCTAAATGGTGATCTCGGGGAGGAAGTTTATGTAGATCAACCTGAAGGTTTTTCCATAGAAGAAAAGGGTCATATGGTATATAAACTTAAGAAATCAATATATGGACTTAAATAAGGTTCATGATAATGGTATATTAATTTTAACAATACCATAACATCTTTTGGTTTTCAAAAAAATATTATTGATCACTGTATCTATTGAAAGATCAGTGGGAGTAAATTTATATTTCTAGTTCTATATGTTGATGATATTTTACTTGCTGTTAATGATTTAAACATATTACATAAGATTAAAAATTTTCTCTCTATGAATTTTGAAATGAAAGAAATAGGAGAGGCATCCAATATGATAAGAATTTTAATATTTTGAAATATATCAAAAGGATTGGTAGGGTTGTCTTAGAAAAACTATATCAAAATAATTCTTGAGAGATTTAATATGAATAAATTTTAGCAAGGATTGTCCCTATACAAAAAGGAATAAATTTAGTCTCATGCAATGTTTAAAAAATGATGTAGAACATAAACAAGTGGAATCAAGTCTACATGTTTTTATTATTGGCAATATGATGTATTTGCAAATATGTATGAGACTTGATATTAGCTTTACGGTTAGAATGCTACATAGATATTAAAGTAATCCTAGCTACAAAGAAAGTCTTGAGGTATCTTTAAGGAATAAAACACTATATGCCCATATATAGAAGATCAAATCCATTAGAAGTAATGGGATATTTACACAAAGACTTTTTGGATGCATTAATAGTAGAAAATCAACATTTAGCTATTTGTTTCTACTAGCAGAAGGAGCAATTTTATGGAAAAGTGCTAAGGAATCTTTTATTACTTCATCCACTATGTAAACAGTAGCTTATTTTGAGGCCACAATTCATGACTTATAGCTGCGAAACTTTATTTCAGGGTTTCTGGTTGTCACCACCATTACTAAGTTGCTAAAAATTTATTGTGACAATACTACAATAGTTCTCTTCTATAAGAATGACAAGTACTCTAGAGGTGTTAAATATATGGAGTTGAAATATTTCACCAACTGAAGGAAGGGGTAGTTATACATTCCTTTATCCAACCAATAAAGGTGTTTGGAAACCTTTATGCTTTTAGAATGTGGAAAAGAAATTCCTAGCTACCAGTATCAAATGCCTTCCGAAAGTCAATTTTAATTGAGCAATTAGGAAGATCATTGCGCGTATTCTACCCTTTAAGCAGTTCGTGAACAATTAGGGATTTGTTTCCAATAGATACGTTTTTTAGAAGGCACCTTGATTGTCACTCACAAGAGCTTGAACAACATTTTTAATCTATTGGCCAAGATTTATGCAATAGCCTTATAAATGAAGTTAGAACAACCTATTGGTTTTAGAACAAGCTATGGGTTTGAAGTCCCCAAACTCTTTTAGGTTGGCTAATTTAGGAACAAAATAGAAATAAGTTTTGTTGAACTCGTTAAGAAGTTCCGCCTTTAAGAAGAATTCTTTATAGATTCCTTTACAAACTTGCCTATTATAGTCCAAGATTTTTGGAAGAAGAAATCATTCAGTCCATTAAGCCTTGAAACCTTCATTCTATTCAGTTGAAAGACTTTATCTTCAATTTCCTTTTCTTTAGTAGGTTTAGTAAGCATAGAAAATTCTTCAAAAGTAGCTCTATTACGAATGAGCTTTTGTAGTCCAACAATAATGGATGAGCCCACACACTTTTTGAACTTAGCTAATAGTGAAAATAGCTAACAGCTTTCATAGAGAAGAATTTAGTGCATATATCACCTTCTCAAATAGTGAAGATAGCTATCAGCTTCCAATTTTTATTCTTTTTAGCAATTACAGTATTAAAAAAGAATTTAGTCATTTATCACGTTCTTTAACCAATTAATCGTAGCCCTTTATTTGAGTAAAGAGGATTGTTCCTTAATGTATTGGAGATAGTTCCTTAACAAAATTTTTCTTTTTCAAACTGAAAGGTCCCCTAGATGTTTGGAAAGATGTAGTTGAGTATCAACCCACTCCTTCTTAGCTATCTCAATTGCATCTCCTTTGTTGAGTCCTTTCTTTGCATTGAGGACTTTAAAGCCAATGATAAGAATTTTGCACCATACCGGCTGGTACTATACTGGGCAGAAAATATTACAAAATTGGAGGGTTTCGTACGAGATGATGATACTGGCCAGTATTTGAAAAATCAATCAAATACCAATCGAATCATGAAATTCAAAACCTTGAGTGACTGGAATGCAAAAAAAAAAAATCTAACAAAAATTAAACTTTCTTGTTAAGGTGAGGATCATTTAGGAAAATCCCAGATCTAGAAGCCCCCCTCACGTTGCACCTGTAGTCTGTAGCTAACCACTTACCAAATAGCTGCTCTTTTCCTCCATTCACATATACAACCTATTGTCTGCGAGGACCCAGTTCCACTCGGCATTTTAGCAGCCCCATCCCCTCTATGCCACAACTACAACCTATAGCTTGCCAGCTAGATGCCAACTCCTCTTGTGTTGTGTTGTGTTCTAAAATTACAGTGTTCTGAATTGTGACTAGTCACTTGTGAGCTTAAGCCAAGGTTGTATTTTACATTTATGTGTGCGTAGATTGTGGAATCGTGTGTGTATGTGTGATTGCTTATATTATAGGCTTATAGACTTGTTAACTTATGGATGTGGTGTATCATCTATCATGTATGGATTGTGAATTATGAATTAGCGATTATGGAATAGTGAAATGGAAGTTTGAATTTGTGTTATTCATAAAAATTATCACGTTGTTCACCTAGAAATTAGAATTGGTTGTGTTTCTAACTTTTTGTGATGAATGTGAACTAGAATTTTAAATTGGATTACAAATTTGAGTTTGAGTTTGAGTTTGTTCATTTGTTGTTTGAAATTTAGAATTGAATTGTGAATTTGAGGTTGTTCTTGTCTAAAATTTGAGATTAAAATGTATTGAAGTTTGAATAAAAGGTTAGTCTTTATTATAAATTAGGTTATATATTATAAATTGAAATTTGTAATCATCAAAATGGGTTAGTTAATTTGCGGTTGAATTATATGATTAGTAATTATACAAATTGAATTATAGTTGAAAGTTTTTGTCTATTATTGGATTATTTAATCAATTAATCAATAATCATATAAATTAAGTTAAAGTTAATAGTTTATGGTTAAATCACATAATAGTTACGAGTTTATGGTTGAATTATGTGATTACGCAAATTGAATTATAGATGTGAGTTTATAATTGAATCATGTAATAATAAAAAAATGAGTTATAGTTATGAATTGTGAGTTTATGATTGAATTATATAATCATACAAAATAGGTTATAGTTGTGAGCTTATTTTTTAGTTATATAATTACACAAAATAGTTTATAATTGTGATCTTATGTTTGAATTATGTTATTAAACAAAATGAGTTATAATTATGAAAATGTAATAATTAATGTATATATCTGATGTTTGAGTTTAGAAAGAAACATGAATTATTGAGCAACTATTATTGATCTACTTCTTCATTTTTTACACAAATTTATTTTGAGATAAAGTTATTAAGTTAATTTTGATATATGACTTTATTTATTTTTACAGATAAATGGAAAGAAGTTCAGGTACTCTTGATAATTCAACTACTTTAGGAAGATTTAATGATCTAGCTTGGGTTTATATTGGATTGATTCCTGAAATGAAGAATCATATCATTTGTTTGTTTTGTAACAAGCATTTGAAAGGTGCAGGAATTATTATATTAAAGAAGTATTTAGCTAGGGTCAAAGGTGATGTAGAGACTTATAAAAACCTGAGCCATAATGTAAAATGACAAATGAAGACTTTGCTTGAAGAGTATCAGTATGAGAAAGATAGAAGGTAAAGATTGAATTACAAAATTGGAAGTGGAAGTTCTTTTGTTGGTGGTCAACATGATAATGGGAATATTGAAGGTGGTAGTATTCCTACCTAATAAGAAGGGAATGTGCAGCTGATGTTAGGAAAAGAAGAAGACAAAGTGTCTAATTTTTTTGCACAACAAACAACTCCTGGAGCTTTGCCTTCAATTCGTAGTGCCTTACAATCTAAAGAAGCAGCTCCTATGTAGATATGGTAATGACTAGATAGTGATATGATTTAGGCATAACATTCAATGTTGTCCAGTCTTATTATTATCAGTCTATGGTAGATGCTATGGCCTTTTACGTTCCAAGATTCAAAGTTCCTTCAATTGATGACCAGAGATAAACTTCTAAATAGCTCTGTTTATGAAATAAAAAGTTGTTTATATGGAAGAAGAATAACTTGGGCTACTTTTGGGTGTTCAATCATGTGTGATGGTTGGAAAAATAGAAAAAAAGAACTTATTATTAATTTTTTAGTTTATTATACAAAGGGGACAATTTTTTTAAGTCCATTGATGCATTTGGCATTATTAGGAATGCCAATACTTTATTTCATATATTTGATAAATTTGTGAGGAAAGTTGGGGTAGAAATATTGTTATGTTCGTTACTGATAATGATTCCACTTATAAGGCATCTAGAAGAAGATTGTAAAGTAGGTATAATTCTTTTTATCAGACTCCTTGTTCTGCACATTGCATTGACCTGATGTTGAAAAATATAAGAGATACTAGATATTTTTCCTATTATTGATGTGACTTTATAGAAAGCAAACAAAGTGACTAAGTTCATCTGTAATCGTGCATGGGTCTTGAATTTAATAAGAAAAGATTTCACAAATGGTAGTAATATGTGTCATCCTGCTATTACAAAATTTACAACTAAATTCTTATCACTTTAGAGTTTTAATATGATGAAACAAAAAGTTGATTCAAATGTTTACAAGTGATAAGTGGGTTGTATCTTAGCATGCTAAGTCTAATGCTAGATTAAAGGTTTCTACAATTATACTTAAAGCTAATGAATTTTAATCTCAAAGTCAATTTGTTATCCGAGTTTGTGAGCCTTTAGTGAGGGTATTTTGTTTTGTTAATAGTGATAAGAAGGTTACAATGGTTATTTTATAATTTCATGGAGAGGGCAAAGGAAGCAATCAAGGTCAATCTGAAAAATAGGTCTTCTTTGTACATACCTTATCATGAGAGATAGGAAAGGAAACTTTACTTGCTTTTGTTTGGGGCATTTTTAAATCCTAGTATCTATTTGAGACCAATTTTTACAAAGAAAGTTGAAGTTAATAGGGGATTGTCATTAACTATTATAACAATTGTTGCTCATGAAACGATGCAAGATCTCCTAAGCTCACAAATGGAGATTTATAGGGATGCTTCTGGTGATTTTGAGATATCAATTACTATTTATCAATGAGAAAAACTTAATCTAGGTATATATTTTTTCACTTTTGTTACTTATTAAAAATTAATTATCACTTTATTTTTATTTATAATGCTACTTTTGTTGTCTTACAGTTGCTTGGTAACACCAATTTGAAAGTGATGTTCTAAAATTGTAAAGGTTTGTAATTCAAATTCAATGTGTGACTTTCTTAGGAACTGGATTTGATAGATGAGAGTGACTTGGAAGATAATCTTGGATGTGAAAATATTGACATGTCATTTGGTGCAATGAATTTAAATGATGGTGATAATAAGGCACCTCTCAATAATAAGGATTTTGTACTAAATGAGAATTGAGGTCAATGTGATTTGAGCAAGTAGTCAATTGAATGAAGTTTTAGGTTTGTATTTCTCCTCTTCATTTCACTTACATTTGATTATTTAAATTCTATAGATGCAATATAAATATAATTGTATATGTTTTTATTTCAGGTTTCACTTTCCTTGGCATGAACTCTTGCTATAAATTGTAATTGTTAAAGAGTCAAGGATATTTATTACCCTTTTCATTTGATGTTTTGATATATTTATTATATGATGAAATTGCAATATTTTAAATACTTTGTATTGTTCTTAATTTTATATTTTTATGATGATTAAATGATCTTTTTATAATAATTGTGGTTATTATTTATATGTGAAATACGTGAAAATAAAATTG
>JANIHZ010000003.1:35460340-35478997 GCA_027478365.1 Erythroxylum rufum | reverse complement strand
TTTCGAAACAGGGGTCTGCTGGCCGCCCATGTCCGTTAAACGGACATGCGTGTCCGTTTAACGGACACTCTCGGGTCTGGAAATTGCTGTTGCCGCTTGATGTCCGTTAAACGGACATGTGTGTCCGTTTAACGGACCTTCTCGGGTCTGGGACGCCCTCTTGCCAGTTTATGTCCGTTAAACGAACATGCGTGTCTATTTAACGGACATGGCCTATTTCTTCACTTTTATGCCTTTGACCTTTCAAATGCCATAATTTCTTCTCGGAGTCTTCTCGGAAGTTGCAGAGCTCGGAATCCTCCTTGCACTCGACCTTAATTGGCTTTGATCCGGCATCGCCAATGGAATTTATGCCCTTTATCTCCCAAAAACCACCAATTGTACCTATCAGATACACAATCGAAATGTGAGTGAATTAACTTAATACAACTTCAATTCCAAGCACAAATAAGTCAAATTGAATCTAAATCATTCCAAGATAAGTCAAATTGAATCTAAATCATTCCAAGATCATCTACATAATTTGACTTATCAGCGACGCCGTCAACTCGGAATTTCTGGATCTCCGACACGTTCGCAGTCAACAATAACTTGCCGATCTCTTCACGAAGCCTCTCCCTGCTCGCACGTTCGGATCCCTAATCTCCAAATTCAGATCCTTGCGTTTCCTTTGAGTCTCCGACTTGAAGGGGGAGTGTTAAAGACTAGGTTAATTTCTGCTTCTATTAGGTTGTTTCCCTTCACGAGCTGCACCTCCTGGATTAGCTCCTCTCTTGGGCCGGTTCAGGTTAGGCTTGGCCTCTAATAATAATCAAGACCCATCAGACATTACAGTTGTACCCACGCAGACTTATGGCAGTAGCACACCAACACTTTACACTACTCAGAGACACGCCATACACCATGCCAGCTTTTGTCTGATTCTATTCCTTTGCTTTTGTTCAATTCTCGCAAATGTAAATACAGCTATAGGTACAACAGTCTCATGACCAATAGCATTTTCCCTTTCCTAGTATAAGTAGCCAATACATGTACATACATTTCCGGTGTGTGAAATATAACAGTAGAGATTTCTCACCATTTTTCAAATGCTTTTAATCAGCTTTATCATAAAGCATAATTGTTTCTTTGGCATACTGAATTGCATAAACAGTATCAGGATCTGAATTCTAACAAAGCAGCAGGCTTTTAATTTTGCTACAAGGTTAGTGCGGACATACATGAACTGAAAAGCTTCCTTGGTGATTACGCCTCAGTAGAAGGTGATCGGGGACTTCTTCGCATATAAACTAGTATCATAGCACTGCAAGGTACTGATTTATGCAAACAAGGATAAGACAGTATCGAACTAACTAATCAAAATCAACCATTGAAAGATGCAGAAGCTGCTAATTTACCTCCAGAAGTTTCATGAAACTCTGTGGCTGATGAACCGATTCACCCCACAGAACCTCATTTTCTGATGAAGAACTCGTACATGCAGTTCAACGAGTCGTCAGGGTTGGAGAACAAGCCTCCACTCTCCCTAGTAGGCTTCCAACATCGCCATAATTTGATGCCGGAAGCCTTTGAGGGAGAGTGGAGGCTTCTCCAACCAGTAATTCATCAGACCAATCCCTCAAAATCCTTGCAGGGTTGCTCCTGAACCAAAAACAGGAACCTTCACAGGGAAATCCAGATGAAGAGCCCGAGTCCGGGACCACCTATTATATCTGGAAAAAAACGGTTCAACAGTTGACCAACCAATTGCAATGCAGCTAAGCCCCCTGTTTAGTAAAATCAGTACTATGCTCACCTTTCCTTACTTTTCCAAGTTCCTGAGCAAAGAAATTCACGCCAGGTTCTTTGAACCGTAGTGGGATACTTCAGGAATGTTAGCTCATTCCATCTAACAAGGGTCACAAGAATAATTAGGTACAAGTTGCAACTTAAATTCAAAATCAGTTTTGACCTTTTGGCTCAGGATTCTTAAATGACAAGCTGTGTACTGCCAAGAGTTGAAAGTGAAACGAAACTTCTCCTGATTAAGGAATCTCCTTTAGAATATATTAAGCCGAACAAGGAAATAGTAAACCCCACTTATCATATAGTCTTCATTTATGTTATTTAAGAAACTTATCTTGTATTTAAAAATTTATTCTTTTAGTGATTAATTAAATTAAAAATTAACATAATATAATAAAATTATTTTTATTAAGCCATTTTATGATAAAATTTTAGTATCATTAATCATTATTATTAAACATAATTTTTTTTGAATAAAATCAACATTAGCACAAAAAACAGATAAAGGCAGGGAAGGCAAAAAAAACTAACCCAAGTTAACAGGCTTATCCCATACATCCAGAACCTAATAGCCTTTCCCCCTCAACAATAACAGAAGCCGAACAATCTAAATTTAAAATGGAGATTAAACAAGAAGGACGATCAGTCCAGTGATGTGGGTTTGCATGTAACAAAGATATCCTGGCTAAAGCATGAGCCGCCTTATTGGCAATCCTACGTGTCCACTGAAAAGACAAGTGAAGGAAATGTCGTTTGAATGATAAACAACCAAGGGTTAAAATTTCAATGCAGACCGATTTGGCGAAGGAGCTAATATTGATTAGACAGCTGCCAAATAATCCGACTCTACAATGACTTTGGCAAGCTGTTGGTCTTTTAGCCAAGAAAGAGCTTCCCTTATAGACATAATTTCGGCAAGAACTGGGTCAAACAGGACAGAGAAAAACCTGAAATAGCAGTCACAAATCTATCTCGTGCGTCCCTAAGAACCGCAGTAAAGTCTTTCGTCTGAATATCCTCTGGAGAAACAACGAACTTGCTGTCTTTTTTCTCCCGAATAGAGAGCCTTTGCAACCCTGAATCCATGAAACTAAAACGAAAATTTAAGAGAGACCAACGTAGAAATAATATCTAGACCTCACCTTGCACATAAACGGCAAGACCAACACTTGCACTCTTAGAGAGAGAGAGAGAGGCAAGACCTAGGTTTAGAAAAAATAATTTTCAATATATACAAGCAGAAATAAAAGAATTGCATTTACATCTTTAACTCTACTATAGGTGAGTTAGAATTTATATCAAGATATATCTCATAAAAGGAAACTAAAAATATATATAGTAAATGGAAGATAAATTAGAATTAGGAACTTATATAAAGGCTGATTAGGAACTTAGAATAATGGTTTAGGACTGTCGGCAGTTTACAAGAAACCTATTCGATTAACTCCTGCACTAAATGATTGGCTGGTTATTAGACAGAAAAAAAATTATGGCTTATTTCCGAAACCTGAAGGGTCCAACATGCAGCCCATCTCGAGAGAACTCTTTTAGCCTATCAAAGGAACAGAACTTGTAGCACTTGTGCCAAAATCCTGGACCTTGTAATGCTATGCATAGTCAGAAATCGTCAAGACAATTTAAAGAGGAGTTTGACAACTTTGTCTAATAACATTTTAGTGTAATGAAATAAAGATATTACATACATCTGCAAAGAGCAATATAGAGACCACATTACATTGTGCGTAAGTTGATACTACGCTTATTGTACTGGTCTTGTAGTTCAACTGTACAAGTATACAACTAGGACAATTGGCATTGTCCACATCGAAGATAAAGACTTACACTACTCCATAAGAGAAAAGGAAAGAGTAGAAGCTAAAGAATCTCTCTATAGGTCAATAAGTTGATGACTATTCTTGTAGCCACCAACCAGGGACAATACAGTTGCTGCAATTTGCTTTGCGCTAAGTCCTGCTTCTTCAATTTGGTCTTTCTGAGCTCCATGGTCGATGTATCTGTCAGGAAGAATCATAGGCCTCCACTGCAAGAAGTAAAAGATAAATCAACTGAACTGAAGTTTCGTAAACATGTCTGAGTACCATGGGATATTTGTCCTATGAAGAAGTATAATTTGAGGGGATTTATTACCTTGAGTTTGCCATCAAGCAGTCCATTTAAGCTCAGGTAATGAGAAACATGAGAACTAAATCCTCCAACTGATCCTTCTTCCACAGTAATGAGGATCTCATGTTCTTGAGCTAGTTGTCTGAGCAACTTCCCATCAAGAGGTTTGCAGAATCTTGCATCAGCAACAGTTGCGGAGATTCCCAGCATTAGAAGTATCTTTGCTGCCTGCATACAGTTTTGGACTATTGTGCCATAACCAAGAATAGCAACCTTGCTTCCCTCTCTCAGCACTCTTCCCTTACCAACCTGTAATCCAATTGATGAAGCAGGGAAGATTAAACAACTTGCTAAAGTAAGCACGCACAGGTGGAACTTATGGGGAACTTTGAGATGTATAATTACCTCAAGAGGTGTTCCTTTGTTTTTTGGTGGAAGAATGGAGCCAATGCCATTTCCTCTGGGGTATCTGAAGCAACTAGGTCGATCGTCAATGGCCGCAGCTGTTGCCACCATGTGCATGAGCTCAGACTCATCTGAAGGAGCCATGACTACCATATTTGGTAGGCAAGCCATGAAGGTGGTGTCGAAGGCACCACAATGGGTTGGACCATCCGCACCAACAAGGCCAGCTCTGTCGATTGCGAATCTCACAGGAAGCTTTTGAAGGTCTACGTCATGAACTACCTGTGGGACAAGCAAAACGAGGCAAAATTTAATTGACATCCCCGATAAGTTATTGCTTTCAATTTTCTATGAAGAACAGGATAAGTTATCTAAGAACATTTTAAGCTAACCTGATCGTAACCCCTTTGCAAAAATGAAGAATAGATGGCACAAAAAGGCTTGAGACCTTCGGTGGCTAAGCCAGCTGCAAAAGTAATTGCATGTTGTTCAGCAATCCCAACATCAAAACACCTATCCGGGAATCGCTTTTGGAACAAATTAAGTCCTGTGCCTCCTCCCATTGCAGCATGTATAGCTACAATTTTGTCATCTGTCTCAGCTTCAGCAATCAAAGACTCGGCAAAGTATGTGGTGTATGCCTTGGTGCTTGATCCGCCCTTCAATTGCTTCCCTGATGTGGGATCAAACTTGACAACACCTAACGAAAACAGAAAAGGTCAGGCTAAACTCTCCATCTCTGACAATTTATAAAGCTACTGTAACTTTTTGATGGATTTGGTAAATACCATGCATCTTATCAGCTGCTCCTTCAGCTGGAGCATACCCCTTGCCTTTCTCAGTGATAATATGAAGGAGAACTGGTCCTGATGCTGGTAAAGCCTTGAGCTTCTTCAATATTTCTACAAGGTCTTCCACATTATGGCCGTCAACTGGGCCAATATAGTATAGGCCAAGTTCTTCAAACACTCAGGCACCTGAAGCGCCACTCATTCCTCTCATGTAGGAATCAACTTTAGAAGCAGTATCATGTGTTTTCCCTCCGATTTGCTTTGAGATGCCCTGTTGACATACCATGTTGTGTTAAAGAATTGCAGAAGTATTGGTTAGGACCATAATAAGGAATTCCTGTGGTTTGACTAACCTTTGCAGCTTCCCGGAGTTGGCGAAACTTTCGGCTTGAATGTAACTTTGTCAAGGCTTTGCTGAGAGCCCCAACTGGCGGCGCAGGACCATCAACGGTAGCAGTGGGTAAAGAGACTTGTTTATTGTCATTTAAGATGATAATGAGATTCGAGTCAAGATAGCCTGCGTTGTTCATGGCCTCGTATGCCTGTCCTGCCGTCATGGCACCATCGCCGATCACTGCAATGACATGGTTATTCTTTCCTAACAAATCTCTGCCAACAGACATACCTGAAATGTAAGGGAAAAGAGACACACGTGTGAGTGATTAAAAACTAAAATTTGACTGGAACCAACGAAGCATATGATCAACGACGATCAAACAAGAGAAGAATAACAAGGGATGGTTTGTTAGTTATACCTAAGCCAGCTGATATGCTAGTAGAACTGTGGCCAGCTCCGAACGCATCATGTTCACTTTCTTCCCTCTTGGGAAATCCAGCAAGTCCAAAGGTTTGTCGAATTGTATGCATTCTTGATCTTCTACCGGTCAAAATTTTGTGTGGATAGGTCTGCAAGAACAATTTCAAGTTAGGAAAGATTGTCTAGTCGAAAAAATAATGAAATTTAGAGAAACTAAGTAAATTAGGGAGGAAATAAGCTAAAAATGTCCACCTGGTGGCCAACATCCCAAATGATTTTATCGTCAGGTGTGCTGAATACATGGTGAAGCGCCACCGTTAGCTCCGCTACTCCTAAGCTTGAACTCAAGTGTCCTCCTGTCTTTGACACAGTATAAACTATCTCCTCCCGAAGTTCATCAACCAAATTTTCAAGCTCCTGAAGTATTCCAAGAACAATTGAACAAATCATTAAAATGGGTCCCTTTCTGAAGCAATCAGCTTTCGGTAATTACCAAAACCAGAAGTTAAAAATTCATATTAATGTTACCTGAATGGAGAGATTCTTCATGTGAATGGGGTAGTTGATGGTGTCAAGAATTGGAGTAGGAGGCTTGTTGCCAGAAAAGTTGAGGGATCTTCTCTGTTGTGTTTGCATTGGCAAGGTGTT
The DNA here is from genome assembly GCA_027478365.1 of Erythroxylum rufum. Lineage (NCBI taxonomy): Eukaryota > Viridiplantae > Streptophyta > Magnoliopsida > Malpighiales > Erythroxylaceae > Erythroxylum > Erythroxylum rufum. The sequence goes on along the minus strand of JANIHZ010000003.1, from coordinate 35,472,487 downwards.
CTTCTCATCACCTACACTATTGTCCAGGACAGCTTTTACACGATTGAGCTGAAAACACGCAAGAGATGAAAAGAGAATTAATCTTCTGAAAACTTAATATCTTTTTTAACATGAACATGTCTGCCATTTTTCATTCGCAACAATAAACATCAGGTGCTTGCTACTACATGTTCTCATTAAGAAAATCACCTTTCGGTCATTAGCAGAGATATAGTTGCTAGCCATAGCATTGGGTTTGTGTAAACCGAAAGAATGGCCATCTTGAAGGTGGATTGCAGGAAGAAAGCTGGATCTAAGAGCTGAAGCAACCATTTTTTTGGAATTGCTCTAAGCAAACAATTGAATTACGAGATATATGAGGGTGCTGAAGAACTAATGCAAGCTTGGTGGCTAGCTCTGAGCTCTCTCCAGTGCCTCTCGTTGGACAAAAGATGAAAGCTTGAGATAAGAGTAGGCGAGGGACTAGTATGCTATTTTATAGCAACGTATTCGGGAGAATACGTAGAGAAGTTGATAAGAGTCGTTGGTACAGGAGAACAAACAACAGGGTGTGTCACGTCATCCTCTTGGAACATTTTCATCTATCTGTGGGTAAAGTCATCATCTGACAAGGGCGACGCACTAGACTACACCTCATTTATTTATTCTTATTCAAGCCCTCCATCCATTCAACTTTGAACAAATCGTTTTTTTAGTTTATCCTTTTTGTTCAATTTATTTTTAAGTTTCGCCTTATTATTAAAATTTAATTTCAATTACGAAATTGAGTTTCGTTTTTATATATATAATTCTTTATTTATAACTTCACTATACTTGATTTGGGACATTCATGAAACTACCATAATCTAGAGATAAAGCCTGGTAACCTAAAGAATAAAGTAGCATTATTTATTATAACTACCTTCTAATATTATTATTTTATCTTTCATTTCAATTCGTCGAGAAATATAAAATTAGCCTATAGCCGTACATGTTGACGGGGCTTTCTGTCTACCCTTATTGAATTGAATGGCTGCGAATCAATATATAGATTTCGACACGAAATCTAGAGAAGATTCCACGCTCCAGAATCAATCTACACGTTCCCGTCCACTGCATCCTGAAGCTTAACAGCACTGTACGCCTTTTTGTATTAGATATTGGTCATGGATTTTACCAGTGCTTAAATCCACTTATTTTTGTTTTATTTTGCTTCCCATCTTCCCATCTTGATTTCTTCGTCAGAGGAGTAGTTGCCTATGGTCCTATAAAATGTAGATCAAACTTGATATAGGAACCTGAGGTTGAGAAGGAATTTAGAAAAGCTCCTCTTGAAGAAGAACCAAAAGGGTATTCTAGATTGACTTGAACGTATAACCGTCGATATTTGTTTTATGACTTTTATCTCGTCTGGTGCTTAGGATTTATAGAGCAATCTTTTGATTAGAATGAATGTTGTGTGCTTGTAGTTAGTTATATACTTGTACTCGACATAGGGCTTAAGATATTGTTTTTCACAGAAATAGATTATGGAGTGTGATTGTTGTCAGCTAGAGTAAGCTTTGTCGCCTTTTGCTCTTTTCTTTTTCACATTAATGGGTGCATTCTAGTTGGGGGAAGGTATGCACTCTACACTCATTCATGTCTTCATAATACTTTTAACTCATTTATTTTCTTTTATGATACTTGGACATCCCTAATCGTTTTTATTTATATCCTGGCAAGATGAAACATTCTGTTTGTCACCATGAAATTTACAGAAGACTGTTTTGCGTTCATTTCCTACATAATTCATCATCTTATTTAGTTTGTCCAAGTAAATTAGTAACGTCAAGAATTCCAAAACTTTGACTGGAGATTTCACTAACCATGAATCAACAATTCGTATTATCAATGTTCATATTTATTAACGGAGTTATATTGTGTCAATTAATAAAGAATTAATGGTATTATTCCAAGCTGAAAATATTATTATTCTCTGTTACTTTAGATGATTAAGAGGTTGATCCCATAATTTTTCTTGAACAATCAAGTATGATAACTCATGTTTAACAGTTAAGGGATGCTACAAACCCAAATTGACGCAGGATCCCAGCTCACAGTTTAACATTTATGAGATTTAGAAGAAAAAAAAAACCTTAATCTTGTGACTACATTGGTGATATCATTGTATATGTATTGAATGTGCATTAGTTGAAGTGTCTTTGAAAAGTATTACACATTTATATCAAAGAGTTAAGGAAGAAAACAAGAATATGCTTCAATTTCAATTATATTATCATATTACTAATTAAATATTTTTATGAGCCTTTCAACATTCAGAGGATGAGATATATTTATAGCTTAGAATTGTGTCTTTAGATCGTCACTTTCTTGGCACTGTATTGAAGATCTCTAATGCTTAAAAAGAAAAAAACAAAAACAATAGCACCCTACGTACGTAAAATATTCCTCGCAAAAGAGGTGTCACCAGAAAGCTGGTGTACTTTGTTTTGTTAATGTTTCTTTTTTGGTTTATGAAATAAATTTTTGTAAGGTAAGTAACTTAAAAGTATTCCCGATAAACTGAAAATTAAAGAAGGGAAGACTTAGTCTCAGGGGCAACATTTGTAACTCTCAACCCTAGGCCTTTTAATCCTTGGTACCATTTAGCAACAAAAGAAAGGAAACTATAAGCAATAAGCAGTTTTTGTTGTTGTTTCTAAGTTTTCTCAAAACCTGATTCAGTGAACAAAACATAGTTGCAGCTAAATTACATGGTGTGTCTAAGTGACTGCGTATTACTATGCGAGTAAATGTTCCTTGCTTAACAATTTCCATTATTAATTATCAGGGATTTTACGGTGTTGGATATCGCTAGTGTTGTGGTTTTAGTATCTACTTCTCTTGTGACATGAAGGCTTGTTTGACAATCAGTTAATTGCATTAGCTACTAGCTGATTTTATTACTTGTTAGTTGATAGCTGATTATATCAACTAATTTGACCAATGAATTGCATTAGCTGTTTGTTAGAGATGTTTGGTAAAATTAGTAATTTAGTATTAACTGTTTATGTGTAAAATGACTTATAAGAATATGACTTTAAAAAAAATTATAAGAGTATAAATATTATATATCTTAGTGTTTCATTGAAAATTCTTATAAGAATTTAAATTTTAGAGAAACCATGTTCACCTATACTGTTTTATCATCTATGAAAAATTTAAGCAACTCTTTCTATTTTCATTTGCGTTTAAGGTTACCATTTTATTATAACCTATAACTGCATAAAACAATTATAAGAACAAATAATGTTCCTAAAATGTAAGTATCTAGGAATCTCAACTAGGTTGTCCTACTTACTAGAAATCGTTGTATATAAGACTAACTAAAATATGACATGCATGATACTTAATTGCAACTTAATCAAGAATATAATTTAAACAGTAAAATATTACACAATTTAGCAATAAAATTTAAAGGGTACAATTGACTTTTGATAGTTAAAATTTTGACTGTTTAATGAAAACGCTCTCATATAAGAGCGTTTTTTATTTTTAACTGTTTATCTTCAATCAACCGACAAAAGAGCTATTCTCCAAACAACTTTATTAGTTGTTTGAAGATTCAAATAGCTGAAAACAACTAATCAGCCAAAAATATAACTGATTGATAGGTAACCAAACGAGGCCGAATACTTTGAGTCTTACTCAAATTGTTGACGTCATTTGTTAAAGAACACATTTCCCATATATGGAGGAATTGGAGTCTTGCTTATGTGTTTCCTGGAATTAAAATTGATGTTTTCGATTCCATTTCTTGGAAGGGATTTAGTAGAAACAATTGTAAGCGATAATTTTATGGTTCAACAGCATGGAAAAGATACTTGAACGGTATGAGAGGTACTCATATGCTGAGAGGCAACTTGTTGCTGATCCGGAGTCACAGGTACTGACGTCATTGCAACTTCATTTTGCTTAAGATTGATTACAAAAAAATCTCATTTTATAATTTACATACAATTAACCTGCGATTAGCCTGTAATTTCCAACCATTGGTCTCATTTTGCAGGGAAATTGGATGCTGGAGTATAACAGGCTCAAGGCAAAGGTTGAGCTCCTACAGAGAAACTGCAGGTACCGTCCTGGATAATACTATAGTTTTATAGGGTTTTCAAGTCCACATTATTGTGCAACTTTTAAACTAGGTGGGTTGTTTGTATCAAACTTTCATAGGCATTATTTGGGAGAAGATCTAGACTCACTTAGTCTGAAAGAGCTTCAAAACTTGGACCAACAGCTTGATGTCGCTCTTAAACAAATCCGCTTTAGAAAAGTATGGCTGACGGCAGTGTGTCTAATTGGAATCTGACTTGCTTTTGTTTTTAGTATTAAATGCACGTTCTCTCTTGTGCAGAACCAACTGATGCACGATTCAATTTCTGAACATCAGAGAAAGGTAAGGCAATCATATTTCAAACGATTTTGAGACGATGAACGAGTATCTAATTTTTTACGTAAAGATAAAAGTCTTTTAGAAGATAAACAATGTTAAACACCTAGTTCAAACGTCTACTAAAATTTCAATTCAATAAAGAAGATTAGAAACATTATTTTACCTGTCTTAATTCAAGGGATGGTATATGACTAGTTAAGAAGTTTTGGGCAGAAGTTTTTAGGATTACTAAGTAGCTAGTAGCATCATTTTCATTACGACTCAAGAATAGCCATAAGCACAGATTGTCAAGTAATTAAAAAACTTGAAAATCAAACATTTGGACTTGCCATGGTAAACCAAGTAAATTTGAATGGTCGGAATCTTGAAAGCATGAACATGTTTGTCAAACAGATGAGATACATATGACAGTCTTATTTTGAGGTTAATCTTATAAAGAAATCACTTGATTGATTTGATCCAAGCTTCTGTTACTAGATGGATTAATTGTCTCGCTTTTATGACATAATGTCTTGGTGTTTTATACAGGAGAAGGTAATACAAGAGCAAAATAGCATCCTAGCAAAACAGGTGACATGCTTTGATCCATATCATCCATTTTTTTGTAGTTCATAACTTCTAAAGCTTAAAGGCTATAAGCATTTGCATTGGATGGAACACAATAACATAAATGGCACTTCACCTTTTTTGTACGTAGATCAAAGAGAAGGAAAAGGCAATGGCAGAGCAGGCTCTCTGGGGCCAACAAAATCATGGCCCTAGTGCTTCACCCTTGCTTATTCCAGAGCACACGCTTCCATGCCTAAACAATGGGTAGGCACCTACTTCTGTTGTCTTATAACACTATATCTGCTTTGTTGACTTTGCCTCTCTTTTACTTTAATTTGAAAATACAATTTTACAAATAAGATGGGCCTTATCTGCTTCAGAATAGGACTAATGTCTAAAGCGAAGAAATGGGATTTAGAGACATATTGTAAAGTGTAAACTGAAGTAAATATATATATATGTATATATATATATCATGACTATATCGGGTTTAATAGTAATATTTCTGTGAAGTTCTTTATCACCAAGTAATTCGGTGAAATATTGGTGGCGGTGTTCAAGTTAAATCCTCTTTTTAGAACATCCAACCTGATATTTGGAACACAATAATTCAGTGGCACTTACCAGGGAGAAACATCAGTAATGAGAAGGAACGACCTGGACCTCACTCTTGAGCCAATTCACTCAGGTCACCTAGGGTGTTTCGCTGCATGAAGTGGTTGATGGAGACTTGAAGCAGTTAAGAAGCTCTTTAGCTTTTGAGGAAATGGATAAAAAATATAGTTAACCTGTAAGAGACGAGATATCAAGTGATGTGCTTCATGCTCCTCTTCAATATCATGATATCTTATGCTATAACAAGCTACTCTATGTGCTGGTATACTCTGTGCTGGTAAATAAATCCTATTAGAATGATAAGGAAGTTTGTTTGATCTTCCTTCTCCTTTGTTAAGAACTTCAAATCTGAGTCATGGTGGAACCACGATTTGTGATGCGTGTATAAGGTTTACTGAAACTGCACTACTTGAAGGACACTTGCTTTGCCGTTAGGTCTATCTATGCAAGATCTTTTTCCTGTTACAAACCAAGTACTGACAGCTACTTTCTCAGTAGCTATTGGCAGTGACTAGTAAGTACTGAAAAAAATGAACGAACTGCAAAATTTGACAGTAGAATTTGGAGCCTATAAACTAGTTTACAGGAAGAACGAAAGGAATGGAAAGCTTATTCCTCTCTGAAACCAAAAAACTTGGGAAGAGTTTGTTTCACTTAAGAAATTATATTTACGTGGAGAGAGAGATGAGAGAGACATCCTAGATATGACTTAAAAAAGAATAGGTTATGGTCTTGTCCTTAGTGGGATGATAACTTAAACCTAGGAAAGCTATCAGTCCCGGAGCTTCAGTGAGGTTGCATCACCCTGGATGAGGCGCAATTTCATCTTGTGTACATGCATATGCATATGATTCAGAAGGAAACACGGAAAGCAAAAGGAGTCTGAGTCTCGCGTAATCCTCTACCGTGGGCCGGGAACTTCTGCAACCCTATTTTCCTTTTAGATTATTCTGGCCGGGGAACGGTTACTTTGCCAAATACAAGAAATTGTATTTTTAGTAAAAGAAAAAGATGTCAATAAAAGTAATAATATTATTCATTATTATTAATAAATTCTAATTTTTAAAGTTATCACTTTCTGTCATAAATATTTTCATTATTAATAAAATAGTGACTAATTTAAGAAAATGGTCACAATTATGTGACACTTTTGTGACAAAAATATTGACACTAAAAATTATGAAATATGTAACAAAATTATATAGTTACATTAACTTAAACAATATAAAATAATGACGAATAAAATCGTACCAATACTTTATTTTATTGTGATAAAAGTACTGACAGTAAAAACTATGAAATATGTGACACTATATGGTTACAGTAGGTTACAGTAACTTTACATATTTATGACAAGTTTGTCGACCCAAATAATATAAAGTAGTGACGAATAAAATTATAATAATACTTCATTTTATTGTGACAACATTATCACCATTAAAATAATTAAAAATAGTGACAAAATATTTGTTACTTATGCTTTTTTTTAAAATTTTTTTTATCAATGTTCATTACTTGATTACTAATATTTTAAGTAAAAAGTGTCAACATCATTTTGTCACAAAAATAAAATTTGTTCTAACAAAAAACATTGTCACTAATGTGTTTATTATTGTCACAAATAAAACTATCAATTCAACAATATAATTATATTAGTAGTCAAAGAAATTTGCATTTGTGACTCATTGTCTAACATATTTCATTACAAGTACGAAAGTTATATGTTACCATAATATTGTCACTAAATAAAGATTATATCATACAATAAATTTATCACTAATGTGTTTGTGTTTGTCACAAATGATATTATTAAATTTAACAATTTAATAGCTTAATCAATAAAAATTTTTGCATTAAGGGCCATAAAATAGAAGTTGTCATAAATGATATGGATTTTTAGTGTTAAGATTGTCACAAAAGCAAATAAAAATTATTAGTATATATAAAATATATATAAATCACCAAAATGTACAAAATTCTAATTTCCAATATATAAAATTAGAAAATTTGATATCCAAGACAATTATATTTATTACAATTATCTCAAACTACTAAGTACTAATTTAAGCTAAAACTCTCCAAGGTAAAATTTTCTAGCTATTCTTCTAGATGAAGTTCACCATTGATTTGTTTCCTATAAAATAAATAAAAAATAGAATAAAAAATTAGTTTATAAAATATTAAGCTATAAATTTAGTATTAACATTTTATAATAATATAATGATAATGATAAGAAGTGATACTAACTATTCTAAATTTTATAAATTTATAAACTTACATTAATAGCCGGGGTATTTGATGATGTTTTGCCCACAGTAAGGTGAAGGTGATGGAGGTTTCTGACAGGTGAAGGTGATGTGATAAATGATTTATAATCCAGAGGCAACCCATTAAAAGTGAACAGGACTAAGAGAAGTAGTCATGGGCAGCAAAAGCATCACAGCATCTGGGAAGATAAAACAATAGCAACGCTGATACGACTCGTCTTTTGGGTCGTGTTGGCACTAGGGAATGGGTAGGCTTAATGCCACCAAAACCTGTAGTAAGCCCAACTTTTCCATATTCTACAAAAAAAATCTGGCATGACCTTTTCGTTTATCTGATTAATCCTTATACCTACTTGATAGGTTGTAAGAAGCAAGGATCTAAATATGCAATTCTCACATACAACATCTACTTATCATCAATATCAACCAACATTGTTCTCAATAACATAACATGTTCATACATATCTCATGTACATATGATTATGACAAACCATGGAGCGTCTAGAAGCATCTGCAATTTACATCATGCCAAAAAAAACATTACTTGTCTGATTATCCAAGCGAGTCTCAAAAGGCTTGGATTTCTTTCTCGTACGATCCGCTAATCTCTTGAAATGATGATAGTGAGTTGTGAGTCTACAACTCGACTCAGTGAGATATAAACATACTACCATGCTTGTGAGGCTAGGTAACACAAAGCTAGCTTCACAAGAATGGTTTGTGGCATTCTAATCAACAATATATGGCATCAATGAATACACAGGTAGTAATCTCAAATGCGGCAACAACATGAGTATCAATACTAAAGCTCAATATGAATTGCTCGAAGAAAACATGAATCTGGTTTTTGAAATCTTTTCTGGGTTCTGGGTTCTGGGTTCTTTCTGCATTCTGGGTTCTTTCTAAATTCTAGTTTCTTTCTGAGTTCTGGTTTCTATAGGATTCCTAATTCTGAGCTTTCTCATTTTTGAGTTTTGATTCTTTCTGAAATTCTTAAGAAGAGACAGAGGCATGCTAGTGCAGCATATCTCCCCTTTTCTGATTCTCGACAAGGTTGACCTAACCTTGCCCCTGGAGGCCTGCCCTCTCCAGGTAGGACCCGGATCTAACCCATCACCGGTAGGTTATCTATATGCACATAGTCTGATAATATACCCTATCAGCTGGGTATTCTATGAACTCATCAATCATGGCTAACATGGAAAACATGATTCATTAAAGAATCGCAATCAATAGGTTCAACACAATAAGGGAACCGGAAGATGCAAAGAATCCGAAATCATCTGGTGAATCTGGCATACAACATGCTAGACTCAACTACATGGAGTCATGTATCAAATAAGTCATATGGATTCAAGAACAATTCAACAAGCCGCAAGATAAAAGAAAAGGATTACTATACAAGTATAGTAGTATGATTATACTCACCTCAACTATCGCAATGGTTCTTATCTCTTTTCTAATTTTCTTGAACTTGAGAAGAACTAGGTAAGACTTCTAGTTATATTCCTTTTCTACTTTCACAAGCTATTAGGTAACATGCATGAAAATTACATATACTCATATTAGTCATTCTCATATAAACCTCATTCCTTAACACATATCATAAAAAAACTGCATAGGTCCCATTCGGGATGGCATAACTCTTAACACAAAGGTCCAATGCTTTTCAAACTTTCCAGACCTCTAGTTAACACACAAACTCACAATTTTTCTTTCATGACCATGTTCTAATTCGGTCATTAAGGGAATCCAAATGTCCCATTTATAATCAGCCTTAACATGCAGTCATGAGTTAGACCCTTCCCAACTCAAAACCTTATAACTCATTCATTTCTTATCCAATTAAGGGGCTTAAAAGCTTCATTTTCAATAGACTCATATGGCTATCAAATATCCAAAGATGGCTCAAAAAGACGTAAATTGGATTTATTGTGATTTTTAAAAACCTGTCCTGTTTCTGTTCTCTTCTGTGTCACTAAGGTTAATAACAACCTTCACTTATTCAGCCATATCTAATAGAATACTCATCCACTTAAAGTTTCCTTTCTACAGAACCTAGATGACACATTTTTGAGCATTTAGTAAGAAGAACTCATCATCCAAATCTAACTCTAAGGTCTTCAAACAATTAACTTTCAGTTCTTGTTTCAATCTCGCTGGTATTCTGAACCAGTACCAATTCGGGGTCTCTTACACTTGTTAGGTTCACCCTAAAATCATTAAAAAAAATCAGGGAGATAGTAGACATCTGTATCTACAACCTTTATGTTTTGAGTTTCTCCAGATTCACACATTAAACAGCTCAACAAAAGTATATAAAGAGAGCTACGAATCTGTCTCCATGACAGTTTAACCTTAAACCTTAGGTTTTGATTTAACCCCCCAAATCACCAAAAAAACGAAATCTCTTCATGTTTAAGTGTCATTAGACATCAAAGAAAAAGGATTCATCATCCATAACCTCAAACCCATACATTCCATCAAATGGGTTTCACAAAAGAAGAGAAAAACCAAGCTTTAATGGGTAGAACTAAGCATTGGAATGGAGGCTTACTTTTTTATGTTGATGAAATGGCTTGGATCACCTTCCAAATCTTGTTATAAGGACTGAAAAATCTTGGAGGGGGCTTCCATGGAGGTGTCATGAGTGTTGGAGAGGAAGAAGACAATGTGTTTTGTCTTATTCTCCCACTTACTCCTTTTATATGCCTTAAGTCCACTTATTTACAAAAACGCCACTCTTGTTCTGGTTTGTAAACATCTGCCCAAACAATTTCCTGTGACTACCGAAAAATGTCATACATCATTAATTTGATGTTACCATAAATTATTATTCACTGTTCTGTGATTTTAATGACATCAGTCTCAACCGATTTATTTCAGTGTACCAGGTAAACTAGATACCAAGTATTACAGACTGTTACTAAACCAAGACTATACATTATACCCAAATTCACTCCAGAAATTGAAAGTCTTAGGGACTGAATTGAAATTCGATTCCTTCAGATAATTTGTAGCTCCATGTCTCTAGTTTAGTTAAAAATAAGAATCAACTCATTTGAATCTCTACAAATCAAGATATCACCAAAATACTGAAGCATGTTTAGTAAAAATATCTAACTCATACTCTTTTAACTGATCTTCTCACTTTGATTCAATCAATCTTTTCCAAATCAATCTCAAAAACTATAAATTTTTATGGAGAGATAGAGCAATGAGTTAAGAATCCAATGCTTTAAAAATTAGGTCATTTGGAGGTTGGACGACAAAGTTATGACCAAAAGAGTGAAAGATGTCCTGATCTGGAAATCGGCAAAGTCGCGATCGCTACTGATCGCGACCACGAACTGTGGCGCGGACGCGCAAGTTCGCGAGAGGGACGAGTCGCGGTCGCGAAATGCTTTCCCCCTTTGCTTTTTCTTCCTCATACCTACTCTAGTAAAAAGGGCATAACTTTCACTACACATATCAGATTAAGGTCATTCAAAGACCGTTTCGAAGAAGACTTCTAGGCCTACAACATCTATAAAGATCTCAAAAACAATTTTTGCCTCTAAAAGGGTTAAAATTTTCAATCAATGTGGCTGTCTGGAAAGTTCCATCCTAAACAGCATCCAAACTTCTAATGGTCATAACATCCAGCCTCGATATCTAAAAATGTCATACTTTATAGTGTTAGAAAGCTAGCAAGATAAGCTACAACTTTCATGAAGAAAATTTTATCAAAATCTCTCTAGATCAATCTAGAAAAATCACAAAAGTTTCAGATCGAAAATCCAACTCTCCACTGTTCATTCTCCGACTTTCCAAAAATCCAACACTTCAATTTTTTTATTTTTTTTTCTAGTTTTTATACACCATTTCAGTAAACTCATTCACCATGATTTCATAATACTCCAAAATATGTAAGTTTAGTAAAAAATCACCAAAAACCAAGAATTCATAATCAACCTATTCATGCTCTTTTACTTTTCTGCATTTTCAACTTCCATGCTCAATTACTATTCTTCCTCTCAACTTCTATTTAAACTCAATATCATCCATAAACAAATTATAGCCCATGATTGATCATGAACATTAATAACAGAACATACACATATATTCCCACTCATGATCAACTTACTACATTCATTACCTAAATCTTGTATATCATTTCAAATTCAAGAATTCTCCTTTTTCTCTACTCATAACTAATCACTAACAATTTCTCATTTAATACTTCTAACTTTCAAAAAAAAGTTTGGGGTCCAACAACTCTCCCCCCCCCCCCTTTAAAGAATTTCTTCCTCGAAATTCTTA
>JANIHZ010000003.1:35416143-35440664 GCA_027478365.1 Erythroxylum rufum | reverse complement strand
GAAATAACAGAGAGAGAGGAACAATCAAAAGGCAAAAACCATTAATCCTAAGGACAAGTGGCATATAAGTGAAAAAAGACAAAATAGTAATAAAACAAAACACTTGTATAGGATTTAGAAACCCTAATAAACTTTGACCCATTCTAGTCCAATGGCCCTAATTTCAATTCCTTAATAATATACCCAATATTACAGTGCCATTGGAGAAACATTTTCGATACCGGAAATCAACCGGTTCGCCACTTGACGATTTTTTCGGTCCGGAAATTTTCTCCGGAAAATTCCTAAAAATCTCTTAAAAATGTAAAACATACAATGACTCACTCCAAATAATTTTTCAAACACAGTAACCATGTTAATCACAATAAAATTGCATTAGGCACAAAAACCGGGAATGTCATGTATCCATGTACAGTTATTTCATGTGCACAAAATTCACTGTGTACCAATACTAGTATGCATGAGCAATCCTAATTAAGCTCAATCCATCTCATCCTATGCCAAATTACTATTCTACCCTTCCAGTAGGGGGTGGGATGTTACAATGAAGGAGGAAGGAACCCTAATTAATTTATGTCTTCCTACAATGCTTAGCAAATCGAGTCTTAGTATGGCCCTAAATTAATTCCTATAACCAATTTCCTTCCTAAGCCTAACCAATTTAATTTCCTTCTATTCAAGTCTCAAGCCTAGCCTAAATTCCTGACCAAAGCTTTCCTCAAACTCCTAATTTTAATAGATAACATAACCCACCCCTCTCCCACTGTCACATTTGTTGGCAATGAGAATGCATTCTTATATATTGTAGTCTTCAAAAAGCTCTTTATGGTTTCAAACAAGCTCTACATGTATGGTTTCATCTTTATCAATTCAATTTCACTTCCTCCAGATCTAAGATATCTATTTTACTTCATATCATTCTCTCTCGTACAATCTTTCTCTTAGTCTATGTGAATAATATCTTGGTTACAGATTCTTCACCAACCTTTATAAACTCCTTGATTCATGATCTTCACATTGCCTTCTCTATTAAGGACTTAGGTCCTCTACATCACTTTCTTAGCTTTAAAGCTACGCCCACATCTCATGGCGTTCTTCTGACTAAAACTTAATGCACTAAAGATTTTCTTCATCATATATACTTTGACTAATCTAAACTTGTCGACACACCTATCACTACCACCCTTACCCTATCTAAAAATCATGGTCATTCTCCCCTAGATACTATTGAATATTGTAGTACTATTACTGCTTCCCAATATTTTGATGACCAATTCACAATGAACAAATTATCTTAATTCTTATATTGTCTTGTAGACATTCACTAGACAGCCATCAAACAAATTCTATGTTATCTTAAAGCCACTCCCTCTCAAGGCTTTCACTTCACTTATACCACACCACTACCTTTACAAGGTTACTATAATACTGATTGGACTAATTGTCTTAATGATCTTCATTTTACCTTGGGCTACTGTATCTTTCTTGTTAGTAATCTTATTTCTTATATTGCTAAGAAATAACCTACTGTCTTTAGGTCTACCACTGAAACTGAGTACTAGAGTATTGCTTTTGTCGATACTAAATTATGTTAGATCACCTCATTACTCGGTGAGATAAGTTTATCCCCTATTACATCAACAGAAGCTACAAGTTTTATGAAGATCATTTTCTCAAAATCTCTCTAGATCAATCCAGAAAAATTTACAAAGATTTCAGACCAAAAAGTAAATTTTCTGTTACTATTCATCTCACAAAGTCAAACTTTCAATTTCCTATACTTTAACACTTTCATTATTTATTTCTTGCTTTTTAACTTCCATTAACTCAAAATATTCACTCTAAATTTCATAACACATACATATTTCCTCAAAACCTCAAAGTCATCAAAAACCCAAAAATCACTCTTTTCACATCATTTCTATTAAAGCTCAAAACCACCCATAACATATCCATATACCCAAAAACACTAATTTCATGCAACCCTAATCATATCAATCCAATTTGCTCAAACTAACCTTGCTCAAATAGCACATTAAACACAATCATTTCAATTCTTGCATTTTTTTCTTTCCTTTGTACATGCATAATTCACCCCGAAATTCTCCTTTAATTGTCATTTAATAATTTTACATTTCAATCAAGGATCGGGGTCCAACACCGATTTTGGTGGGCTCATAACAAATACATAGGCTAATATTTGGACTTCATTTAAACCAATTTAAGAACTCAATTGCTTTTTTTGGCTTTGGGCTATCTTAGGAAAAAAAATGTAGGCCAAATTTTGGGCTATGAGTTTGGATTTATAATTAAATATGGTTTATATGTGTGTGTGTGTGTGTGAATTATATATGAAATAATATGGTACTTAATTTAGAAATAAATTTCTAAATTTAATGATACTTTCAAATAAGTTTCTAAGTGAAAATTAAAATTGAATAGTTCAATAGTAATTGGAAATAACTTTCTAATTAAATTTAAATTAGTTAGTTCATAAGTTGAATAATAATTAGAAATTATTTTAATTAAACATTATATGTAATAATTAGAAATAATCTTCTAATTAAATAAATTAACATTATCAGTATGATAAAAATTAGAAATAAGTTTCTAATTCAATTAAATATTATATATATAATTATTCAATACAATTAGAAACAAGTTTCTAATTGAGTCAAAATTCTATAGATGATAAATTAAATTAGAACTACATTTCTAAGTAATTGAATTTAATCAATTAGAGTTATGAGCTATATTTAAGAGCAAGGGTTCCCTATTGTGTTAGTAACATAATTCGTTTATTTTATGAGTATATTTATATAAGTCTCTAATGTTTGAAATTTTATTTTTATGAGAATGCCAATTATTCAGAGGACACCCAGATTTCTCCGTGCTACAACATAGATGAAATGTGTCATCATCATGTTAGTGCAGTTATTCAATATGTGTATGGTATATGGAAAAGACCTAACACAACACGTGATTAAAGTTAATAGTTTGATGCAAGAATTGTACTTCAATAGTTGTTTGGCCTACGCACAAGTTAATGTAAAGTATATGACTTTACTTTCAACAATGCCACAATCTGAAGGTGAACTATTCATAATGCTCTGGAATATAGAAATATCTAAAACAAATATATATGATTGGCTAGTAATGACATTTATGAAGGAAATTTTAAGAAGGGAAGTAATTGCAACGCTGTACAGCATAGGTTTCTCGATATAAATATTTCATATAGAGCTTCGTAAACTTTTTTCTTGCAAATCATTAAGTCTATTACACGTAGGATTCGTTACTTATAATCAATTTGTGTATTGAACATATAACTTATGTAATATAAAAATATGTTGTGATAAACTCGATGTAATTTGTTCAATTATGACTACACATAATTGATATATTGTAATATATAAGACATGTACTGTGCGTAACGAATTTGTGTAGAGTATTGGTACTCCATTATAGTATAAATTGAACACATATGTGGTCTTTGACTTTGTAAGCATTTAACATCTGATTAGTTACCCTTCACACGATTTATATACAATTGATGTGCGTAATAAAATTTTCTTTTATTTATAAAAACTCAGTATTACAACAATGGCTATTGTTTCAAAAAGCTTCAAAGAACATTGTCGCTGAACACAATATGGGTGAGAAACTAAACATTAATAATTATGAAATATAGAGCATGAAAATCCAATATGTGTTGGGGGAGCAACAGGCTCTTAAGCCATTAAACTTGACCATGGATGGTCCTAAAAAGGGAAATATGGCCCAATATAAAAGGGATCGAGATGAATATGAGCTTTGGAAGAATAAGAACTCTTTAGTTCATATTATGATGCTGAACAGTATAGACAATGACATTTTATGTGAGTTTAGAAAATATGAAACTACTAAAGACATGTGGTCTACATTAGCTACACAATTTGGGGGAACCTCATTGGCCAAGATACGATCACTCAATATCAAGTTTGATGCATATAATAAGCACCCAGATCATATAATGTGAAAGCATTTGAGGCAAATGTTAAATATGATAAGTGAGTTGAGGGATGTTAGTCATGAATTATCTGATAAGCAATAAGTGCAAGCCATAATTCTCTCTTTTCCTTAGAGTTAGGAGTATATGAATGGAATTTGACTCATAATGAGAGCATCAAGATCATGGAAGATGTTGCAAAGTATCTAATATTGGAAGAAAAGCATTTAAAAGCCTTAAATATGTCTTCTAAGGTATATGCAATTGGCTCTAGCTCATACGAAGTTGTGAACAAGAATAGCATGCATTATGGTGGCATAAGTAGAGAAAGAATAAGAGACACCACCACTATGCTTAGGACTCCAAGAATGCCTAGTGGAATCAATATAGAAAGGGGAAGTGTCCTTCAAGAAAAGGAACATGGGACGTATCAAATGCTATAATTATGGCAATAAAGGTCACTTTGCTCATGATTACAATGAGCTTAAAAGTAAAACATTATAGTACAGACATGTATTTAGTGAATGTTTTTTGTTATGTTTTTCTAACTGAATAAAATCCCTTGTAGATTGTAGACTCGAAAGCAATAACCATATACAAAGGATAGTGATGGCTTCATAGAGTTCTGGAAGATCTCTCATGGAATGAAATGACTTTATATAGGGTGACAATACCAAAGTAGTTGTACAAGGGATCGACACATGCAAATTAGATATGCATGGTGATTGTCCCTTCATTTTACATGAAGTGTTGTATGCTCCAAAAATAGGCAGAATCTTCTTTCTATGTTAATAGTATTTAAACTTAGTTTTAATGTAAACTTCCATAATGATGGAATTGA
This sequence comes from Erythroxylum rufum, assembly GCA_027478365.1. NCBI lineage: Eukaryota > Viridiplantae > Streptophyta > Magnoliopsida > Malpighiales > Erythroxylaceae > Erythroxylum > Erythroxylum rufum. Next base: position 35,435,835 of record JANIHZ010000003.1, on the reverse strand, counting down.
TTTGTACCTTAAAACTATTTGTTATGGTTATGGTGTTATGTTTGATGGTTTTATTATACTGGATGTTATGGCCACTAATAATAATATTAGTTATACATTTGTTACCTCATCTAGTACTTATAATAATGATACAATCTTATGGCATGCTAAACTATATCATATTGGTCAAAATCAAACAAGTCAAATAGCTAAAGAGAGTCTTTTAGGTAATCTATGTCAAATAGATCTACCTACTATGAATGTTGTCTAGCTAGTAAAATGGTTAGAAAACCTTTTGGAAATGGAACACGAGCTTCATAACTATTTCAATTAGTTCATTCTAAGATCTATGATCCAATGAATGTAAGGGCAATACGTGGGGTTATGTATTTTACTATTTTTTTAGATGACAATACTCGATATGGCCATATCTATTTAATTTATCACATATTAAAAGCATTAAATTATCTTATTAGATATATGAATTTAGCTAAGAATCAATTAGAAAGGAAGATGAAAGCATTATAAACTAATCAAGGATAAGAATACTTATATGATAAGCTAAAGATGCTACACGATGAAAAAGAGATAGATAGATAGTTGACTATACCAATAATCTCACAACAAAACGGTGTAACAGAAAGACGTAATAGAATGTTACTAAAAATGATTAGGTCCATGATGACAAGCAAATTTTCCAATCACCTATTAGGGTGGTGCGTTCTAATAAACACTTGTGTACTTAATTAAGTGCGTACCAAATTAGTTACAAGTACTCTATATGAGTTATGGATAGGCAGAAAACCTGACATGACAACTCTTTTACCTTGGGGATATGTTGCCTAGGTTTATGATCTCTCTAAAAAATATGGGAAGCTAGGATTAAGAGGGAAGAAAAATATCTTTATTAGATGCTCTGAACACTAAAAAAAGGAATACTATTATAGGTGAACAAGGTGGTAAAGGTGTAACTGAATTCGAATCACAAGAGGTAATATTATTAAAGAATGATTTTCTGAAGTAGGGTGAAATAGGAAAAGACCTATGCTTATATGAGACACTTGATCATCATAATTATCTTATGAGGAATCAAGATAGGGAACCACAACCCAGTGGGAGCAATTTGGATGTGGGAGAATTGACTCAAAATCAATTCACATTGTAGCCTACCAAAAGTTTACTTATAGTATCTAACCTGAGTGGGAGTAAATAAAAAGTTCATGAATCTATTTATGATAATCCTCATTTACGACATGGTAATTGAGGATTTATTTCCTAACTTTGTTTTAAATTAGAAAGGGAAATTTATATAATTATCCCATAAGAAGGTAAAGGGTTAAGGAAAGTACACAAGGCTCTTAATGTTCCTACTAAAGAAAAATCAATGAAAGAAATGAAACAAGAAATGAATTCTTTAAGCTCAAATCAAGTATGAGATTTGGTAGATCTACCTAATATTCATAAAGCTCTTAGGACCAAATGGATTCTTAAAATAAAATGAAGTGTTGATGGTAATATTAAAAGATGCAAAGCATGTCTTACAGAGAAAGGATATACACAACAGTAGGGAATCGAAATGAAGAAACTTTTTCACCTGTTGTGAGGTTTGCTTCAATTCATCTAATCTTGGCTATAATAGATAGTTTGGATCTCAATATATATCAAATGGATGTAAAGATTGATTTTCCAAATGGAGAATTATAAGAAGAAATCTATATGGAATAATCTATGGGTTTCATAAAGATATGTCAAGAATATAAAGTGTATCAGTTATTAAAATCAATATATGGTTTGAAGTAGTCTTCAAAGCATTGGTATATACATTTTCATAACACAATTATATCATATGATTTTCATATGCTCGATAAAGACCACCGTGTATATATTAAAAGATCAAAAGATAAAATTGCAATTTTATCGTTAAATGTTGATGACATTTTGATTTCCTATAATGACTGTGAGTTTGTCAAGCAAATCAAAGATTGATTGTCATCTAAATTTGAGATGAAAGGGATCAATAAAGTTGCATACATTCTTGGAGTTAAGATTTCAAGAGATAATCCAAAGAGATTATTGTCGCTTTCTCAAGCAACTTATACGCAAAATATTTTTAAATAATTTTATATGCAAGATTGCATAAAAATAGATAAACCTATTACTAAAGGCAAAGGTCTCAGCAAGAAGTTTGGCCTATATAGGCCACAAGAAAGGGAACAAATGAAGAAAATTACCTATTCTAGTATAGTTAGAAGTCTCATGTATACTATAATATATACAAGATCAAATATTTGTTATGTTGTTGGAATGGTAAGAAGATATCAGTCAAATACAGGACAAGCCCATCAGAAAGCAGTAAAGAGAATATTAAGGTATTTAAAAGGTACAATGGACTATACACAATGCTATCAAGCAATCACCTATGTATACACGGATATATAGACTAGGAAGGAGATTTACATTAAAGAAATCTACCTCTGAATTTGTTTTTTCACTAAATAATGGAGCAATGTCATAGAAAAGTAAGAGACATTCTTGCATTACATTGTCTACAATGAAAGCAAAATTTGTAGCATTTTCAATGAAAATACAAGAAGTTGTATGACTTTGACAATTCTTGGTTCATTTTCGAGTCATTAAAAGTGAAATTGAACTAATGACTATCAACTTTGATAGTTAAGTAGCAATTGCTTACATAAAAGATCCCAAATTTCATTGTAAAATCAAACATATAGGTACCAAGTATAATTACATAAAAGATATAGTCATATAAGGAGAAGTGAACATGAAATATATATCTACACGAGATATGGTGGTAGAGCCAATGATAAAGCCAATTTCCAGAGATGTGTATATTAGGCATGTTGGATCCCATTTCCGGAATCCAACCTTCAGAAACGAATCATACCTTAATACTCCGAAAATCAAAAATCAAAGTTCATCAACTCAGCTCATACCATTCATACACAATTCATATATCAAATCCATACATGATTCATAATCCCTTAACATCAAAAGAATAGAGTTTTACAAGATCTTAAGGCATCCCAAGCCACAATTACAAGCATAATCCAAAATCTCAAAAGACAAAGGTTATATGAACTAATAGTCCTGGAAATGCGACTAAGCCTTGTAATTTACAAAAATAACATAAATCCAAAATATGCAGACTTTGTAGCAATATCCTTATACTCTTGATCACTTGATCTCTTCCTCAATACCTGAATAGGGGAAGGAAAGGGGGGTGAGCTTGGAAGCTTGTGGGTAACAGGTTTATAACGGATAACAAGCAAAACCATTTATAAAATTCATTTCCATTGAGAATTTTCATAAACATAATCATTCCGCATAAAAAAATTACAAAACACTTATTTCTCAAAATTCTCAAACAATTCACAATAATTCAAATCATGTATGCATCAACTTGTCAAACATATCTTGCGCATATAAGCATATCAGAATGGTTTGGGTAAGTCCAGATTCATGAAGCACTACACATTCCCATATAATGGTTATGTGTAGCCGTAAATTCTTGAGGGAGTCCTTGAAGGAGCTCCGTGCCACTAGCAGGCAGGCAGGAGAAGCCTTTTCTTAGGTCAACATGCATGTAACCCTTCTTGAAGGACTACCACAAACCCACATAACACATATAGTTCAAAATGTTGGAAACTTGGTGCCCAATGTGGCACTTTCTTGTAAACTTGCTTTTCATAAACTTGATATCCTTGCTAAAATCATTTTTGGAAACATGATTTCATAAACTTGTATCTTTTCAAAAAGAATCATTTTCAAAGTCTTTTCATAAATCATCAACACAATTCATGTAGCAAACATATAACATTTCTCAATTCATTCAAGAAGCAATAAATGCAACACTTATGATGCAATTTGAAATCATTTTCTTCTCTTGCTTTAAAAGGAAACATTTATGGCTCATTCATTCTATTATAAACATGAAACCCACCTTGATTTCCTTGCTTATAAACTTGCTCAAAGTTGCTTCATACTTTGCTCCTCTTGCCTTCCTTGATTTCCTTTAACAATAGTCAAAATTTCCATTCAACAGGAATTTCAATTTATGATCAAGTAAATGACAAAATCTGATAATATCCTCTTCTAGAAAAAGGTTCCCCATTGTCTTAAGTTTCTAATTACTCTAAAGCCATTCAATTTGGTTCAAAAATGTGGAAGTTATACCCCAAACTTGTTGGAACTATCCTTAGGCTGGCACAATAATCTATACTCAACTTCCATCCAAAATTTTGTATCTTTATAGACTGAATCAGAACTTTATTTTTCATAAAACTTGTAGCTCTATGTCTCTAGTTTCCAACGAATCAAAAATCACCTCATTTGGACATCTAGATCAAAATTTATGCCTAAAATACCAAACTGTGTCTGTGTAGAAAACTGGAGCTCGCCGCGACGAGAAGCTGGAGCACGTCGCGACGTGAAAGCTGGAGCTCGCCGCGACAAGGATTCTGGAGCACGTCACGATGTACGCATAAGCGCGCTGCGACGTGCACGACCAGAAACCTCCCGAAACCTAATTTTTCCAACTTTATTCAACTATACACTACCATCTTTCAAATTATAACCCGTCTTAACCCTAAATCACCTCTTATGCTTCATTTCTAAGCTCATGCAAACCCAAAATCGTTAACAAAACATCAAAATCATCATTAACCCTAAAAGATCAAACATATACATTTACATATTCTCAAAACTTCCCACACATATTCATCTCTTAACTAACATCAAAACATGTTTCATTCATCTAATCAAGAAGAATGATGCTTATACTTACTTGTTGAAGCTTCAAATTCTTCAAAATCTCCAAACCCTAGCTTTCCTCATCTTTTTTCTTCTCTTCTTCAATGCTTCTCCTTCCATTTTCAAGCAAAACAACCCTTTTTTCTTCTTTTTATACTCTTAATAAGTGTACAATGTCCATTTTGCTCTTCACTTAAGCTTTATAACCTTATACCCTTAAATGTCATGCCCAATTTTTTCTTATGCATTCTTACCACTTTTAATACAACCAAATCATATAATAAAATTCTACTAACCTTTACATAAATAATTAGCTCCAAAAATTATTCCATTAAAACCTCATAATTCATTTAAATCATGCTTAATTCAATAAGAAAAATTTCGGGAGCCAACAGTCCATCCTCAATTTGACTTGTGATCGACCCCAAAAGTTTCTCCATACATAGAACAAACAGATATGAAAAAAGTGGATCCCCTTGGCGAAGACTCCGGGCTGGTTGAAATGTTGGGAGCCTATTGCCGTTCCAAAGGATGGATAACCTGGAGCTGGATACGCAGTCCATGATCAGGTTTATCGTGAGGAGAGGGAAACCAAAGTCCACCAGCACCCGTCGGAGGAAGTCCCAATTGACCCGATCATATGCTTTGACTAAATCAAATTTCACTGCTATTCCTCCCTCCCGTAGGCACCTAATCGTGTGAATGGTCTCCTGAGCAATAGAGATGTTATCCGAAGCTTTACAGCCTGGGATGAAGGTTGCTTGAGCGGGGTGGATCAGTTGACTATAACCTTGGTCAGAATTTTATAAATCACATTGCACAAACTGATCGGTCGATAGTGAGTGATGTTCACTGGATTGGCAGTCTTAGGAATAAGGACTAGGAGCGTATCCGAGATTTGCGCAGGCACCTCACCGGTAACAAAGGCATGCTGTACCATTTGAACCACAGAGCCGCCCACATCCCGCCAAAAGGCTTGATAAAAGAGAGATTGGAGACCATCTGGGCCTAGGCTTTTATATGGCTTGAGAGATTGAGCGGCTTGAAGGACCTCCGCGGGTTCCAATGGCTTGAGGAGTGCAGCACAAGCCTCCTCCGGGAGAGCAGCATGAACACCCAGAGGCCAGTCCTGTAGGGTGGGCTCGATAGTGCAGAAAAGCTCCTGATAGTAAGAGAGGATCTCGCCTTTGAGAGCAAGCGGGTCCGTGGTCCAGTCTCCCGTACGTAGACGAAGTTTATCAATACAATTGCGTTTCCGGCGAGCAATTGTGGTGGCATGGAATAACGCAGTGGTCCGGTCCCCCTCCTGGAGCCATTGAATTCTCGACTTCTGGAACCAGAGACGCTCCTCCTGACGCAGCACATTGCGATATTCATCTAGCAGTGCGTTTCCTGGAAACTTAATCTCATGAAATGAACCTTCCTATCTCAAGGAAGTCGGGGAGATGAGAGGAGACGTCCATCTATGACTTAAGATCAGCAGTCACCACAACTGTGACAATCATTGAAACTTCTAATCATTAGTCGTATCAATATTCATATCTTAAGAATCAAGGACATATCTCTTGACTTTTCAACTCTATATCTTCACGCAGCCTCGCCAGTCTAATCCAACTAATTACTGCGTCCATAAATGGGAGGTCCAGTGAAATTTGTGGCTAAAACTTGACGGCACACAGGCTGGCATTGGGTAAAAGGCACAGGTCGGCATTGGTTAAAAAGCACAGAGAATCTCGTTTGTCATAAATGTTATATGTACATGTATCCTTGTTCAAGACGATAAAAAATCCTGCATTGCTACATCTGCGGAAGTAAATTTTACGTTCATAGTCGTGTTGGCCTCCATGTTTGTCGTCGGCCACCATGTTAATGCTACAACTGCGATAACTTGCGAGCAGGTGACAATGCTATTGAGTCCATGCATCAGCTATGGGGTGATGGAAGGGGTTGTAGCACCAGGCTGCTGTGAAGGGCTTTAACATGGAGGCCAATACGACTACGAACACAAATTTCACTTCTGCAGATGTAGTCATGCAGGCTTATTCGATCTCGAGCCTTTGATTATTACATTGTTATTTGCAGGTTTATTAATTAACAGTGTCAATTTTCCATTGCTTATACATATCTGCAGGGTAAACTGAGGTTATGTATCGGAGGAATTCGACGAGAACAGTTAAATATGTGTTAGATAGAAAAGCCAATCCTGCAGTATCCGAAACGTGATATATAGATCAATCCCTCACTTCATTTCTGTTGTGTTTCAACTTCAAGCAATCCTTTAATGCTTATGTTTGTATGTCTCCGTGGCTATTGCAGTTATCAGATATGAAATTGATGAAATGGAACTGAGTTTTGAATCTCTTCTTCATTAATATAATATTTACCTTTAAAACAACAGGAATAGTCTGCAAGATTTTGTGTTTTTATCCTTGATCAGAAGCAGATATAAAGCATCCAGCTCAGTTTTATCACTTAAAAATCATGATTAATACTCCTGTAATTAATTTAGTCTGAAACATGAATATCGATAACGAAAATAATATTCCAAGCGAAATGATCTTCGATCTGCTTCTGCTGCTGCTGCTTCTTGTTCCTGGGAACTATATTTTTTGGTGAAACATTAATCAGTGACCGGAGATCATATCTTTCAGAAAGGAATGTGATGACGGTGTGAAGGAGAATATGGTGAGTAGGGTGAACTAGGAACAAAAGGCGATGTGTTATTACTCCTAGAGGGTGACCAATTATAATTAGCTGCTGGGCTTCTAGGAGTCATCGGACTTCTTGGTCTGGCCGGCGTCGGCACCGACATGTTGCTGGGGGTGGTGCGACCCTCTCCATTCCTCCTCGGACCCTTTTCTGCCCACTTCACCTCAGCATGTTTAACGTTTTTAGGGTAACTCGTCCAGCAGCTTATTTTTCCTGCTCTTTGTATGTACCTACACATCGTATAAATCGAAACTGATTTCATAACATACAACAAAAAGAGTGACAAAGAGAGCCATTATATTATTATTGCATTTGTAGTGCAAAATGCATGTTCTTAACTTATAAAAGATGAGATGCAGAGTTTTGTTCAGGGGTTGGGGCTAGATATTATGTTGGGCGGCAGAAGGAACCTACTATGTATAGTTGTCTGGCCTTGGTGTCGTATTATTTAAGATATCTTTAAATACTAATAAATAATTTAAAATGTGTAATGATAATTTTATAATATGATATTGAAGTTTTTAGGGAAAAAAAAAAAAAAAGATGATAAAACGTGTTTAATAGAAACTAGAAAACTCACCTTTGACTGTATCTCTTCCCTAAACAATCAATGCATTTTCTTCCTTCTGACATGTCTCCCATCCCCAATCTCCAACAACTTCTGCAATAGGCCCTTCCACAAACCTGCACAGACCAACCTTTGCTAATAATTCTCATCTTCAGCAATTGATTATATATACTCTTCTCTTAAGATACCTTCACAGCATACTAAAAATGTCGAAATCTTGCATTATTGTTACTACTCAAAACACTTGTTGCATTATTGTTCTAATTCAAGCTGTGTTAGAACTAAATTTAACCCATTACAAGCCAAATTGTTAAAGTTTAGAAATTGCCACAAGCTAAAAACTGAAAGAGGAGAGTTCTTACCAAGCACCTGTGGCGGAAAAAGTAGATGTAAGTAGAACAAATGGTGCAGATATTGGAGTGAGGAATCCCAGGTCGACGAGATTTTCCACCTTTGACATTTGGGAACGGAGAGGCAGTGCTCATCACCATACTACTCTGATCCAGTGCATGCGTGAACTCGGCGAAACTTTTTGAACCCTCTTGATGGCCACCAATATCACTGACATGTATTTGATCACTACCTCTAGACAAATGTGAGTCTTCCATGTCTTCATCGTCGCGGTGGTAGTGGTGAGCGTTGTTCTGACGGTGGCGTCGAAGGCCTCCTCGTTCTCTGTGAGGCTTGTTGCGGGGTTCACTATCAACAAGGTGGCCTTCGACACTAACAGCATAAGATTTTGATGCTTGCAAACCCACGTTGAGATCGAGACTAGGCAACTTGTTTAGAGTGTGTATGGATTCTTTAACGGCTTCCATGTTATTTGCTTTCTTCTTCTCTGTAACCTTGGTATCACGTTCATGTTGTAGGTTTACGAGGTCCTGAAAAGTGAGGTTCACTGAATCGTCAGGGATTCCTGAGTAGAGTTCTTCGAGCTCCAGTTTCGCCTGAGCCATGGTTTTGGGATTACCCATTATCAGTTTTCTTTTCCTCTGCACAAACACGTGAGTGATGGAGGAAAAGAGAAGGTGGGGTTTATTGGCTTCTGCTACCAACTGGAGACGAGGGTAGATTATAGTAGAATGGCAACAATGTTCTGGCCGGCTTAGACTAAATCCCATTTTTACAACTTTCACGGAATCATATAAAACAAGCATATGGATCCATCCACGGCAGTGTAACTCACTCGTACATCTTTAGTAACACTAACACCTCACCCTTTATTTATTTTTCTTAATTTCGTATAGCATTTGGGATTCATGCAAATGTGATATATCACATTAGTACAATATTAAATTAATGGTCACATACAAGTCACTTGACTCATATCATGACACATGTGGCATTATAAATTATAAAATACTACATGACTATATCATGTTATCCTTATACTAAATGTTATATTGCATATATAATTATAGGTTCCACTATATGACATATACTAAATTTTATGTATTTTCTTTAATAAAATTTACTTTAGTTAGAAGAAGAACTTAATTGAAATTTTGTTACTTATCTTTATTTTTACATGATTTCAAGTATTAAAGGTATGCTAAAACTAGTAATAATATTACGCTATTATGAGATTTTGTGAAAATCTAATTAACTTGTTAAAAATAGTCAAAACAAAAGGGAAGAGCTTTCACAAATTCCTAAGTTATTAGTCAAAGCCCAATGTTTTTATTTATAATATTTCCATGGGGGGGTGGATTTTCCAAAGTTTATTGTGAAGGAACTATGAAGAATGGTATAATGATAATATTTATTTAGTGAATCAACTATTATTGGAACTTATGACTCGACGAGGGATAAGGTCGAGCATAAAGAAAAAAAAAATTCTACAGATTGGAGGGATAAAGTTTCAGTTACCAACGGATGTGGTCTTATGAACAATCCAAAGATCGAAGGTTGTCTGTACCCATGTTGTTGGATTAAGCAGCGACGGCCGATTCTTACAAGGAATCTGAGCATGCTTACTTCTCGGAGTGTGTCTGTATGAGATGGTTTATAATCACTTAACTAACGTGAGAGTGTGAGAGATCGTTGGTCAGTTTATTTTGTCCCACTCGTCAACTTTGGAAAAAACGATGCTAAGTTCGACATTAAGATGTGTCTTTCACATTAACACGCAACTAAACTTAAATTAATGCTTAAATGTTGCATACAACGAAATTAATCACAATTTCTAGGTGGAGTAATATGATTTTTAGGGGGAATGTAACATAGCTTCAAAACGGAAAGCTGTATTGCGATTCATTTTCATGTTTATGTCTTTCTTTTGCTTATGCTTCAGAAATGTAATTTACTTTAATCTAATTTCTTTTTTAAAAAATAGGGAACTAATATTGGACCTTGAAGAAGATTAGAAAGCTATTATTGTGTCATTAATTTAAGATACAAGCATAGAAGAACCAACTCTGCACTCACTTATTCAGCTTCAGAAAACCATGGAAAGAACATCCAAAAGCAAGACATGAACAAATTAAAATACGACCCCGTTTCCAGGGGAACGCAGAAATACAAAGATTAGGTTGGTGATCAAACTACGTTGCCCATTTCTATAGTGAGAATCTGTAAAAACAAGATGTGTACTATCACCTCTCCAAATAACAAAAATCAAAAGAAAAAAAAAAGGAACAAGAACAAGAACAAGAGCATCCACAAAATAAATGATGTTTCAGTCTATGTTGGATGTGCAGCGTCCATCAGCTTTGTTCTCGTGATCCCATCCTATAGACGCAAGGAGTGCTTCATCAGACAGGCGTCTCAGACTCTCTCCATTACTTTTTGACAGCAAACAGGAACTCAAAGTACCTTTCTGCTCACACATCACGCTTGCAAGACCATTCAACTTTATGTAATTATCTAACGGCGTGTTAGTAGTGTCGACAAAGTTCATCATACTCAATATTGGCACATCTAGTTGCATATCCTCCCGATAGGGATGAGAATTAAGATCTATTTGACCAGTGCTGGTTTCTGCCTCCTCAGTTTGTGTTTGGTCTTTGTTTCCTCCGTTCTGCAAGTCTTTTTCATGCAGCCCTGGAGAGCTTGATGTGCCATTCGTTTCCAATTCATCAGTCTGGTCATTCTTATCCTTCTGACATGCTTCTGCTTCGCGTTCTGATTGGCGTTTCTTCTTGCGTAACATAAGAGTTTTAAAGCGGCGTTTTACGGTCATGCACACATTGCACATGCATGTAGATTTGTGCTTGCCTTTACCACTGGGTGGTTGAATGCATACGATGCAAGTGCAGCCAGGGCGGTGCCGTGGATGCTTTGTAGTTGCTCCAACTGCCTCACCCCCATCACTTATGCTGTCTCCTAAAACTGCAGCACTTGCCAGAGCATCTAAGCCAGAAGGCTCACGTTCTTGGACTTGCTTCTGAACTTCTCCACTCCGTCGTTTCTTGAGATCTTGCGACACAAGGAGGACAAGTTCAACAGCATATATATTCAAATAATCAGTTAGTATCAAAACTATCCAATTACCATATTCTAAAGGAACACACAGTCGTGTGGCAAGACTATCAAGCAACTATGTCCATAAAATTTAATCTCTACAACTCGGCCACCAACCTCAGTCTGGCACTTAGTATGGAAAAGATATCAAACTAAAGGTGTTCAATCACTTAATAATCACCATACACAAAATAATAATAATAATAATAACAACGCTGACAAACACCAAGCCTAAAGTTTGAAAAACTTAGTTTGCAGCCAATGGTCATGCATAGATACAAGTTTCGGCATAGAGATATGCATGGTATATAACAAGTTATGCATGAAGGTGGAAAATGGAACTGTACCTTTGGTCACTCTCAGAACATTGTCCAAATCCTTGGGACTCATCTCCTCCAGTGCAGAACAAGTACATCTAGTGTCATTTTGTAAATTGTCAGTTTATGTGCGACCAACAAGCCTTCATAAGCAATTTACACATGAAAATTTATAATAGTGAGAAAGAAAAACCCTAAAACGATGGGAAAAAGAAGTTAACCTGGTTGGGTCCCAAGTATTTTCTGAGCATGTCCACTTTGGAGGAAGAAGAGCATCCAAAGGCAGTTTTCGCCACTTTGAGCAATCATCGCATTGAGCCCATTGTTCCTGATCCCTGTCAAAAAGGCACAGCCAATTCACCAATAAACACTTACAGAGTATAATTTTCATAATAAGATTCAAATTTCTCCATGTAATTGAACCTTTCACCACCAGATATGCTGTTTGCATCCCTGGCCGAAAGCCCGACCAACTCAGTATTAAACAATTCTATAACTTTTAAGCAAATTCAAATTTATCTCATCAGCGAGCATTCCATGTTCAAGAACACCACTCCTTTCTCATGTCAAAATCATTGTAGTTGGTTAGACAATAATGATGATAATGTGACAGCAAACACAATAAAATGCAAAATATCTAGGTAGGAGAACAGACAAAAGTCATTACAAATAATAAGGGTAGACAAGTATTAGAAGAGATAAGGCCAGAAGATCCAAATAAAGCCACTTCTTTTCTCCTTAATGGAAGGTACAAAAGAGAAAGGGAAAGCAGAAAGAAACCCCTCAGCCATCATCCATGGAAAATTGTGCAAACCATAACCTTTGATTCAAAACAAACAAGCATCAGAAAATCTCAACCTGATAAAACAATTACTTATACAATACTGACAAATACAAAATGCAATTCCTTCAGAACTTTGGAAAGCAGAGGGCTATCACTATAGCTAATTTGATCCAATGCTTCCAAACAAACAAAAACGTAAAACAAAGTAGTCAGGCCAATATTTGCAGTATAAAGTATAATATGCATATCAAATCCAAATTCCTTACCCTGATGGTTGAGCTGTAAAAATGGTCCTCTTTCCAAAAACTGGCGGCTCCTGAACAACAAGAACAAAATTGAATACAAGTTCAAGCAGAAAACACCACTAGAACCTGATTCAATCTAAAGCATAATCTCCTACACATCAAGTTGGAACCACAAAAACTAACTTGGCAGATAAACTCACATCATATTCCTCGAATTCATGATCCTCAATATTTACAATGCTTGGCTTGGCACTGGGGGGAGGTCGAAGCAAATCCTGTGCTTCCTCCCATGTCAGTCTCAGCTCAAGAGCATCTTCACTGTGCATAAGTAGCCTCTTACTTTTAGGCCCAATATTTCGAGTCCTCTTCTTCTCTGCAGTTCCCACAGGTTGCGGAAGTAAGTCCCCATTTATCTTGCCTCCATTATTTTCACTTTGGTTCCAGCCAATATCCCCATCAGCTATATTCATGTTTTGACAGAGCACTTAGGTGAGGATCGTTGATTCACAAAAGGCTTTGGAAATGACCGGAATAACCACTTACTGTAGGAAGAGTCTTGACAGTACCAGAAAAAGAAGTGTCTATAGGAGCAGCAGCATTGGCAAGTACAGATGTTTGGACATCCTGCTTAAACAATGGGAGTGCAAAAAGTTTCTCAGTTATGCAACAATTAATAAAACACCGAATGCATATAACAATAAGAAGATTTAAGAAATTTCAGTAATATTGCCAATGAAGCTTAACCTGTGTATCTGCTATGTTGTTTGTTGCTTTGCGATATCCTATCACAAGCTTGCCTCCAGGATCTATCCGGCTAAAAGTAACTGTGAAGAAAGGAATGAAAATATCTGAGAGAAACCAAATTACTTCTACCCCACAAAAAAAAAAAAACAAAAGAGAACATCACAATCATGGAGGATCATGAAAATTAATGCTTCTAACTATCCAATCGTGTTGGAGAAAAAATACAAAACTATATGGATTAGCAGACTTATGCATGATGATTATTTAAAAGAACTCTCCATGCCAAAGTTCAACAAGTTAACATTTCATTCATGTCACTCTCGCAGTCTCTGTACTTGTTAGCACTAGCCTATGTTAAGAATGGTGTAGCATATAACTTGAGCACTTAGATAATGGTAGCAATTAATCAATATCATAGCAGGGATTGGATAAAGCATACTTGTGTCGCCAGCTCGTAATTGCATAGACTGTATGCAAGGGGTTACTCCTTCCAACACGTACATCCTGCTATTATTGTTTGGCCAAAATCTGAACTGAAATGTCCATTCTCTCCCCTTCACATCTTGGATCCTTAATGGAAGGCCTTCAGATTGAGAGATAGGAGGGAAATAAGCCTGCATTAAATTATAGATTAAATGAGAAGAAAATAAGAGAGTTGGAGGGGTGCAGGCTGAGTGGAAGGAAAGGGGATGACCCCAAAATAAGAGGCCCAAGCTATGGACTTTTTAACTCACTTCAGCACAGGCTTTTGGGAGAACCAATCGACCAATTCGACCGGCATCACTGGCACTAAGCACCTTCTCAAACAATGGAACAATATTGGAATTTAAACTAGAAACATACTTAAGGAGAACAATAGTCTGAATAAATAAATAGGAGTATTCGTCTGTCCAAGCAGGCATAAACAAGCAAATCTTAATCCAAAACAGAAGGATACTCTCCGGATAATTGCTGCAGCTCTTGATCAGTGATCCTTGGCCAGTATCTAGGAAGTAACTGACTTTTACCCCGTCCATCAGCAGGTGGCCTTGCAATGCGCAGCTCAGGTGCAGTTTTGTTAGCCTCTGAACCGGCTGCAACATCAGGTTTTGAGGGTTTAGGTAGTATGGGTCGAGATCTCTGCCCTTGCTGAAAGGAAGCCATTGATTGGCCATTTTCCTTTCCTTCAACGACAGCACCAGGAAATGGTGCAAAATTTGAAATCCCTGGTGGAGCACCCAATGCCATACACAAAGATGGCTGTGAAAGTGATCCACACATATCTCTCATGTCTAATATTGATCCAGTATCTGGGTTGGAGAATGTCGATGATCTACCTGATGGATGAGTTGCATTGAAGAAGCTTGTGCCAATCTCCCCAATAGGATGTGTGGTGTCTTCCTGTCTCAATTGTCCAAGACGGGCATTTGGATCAGTTCCCTCAGACTGACTCAATAGAATGGATTCATTAGCTTCTATAAGTCTGCACAACTGTGCAAGTTTCCCCCCATCAACAGTATCAGACTCAAGATTGTCAATGTATGTTGGTTCACCATTACTTGCTCTCAATGAGCCAAGTCCACTAGCAATCCCATTATTCTGTTTCTGAGTGAGTAAAAGATAAAGCAGAAATTGAACCATGAATAAACTAATAATCAGATTCCATGCCACTGAAATGCATTTTGAAATCCAAATCATGCTAGGTACTTGTTTCCAGAATCAAACATATTTCATGCTAAACCTAATGTCTAATGTCCTTTTTTTTCACTCCAACATATAACATCCTACATATGCACTTAAGTTGATGCTATAAACATCCAAGCATTATAAAAATATTAAAAGTTCCAACCAAAATCAGATAAAGAGGAGTTTGAAACTATTATTTTTATTCTCGTCAAATCTCCAATACCCGCACTAACCATCTCCACCACCATATTTGAATCAACAATAAAACAAACTTATGAACTGGTTTCTAGGGAAACAAAACAAATTATCTAGAGGACAGTTATCTACAGAGATGGCCTTCCCAATTATTTACAAAGGTGAACATTATTGTGTCAATAATGCCACCAATATAACAACATTTTTCCTTACAACCTACTCTGACTCTACCTTGAGTAAGATCCAGATTCCCAAGAACAATGTAATACTTCATAATATTACAGCCAGGCTAGTAATACTGAAAATTGAAATACATGTTTAATGTGCACAATTCCTTGTATGAAAACAATTGTTGTAACATTTTAAACCACTCATGGCAACTTCAACTTACCAAAGACAGACGAGAACTCCTAGTACAGCTCATACATCCTATACCACCATAATCCAATAGCTCAACCAAAGACTCAGAAGCAATACATCCACAGTGGAGGCGCTGAAACACCAATTTTAATTAGGCTCATCATTTATCCATCTTGATCGTCATTTTCAATTATAAACTGGAAAGACAAGAAAAAAAATTTGGCCAAAAATAATAATCTGGTTATTAGGTTACCTTGCTACAGCTAGAACATTCTCTCCAACCAGATTCCTCTAAGTGGAACAAGTTACAGTAAACGGAATTCTCAAATGCAGATCTACATTCCATGTAAACCACAACATCTTAAGTTAACTAGGATATGCTAAAGAGTTGCACAAGAAAAGAAACCAACTAATGTCCTGGTCAATTAGTGAAAGAAAAAAGAAATAAGCTAAAACATTACGGTCAGTGATGCTTAAGAAAATATTCCGCATGCAAACATGCAGCAGTGTAGAAATTGAAAAGGAGCTTTATCATAATCACATGAACCATCACATATAGATGCTTGACACGTGTGAGTATGAAGTCTGATGCAGTATGCAAATTCATAAGGAAATTTAATGAAAACATCAAAGGAAAAAGGAGGTCATTATACGAGAAAGAGCAAGAATCCAAAAGTTTGAACCATTAAAAACCTCAACTAAGGTCACCAGCAATATTGACTTCTTCATCCAACTTAGTAGATCATTGCTCTTACTTTTTAATTTGACAGCGCACAGACCATATATATACTTGATTTCATAATTCAAGTTAAGTGTTAAAACAACACTTTCGAAGAAATAAGAATATAAGATGAGAATCTAAAAGAAACTCCAGATGAAGAAGTCAAGACCTCCATCTCTGCCCATCATAACGTTGCAGGGTTTTTAGTCAAACATAATAATCATGGTAAGATAACATTTTTGACATATTCTCCTAGACTGCCTGTATTAATTACACCAAGTTTAGCCACAAATCCACAATTAACCCACGTCATCACCTCCACTATCGATCCATCGTATTAATAATACGTGCCAAACGTCAACAGCATCCCACATTATCATATCAAGAGTCTCTAGCAGTCCACGAAACTTGAAACTAAACATATAAAGACTAATCTTTCATCAGGCCTAACAGAATTCTACAGTCAAAACCGGAAGTTGCGAAATGTCTGGGAAATTGGAAATGCACAAATTAATACCGATAACAAAAATCCCCAAATTGCCCATGCGGCGTTGAATCTAGAAGAAGAGCAAAGAAAAAAAAAAGGGGGATGCTAAAAATAGCAGATGAGAAAAAGATTATACCCGCAAGTGTAGCAGAGATCGGCATATCCACCAGATCGCAAAACCCATCCTTTTTTCCACTCACTACTCGCACTCGCTCCACACGATGAATTCACGCAAATCTTGGTACTCATTCTTTTAATACGATGCCCCGAAATAAATTCGCAATCAAAACTCAAAGATTGTTTCTTTCAATTACCAAAACCCAAAATCAAAAGCCCCAAAAAACCCAAACCCACATCTGTTATTGATCCCCTGGCATGCACCAAAATTGCAAATTAAAAAAAATCCTAAAATACCCACGTAAAGATCAAAACTTCACGACTCTAATCGCAAATCTAGATAGCACGAATCCATGCATAGATTAAAAAAAAAACCAATCAAGTAAATTAAAACTAAAAGCTAATCTCTCTATGTGCAGAGAAACGCAAGGGAAACAAAGATTAAAGAGTTAAAAAAGAGATTGCATGTATATAATCGATAAGCATCTTCTATACAAGTCAAAGGACAGGTTTATCAGAACTAAGACCAGTAATAGAGAGGCATTTCTTTGTAAATATATATAAATATATATATGTTTAGAGAGAGAAAGAAAAGAGAGAGAGTGCATGCAAAAGGAGCAGATGAAAAAATGCATGCACGACACTTGAAGACACACACGCCGCTTAACTTATGTCGTCATAATTTTATTTTTATTTTTATTTATTTTCTTTTTCGAATTTTTAATTAAAAATATCAGGACAAAAATAAGTATGGGCTTATATTTTAACAATATTATTTTAATTAAACTAATTTATAAATCATAAAAGCTTGGGATTTTAAAATGCAATAATTGAAATCTAGACAAGTAAGTTTAGTGTTTCAAGTTCAACACGAAACCTCTCTTTAAAATATATTTTTTCTTTTTTATAAATACCAAATATACTTTATCACGACAAGGAAGGAAGGCTTGAATGGATGAGATTGATAAAATTTGAGATAAGCATAAGAGAACGAAGAGGGTTTGAAAGAGAATCGAGTTATTGAGTTCCGACAGGATTGGAGTCAAGTTCAGCGTAATTGATTTGGTTTGGTTCAAATTAATGTTGAGTTGTCTATTTCTTATTTTGAGTGTATTTGTGGTCCTATTTATTTATACTTAATTACCGATGCATGATATTTATAATTATCGGTTTTTTGTTTCTTTAATGAAATTGGTCAATGCATTTGATTTTTTAGCCTTCCCACTTCAGAAATTCTAACATATGTTTCCATTACTATCACTTTTTTTATAACAGAAAATCTAAGGATCGCTATTAACGTTTTTAAGTTCTAGGAAAAATTTAAAAAAAGATTTCAATAAATCGATAATATATAGATATGTAAACTTTTTAAAAAGAATTTATGATTAAGAGGCTACCTTAAGCTTCTTATCATGACATAACTGAAGAATATAGTGTTTTGTATTAATTTTTAATATTAAGATCTAGAGAATATAACTCAATAAAAAAATCAAATGAAAAAATGTGTTAAAAAAATAAAAATAAGAAGATTTGTCTCATTTTACTCTTTACAAGTCTTTAAGAATAAGTTAGACCCTAGTTTGCCTCATTTTAATCTTTATAAAGATTAATAATGAACCTTATTTTGTCTCATTTTGTTTTTTATTAGAGTTAACAGTGAATCTTATTTTATTCTTAATAAGAGTAAACCTTAGGTAAGTGCCCTTTTAGCTCTTACTCAGGCCGGTCTGACTATTAATCAATATAAGAAATTTTTATTAGTATTGCATGCATATAAAAGATATTGACTATTAAAATCAAATGATCAACTACCAAAGATATACAATCATAAAATATGTATGAGTAGGAGACATGAAGAACGCCAAGATTGTCATAACAAAATGCGTGGCACACGATTCTAAGGAGTCTTGCGTAACGCACATTTATTGCTGCATCCATAAAATGCTATTATATGCATCCATAAAATGGCGTAACGCACATTAAAGCTCACTTTTTTCTTACCCAAAAAAAAGAATGGAACTATAGGCCACTTAATAATAGGTCATCTTGTATTTAATATGTGTATATAAAAGGTTAAGCACATTTTTGATAAATATGAAATGACAATAACTATATAAATTTTAGAGATTATTAGCATCTGCAATATTCTTAAAATACTCTGCTTTAGAACGTGCAATAAAATATATATCCCTTAGTTTGGTAAATAGCTTAAGAGCTATTTTTTTGACATATTGAAAGGTATTGGACTATCTAATCATGTCAAACTGGTGATAGTTATGTTTAAAAATCAACTAATTAGGTTAACGAATTAAACTTATTCTGTAGTTTTTGAAAACGCTCCTATAAGGAGTGTTTTGCTCTAGCGACTAAAAAATTATGGGACAAAAATAATTGCATCCAAAAGTTATTACAAATTATAAGAGACGATAAGAGAAATAGAAATAGACATAGATATAGACATAGATAAGTAAATTCAATTTACTTGAAAAAAAAAACTCTAGCTTATTCAAAAATTAAACCAAGTTGAAATTTTTTTCTTTAATAAAATTTTGTACTTCATATCATTATT
>JANIHZ010000003.1:35369489-35381786 GCA_027478365.1 Erythroxylum rufum | reverse complement strand
AAAATTTTCATCTTATTTATTATATTCCGGTTTGATAGCGGTTCACTACCAGTTGAACCTCTAAACCTTAAACCTTTTCTTCGACCGGTTCGATGTCCGGTCCAGTTTTTAAAACATTGTTTTCACGCATTATCTTTTCACACTAATTTCTCCCTAAATCAAACAAGCAGTAATTTTTCCTACACAAGGATTCTCCAACCACAGCTCTAATACCACTCGTTGGGGAAAATTAATATAATCTCAACAACGATAATAACAAGAGAAATAAAGTGCAAAAAATTAAATCAATGCACACACAATTTACGTGAAAAACCTCTCTCAACTAAGGGAAAAAGCATGATATAAATCTTCCTGGACTAAAATCAATCCATTATAATAATCAAGAGTACAATCAACAACCAACAACAATAATCGCAACGACAAGTACAATTATCTCTAAGTTCTACTAAAAATCGAAAAACCTAATCAATTTAGTACTCTCTATAAACTTAAGAGATACCAACATCGAATACTTGTCACTGATAATCCGCTGCCTCTTGATTATGTCACTAAACAGTTGTCATCTCAGATGCCAAAACAATGGAATAACCTCTCTTTTTCTTGATCTCTATTCTGGTTTTTACGGCAACGCCCCTCTGTAGTAAAAAAAGGGTAAGACCTATTTATCTTATCATAAATTGACTTCTCCAATAGGTCACTGAAACTTATCACTTATGGGCCAATCACAGAATTCTTTACTTAGTGAGCCACCACTTATAAGTAAAACAAAACTCCCCCTTACAAAACTCATATATCTAATATTTAAGCCTTTGTTTGGATCCTTAGTTGTACGGGGGAAAGGAAAGAAAATATTGAGGGGAAATGAGGAAAAAAGAATGGAAGAGAAATGTGATTTCCTTTCTCTTGTTTGTTTTCCTAATTTATCAAAGGAGGGAATTGAAGGGAAGAAATTTTTTTAAAACCTTTATGCCCCTTGATTATCATTTTGTTAGGAGTTTGTTAAATAAGGATAAAATAGTAATTTATTTATATAAGGCTTCCCTTGTCTCCAATTTCCCCTCCTTTCCCACCAATTTAGTGGTGGGAAATGTATTTGATCCAAATTCCCCTCATATTCCTCTCCATTCCCTCACTTTCTCTTTGCTTTTTTTTGTCCAAATAATGAAAACCAAGAGAAATGTAATTCCCTTACTTTCTTTTCTCTTGGTTTCTTTCAATCCAAACAAAGGTTTAAGTTTCGAGTTAAGTTTAAGCCTTTAAGCGCAAACCCAAGCTAAACTTAAAATTAATATTTTTTAAAAAGCCCAACACCGATCTAATACCTAATCAATTTAGATCATTTTCATTGACTTCAAACTAAATCAAGTTTGACTTAAATCCTTTTGCCATCTCGAAAATTAGATATTCTTTTTATTAAATTTTGAGTATCTTAATTAGACATCTTGAATTAACGGGTAGTATGAACAATGACTTCATAAAAATAAATGAGTCTAATTACACTTATAAATATGTTCTTGAAATTGGACTTTGATGCTAAATTTCAAATAAGTTTGAGGTTAAATTTAATAAAAGATAAAGTTTGTACAATTATGCACGACTTGAATATTAATTTTTAATAGGTTAAGGTTAAATCTAATGAAAAAGTGTAATAGTTAGGTGTTTATTATTATAATTATCTTTTGTCCCAGTCGACTTCTGCCCTAGCGCCCTTTTTCCATACCGCTAACTCATGAACGATAACGGGACTTTCCTACTCCCAGCCGGTTTTGAACAACCTACGAGCAAAATCAACCAGGAAAAGGAAAAAAGCAGCAGTGCCAGTTGCTATCTTCCTTTTCGTCGTCTTAACGTTCGCTAAGCCCAGAACCTACCATTACAAACAAACTCCCATACTCTATACCCCATCGTCAGTCTCCCATCCTAGACTCTAAACCCCACCTTCCTCCTCCGTCAAATAACCTCAATGGCTAAAATCGCTGGAAGAAGTAGCGGCGACGCTAACAGCAAGAAGAAGAGGAAAAAGACGGGTCCAAAAGCTGCATCCATGACGATTAACGCCCCAAGTTTCAACCCGTTCGAGGTTATGTGGTCTCGCCGGAAATTCGACATCCTCGGCAAGAAACGCAAAGGTGAAGAGCGTCGTATTGGCCTCGCCCGTTCTCGCGCCATCCAGAAGGTAACTACAATTCCGTTCCATCCTTCTTCTTCTTCAAATCCTTTGTGAATTCAATTTGTGGATTAAACTTTGTCGTTTTGTGGTTACAAGAGAAAAAACACGCTGCTGAAGGAGTACGAGAAGAGTACAAAGTGCTCGGTCTTCGTGGACAAGCGAATTGGAGAAAATAATGGCGAGCTCGGTGACTTTGAGAAGGGTATCATGAGGTCTCAGCGCGAGCACCAGGTTTTTTTCGTTGTTTCTTATTCTTATTTTGATTCTCTTTTTTTTTTTGTCCCCTTGTCCTCTGTAATAATTTGTTTATTATATGGATGTTTTAGTTGAAATTAAAGAAGCAGAGCAAGTATAATTTATCAGATGGGGAAGAAGCCGATAACTTGGATGCTGCTGGTCTCGGTCCCTTTTCGGAAAGAGACGATTTTGAGGATGAAATGCTGTCTGACGATGATCAAGTAAATGAGGAGACTGATGAAGCACAGAGTATGTATGCACTCATTATTGCTTACAGATATGGAGTTCTTATTACCTGATAATAAATGTTGAATTAAGTGAAAGCGTTGTAAGCGGATATTGGATATTATTTTCATTATATAGCCTGGATTCTACTCTTTTGTGTGTGTGCGTTGTTTTCTAGGCTAATATTAAGGTGTCTTGTTGTTCTCTGATATTCCCTCCATTCCTGTTGTTTCACTTGTTTAGAGTCTGGATTTTTTGCAGGTTGTTTTTATTTGGGATTCTTTTATGCTTCTTTGCGTGAAGGTTCTTTTTGATAACTTGTTTAGGGAATTAAATTATCAATTTGTGTGTTGTTGGTTTTTTGTCAACGATTCCATCCTTACTTGTTTCTCTTTCTCTTTGCAGAGAAGTTGGCAATACTGAAGGGAATTAATGGTCATGATCCATCAAGCATGGAGGGAGAGGAAAATGTGAGGCCTCCTTTGCTGTCTTAGTTTGGGTTGTCCTGTTATTGTCATGTCTCAAATTTTTTGGATGATTCTACCTACAAGATTATGAGACCTGAAAGTAAAATTGGCATATACATAGATATAAACCTTGCTGATGTTATCCGTTTTAATACTATAATCTGTCCTAAATCTTATTTAAATGGTGACTTTCCTATTGCAGAAGCACAAAACGAAGAAGGAAGTCATGGAAGAGGTTATCTTAAAGAGCAAGTTTTTCAAGGTTCTAGTGCCTTATTAGACTGCATTATTCATGAGATTATAACTATTACTCGGTTTAGTTTCTTATTCTTTATGTTTTACATACCAGGCTGAAAGGGCAAGAGAGAAGGAAGAGAATGAACATTTGATGGAAGAACTGGATAAAAGCTTCTCATCTTTGGTGCAGTCTCAGGTCCTATTATCTTTGACTCAACCAGGCAAGATGAATGCCTTGAAAGCCCTTGTGAATAAGGAAATTCCTGATGAACATGTTAAGGATGAAGCTTTAGAGAAACAGTTTGCAGAAACTTCTAAGCAGGTACAGCCAAAATGGTTCTTGATCTTATATTTGATTTTAGTTGTTTATTGCCCTTTTAATATTGTTATCATTTAGAAGTCATTTCTGTACTTCCCTAATTTCTAATTTATTCCATTTCATTGGTTTCTTCAACATCTGTTAAGTCAGATCTTTACCAATTATAGAGCTATCATGTAGAAAGCTTCTTTTTTTTTTTCCTGTTAAAACATTTGTGTTGCATGAATTTTGTTTAATTTATTCTGTCATTTTATGTATGTTGTGAAGATGTCAAGCTAACCAACTACTGCTTGCTATCTGGTTGTCTAGTTTGGGTCATAAACTTCATACCTTTTCTGTTTCTGGCAGGAAGGTGCTGATTATTATGACAAACTTGTTGGTGAGATGTTACTAGACATTCGCGCTCGACCATCAGACAGAACAAAGACACCAGAAGAGATTGCCCAGGAGGAGAGGGAACGGCTAGAACAATTAGAGGTAGATCATTATCATCTTCTGCTTCATTTGTTTGTGTTTCTGCACAGAAGAGTCTTGTATCCTGCAGCTGTATTGGCCTTGTGATTAGATTCTTTCTGTCATATTTGGAGATACAGCTAGACAGTGGCACATTATCTGTGTTCTATACTCAAAGTGACTGTTATAGAAAACACTTCTTAAAAGTTAGACCATTCTCTGGTTTTTTAACATG
Source organism: Erythroxylum rufum (assembly GCA_027478365.1). Taxonomy (NCBI): domain Eukaryota; kingdom Viridiplantae; phylum Streptophyta; class Magnoliopsida; order Malpighiales; family Erythroxylaceae; genus Erythroxylum; species Erythroxylum rufum. The sequence goes on along the minus strand of JANIHZ010000003.1, from coordinate 35,377,443 downwards.
CCATGAATTTGACTATCTTGCCTTCCAGCGTTAGTTCATTTCTGCTGAGGTGTCCAATCATGGTGATTGTGGTATATTGACGTTTGCTCCATCATGAACTAGAATTCTTTTGACAGGCAACCTTTTCTGCTTTTTGTAGCAATGTTATGTAATAGGAGAAACCTTGACTGGAGAAGCTGAAATAAATTTTTTGAACGTGTTTCTTTGATGATCACATATTGCATGACATTTCTATCGTAAATTGGTGTTTGATAATTCAGGAAGAGCGTAAGAAAAGGATGGTTGCAGCCGAAGAATTGACTGATGAAGAAAATGATGACATTGCAAAGCCACCCTGCCAGAAGCTTAGGTCAATATCAGGGGATGATCTTGGTGACTCGTTTTCTTTTGAAGAGGAGGCTAAAACAAAAAAAGGCTGGGTTGACAAGATTCTAGAAAGAAAGGATGCGAGTGAATCTGATGATAGCGATGAGGATTCTTCAGATGATTCAGAAAGTGCTGAACATGTTAGTGCCAATGAGGGATTGAGTGAAGAAAATAGTGTGGAAGAGAATGGTGTAAAAGATAAGATTCACAATTTGAAGAACTGGGAACAGAGTGATGATGATAATATTGGGACGGATTTAGAGGATGATGAAGAATATGGTCATAATATTGATGATGATAAGGGAGAATTAGAGTCAAAAGACCAAAATATTTCATACATTAAAGACATTGTTCAAACTGTTATTAGAGACACAAAATCAATGGATGCAAAGAAAATGAGAACAAGTGGCAGAAAACAATCAGCTCCAGTGGGCATTCCCTTTTTAATTGAAGCTCCAAAAAACATGGAAGAACTGAATGCACTAGTGGAGAATTGTTCTAATGAAAATGTTATTGTTGTAATCAATCGAATTCGGGCAACCAATGCAATAAGGCTTGCTGCAGAAAATAGGAAGAAAATGCAGGTATTTAAATTTCATGGCTGCTTTTTATTTGTTTCTTTTTCTGTCGTTTTGATTTTTTCTTTTGGAATTGTTTTCTTCATGTCCTCATTTTTGTCTTTATGGTGGCTAGAGTAGGGGGATGTTAGTCGGAAGAGTCGATGGATTTTGATAATTTAAATGGCCCAATATCTGATAGCTTGGTTAGAGACCAAGTTTATCCATTGTCTATTCTCCTGGTCTACAAGACAATTTGTAAAGCAGTTGCTTCACGTGGAATAGGTTGATATCCTAGAATTAAGCACTCTAGTTTGTAGGGAGCTTAGAACTGATTGACATCAAAAACAAGGTGGCACTCAAATGGATACGAGAAAACTAATTGCTTTTGCCAGAAATTGGTTGCTTCATACAGTGATGAACATTAAAAACAAAGTAGCATTCATATAGATGTCAGGAATTGATCAATGTTGCGTTGCTTTTGCTACAAAGTTGGGTTTTTCAAATATTAACAGTTTCAATTTCTAGAAGGTCATTGCTGTAGCTGGTAACTTTCAGTTCTAAACATCTGTTCATTTGTATACTATTGCTATTGTTTAATGCTGTTTTCTTCCAGGTCTTTTATGGTGTCCTGCTGCAGTATTTTGCTGTCTTAGCTAATAAAAGGCCATTAAATTTTAACTTGTTGAATTTACTGGTCAAGCCCCTGATGGAGATGAGTGTTGAGATTCCATACTTTTCTGCAATATGTGCTCGTCAGCGGATCTTACGAATTCGAACCCAATTTTGTGAGGCTGTAAAGAATTCAGGTTAGTAGAGCAAAAGAAGAAAACACTGGAGTGTTTCCTTCAATTCCTTTCTGAGTTGCTCAATGGGTCTTTTGGCTTAATAATTCTTTCATTGCAGGGAATGGTTGCTGGCCTTCCTTTAAGACTTTGTGCCTTTTGCAGCTATGGTCCATGATTTTCCCTTGCTCCGACTTCCGCCATGTTGTCATGACTCCGGCATTATTATTGATGTGTGAATATCTACTGCGTTGTCCCATCCGTTCAGGGCGTGACATAGCTGTTGGTTCTTTCTTATGTTCCATGGTTCTCTCTGTACGTAAACTCTTAACCATCACATATTTCCCTTCACAAATTCAATCTTTTTTAATTGATTTAACATTCAAAGTCATCTCATTGTTTCCCCTTCTAATGACAAACTATGCATGCATTTTCAATATTTGTACTTCTAGATAACTGTTTGTGATGTGAGTGAACTTGAATTTTGTTGCAACTTTCATTTTTGACATGTTGGTTTTTGGAATCAATGTAACAACATCAACGCATTGCAGGTGAGCAAACAATCTCAGAAATTTTGTCCTGAAGCCATAATGTTTATCAAAACTTTGCTGATGGCAGCCAATACAAAAAATCCTTCTCAGGAATTTCAGGTATACATTGTCATTGTGGATTTTGGCATGTTGTTCAATTTCACATGGTTTGTTATGGCGATTGGCCCTAGACTCTGCAGGAGGAACAGTAATATATTTTCCAACATACTATTTACTTTGTGGTAGCTTTATCATCATATGGAACAAAAAGTGCTTGGAGACCTGGTTTACATACGTGGTCATGTAAATGAGATAGGTCCTTTAAATTTACTCTCAGTGGTGGAGATGCCAGAGGATTCTTCTTTTTTCAGCTCAGATTGTTTCAGGTGGAGAATGCTTTATCTTTCGTATGCAGGGTTCTGTCAAGAAATCAGCTACATTTGTTTATTTGTTTTAGTTATGGAGCTTCCTGCTTTTAGCTAAATCTTGAGAAATGAATTTTATTTGCAGGGCCAGTGTGCTGGTTACCCTTGTAGAGACTCTCAAAGGATTTGTTGACAGTTGCAAACATTTCAGTTCCTTTCCTGAAATATTCTTGCCTATTGCAAGTTTGGTACTTGAAGTGGCGAATCAACCACACATGGAAGCAGCATTGCAAGATAAATTTAACAATGTTGCCCAACTTATTAATAGCAAAGCTGAGGAGCATCATATGATTCGCCGACCACTGCAAATGAGGAAGCAGAAGCCAGTTCCCATTAAATTAGTTAATCCCCAGTTTGAGGAGAGGTAAATTTCCTCAAACCCAGTTCTTGATTGTGCTGCATTAGATTAGATAATAGATATTGCTATTCTGGAATGCCTTGGGTTGACCCCAATGCTGTTGTGCAGCTATGTTAAGGGTAGAGATTATGATCCAGATCGTGATCGAGCTGAGAGAAGAAAGTTGAAGAAACAACTAAAACGGGAAGCTAAAGGGGCAGCTCGAGAATTACGCAAGGATAATTATTTCCTATTTGAAGTAAAGGAAAAAGAGAAGTCATTACAGCTGGCAGAAAGAACAGAGAGATATGGAAAGGCAAGGGCTTTCCTCCAAGAACAGGAGAATGCTTTCAAATCTGGTCAATTAGGAAAAGGCAGGAAGAGGAGAAGATAAATCTTATTATCTCTTTTGGTTTAATTTTATTTTAAATTTTGTGATACTATTTATTAGCTATTACAAAATTAATTAAATCCAAGAACTTATAATTTCTTTTGAATTATGTTTATTCTGCTCTTATAAATTCATTGCATCACATTAATTTACTCGTTAACATCTTAATTAAGTGAAAAAGGAAGCAATGTAAATAGCCGTAAAGAAGAAAATTTGGAGCTAAGGGTTTTGATTCATTAGTCTGTTTGTGTGAGGTCCAAAGTCTGATTTGAAAATTTTTTATTCGGCTGAGTTTGGTTCAAAACTTTTTTACTTGGTTTGATCTTAGCTTGGATTTGACACATTTGTTTCAAACTTGATCTAAAATATTTGACAGGAATTAGAGTTTTCATAAGTTTGAATGTAATTATTCATCAAATTTTAAAAGAAGCTTGGGTTTTAGGTTGAGTTTAGGCTGTGTTCGAATCCAATTTATAACTTAAAGAAAAGCTAGAGTTCAAATCTTAGGAGTTTGAATCTGATTTAAAGTTGGGTTGGAAACTTTTTACCACCTCCGAATTTGTTGCTTCTCTTCATCTCGAACCTCTCATAGTCTTAGGAGCATTCCCACAAGAAATTTCATATTGAAAATGAAGAAATCTCATCCTGGAAATGAATGGGAAAAGCCCTTTTCAAGGAATTAATATATGTATTTGAAAAACTAAAATTTATGTATTTGATTATTATTTTTATTTACTTTGGATTTACTAAACTGTACTCTTCTCTTTTCATTTTGGAATTTTCCTGAGCTGATTCTGGGCTACTTTCGTCTGGTAGTTAAGAATCGTGGAGGAGGCTGTTGACTCCATGGAAGGCACCTCGCAGGCCTTCCCAACCGCACTGGAAGACAGGGAACTCTCCCCTCCCAAGGAGGACTTCCCAGCCCTCTCTCGTGAGTTGCTTACAGAACAAAAAGGTGATAAACTCATGACACAAAAGGGGTCGACAGTAGCTGGGTTGAATTTTAGAATTAAAATTTAACCCAAAAAAAAAAATAGAAAAGAGATAATAAAAGAGGTACATTTTATATTGCCGTAGAAAGCTTAAATATATAAACAATAAAATAATAAACTTAGCTAATATATATAGGTAAAGATTAAATAAATAAATCAAAAATTTTAAATTTTAAATTTTAACATATAATAACTTTATCTTTTAACAAATAACATATCTTATCTTTACTATTTTTCAAAATTTATCTTTAAACAAAGATTTTATTTTAACAACTTTAAATCATTTTTCAACAAACGAACACTCACAACCCAATAGCACTTGGGCAGCCAAATTACAACCACATCATCATAAAGGTACTCTTAAACACTTCCATAATGCGGTCAAGGATAGGGTTGTGTCCCCTCCTATTGAACTTCTACTAGTTGGGACAAAAGCTTGGTCCTTTGCACCGGTGGGATTCTTTTGGTCCAAAAGACCCGCCTTCCTGTAGTACAAGCGCGGGCAAAAGCACGATGGGACAAAAAAGAACTAGAAAAGGTGATGTTGATGCTGAGAGAGGATGGTACAATTTTATTTTTAAGTTCCAGATGGACATAAATTTAACAGACATTGTGCAGCAGGGACCTTATCACATTTGGCAACCCCCACTATTTGTTCAACAATGGCAGCCAGGCATGTCGCTAGATTGTGAGGGAATTGAGGCATTGCCATTGTGGGTTAATTTTCACAATCTTCCAATGGAGTTTTGGACTGTGAAAGGTCTCAGTTATGTAGCTAGCTCCCTCGGTAAGCCGATATGCATGGATTCAGATACTACTATGATGCAAAGGACAAGCTATGCTAAGATTTGTATAGAAATCAAGAAAAATCTCCTTTTACCTGACAAACTAACTGTTCAAAGACTATGCGAAGATGGAGAATTGGAACAAGTTGAAATTCAAGTGCCTTTTCTATGGAAACCAAGCAACACAACAAAGAAGTGGGTACCAACAGGGGAAAAAATCAGAATAGGATGGCATGATGAACTAGTACTTGAAGAAGCCACAATCTCTTCTCCGGGTCTAGAACTAGTCTCTGAAGATATAGTAGTTCAATCAGTGGATAATGATAGCCCATCTAATCTCCCTGATGTTGAAGAGATGTTGAAAAATCGAGGCATGGCTGAATTACCCATTGAACCTCCTCGCTGCTCCCCTTATAATGTTGACAGTACAATTGAAACCTGTATGAATGAAGTCTCCCCTGAAGAAACTGGTAGAACAAGACATGTTTTGGGAGCCTCCTCTATGGAAAATTCTAGAGGAAAGGAGGAAGAGAATATAAAGGAACTTGAAGCTGATCACAATCCTAAATATGATGGAATAGATTCTAACTTGAATCCTGCTGAAGTTCAATTTCAAACAGCTAAAGTTAGGCGACAATCTGCTCGAAGAAAAGAAAAACAATAAAAACAAGGGGAATCCCCCGACCATGTCTCTCATAGTATGGAACACGAGAGGGTTGAATCACCCTCATAAAAAGAATGCAGTGAAAGAGGTTGTGAGGGATGAAAGACCAGCACTAGTTAGTCTTATTGAAACACAAATCAAGGACCCTACCTCTCATGCAAGTTTGTATTTTTTAGGCGCTAATTGGGAGCTTTATTCTAACCATAGTTCATACTTTAATGGACACATCATATCTCTAGATAATGTGGATCTGATGGACGTCCAAATGCTATTTAAAACAAATCAATTGATTCATATGCAGTGTCAGTTGAAAAACTCTGCCGTCAGCTTCGAATTGTCTTTGATATATGCCTCTTTAACTTTGGATTTCAGCAGGATAAACTTTGGTTGTCTTCGTAATATCCAATAGAGTATCAGTAAGTGTTGGTTTTTTTTTTTTAAGGAAGAGATATGTACGGAGAAGAATCTCAATTTTTATTGAATAGATTTTGTAAATGAATTTTTCCACACAATAGATTTTATTGAATATTGTGAATTTCTAAATCCATTGACGTTTAGTTTTTGATTTGTTGTGTGAAAAAGCGTAGAATGAGTTATGAGTTATAGGTTTATAGGTTTAGAGAACTCTTAAGATCAAGAGAACTCTGATACCAATTGTTGGTTTTTTTTAGGAAGAGATATGTATAGAGAAGACTCTCAATTTTTATTGAATAAAAGCTTGCCAATTTATACAGTCTTTCTTTAATCAAAATTTAAAAATCAGATAACATCTAATCTAAACCAGTATGAAATAAAATCTACAGAAAATATTCTGATAATATCTTTGACTGTTTCAAAGTCACATGTTCAACAGTAAAACATGGATAATAATTGGGGACTTTAATTTCTCGCTTAATTCCTCATAAATTGAAGGTGGTCGACACTACCATTTTGGATTGACAAAAGAACTCTCCAATTTTTTGTCAACTATGGATTTGGTTGATCTTTGCTACAATGGCGGACATATGACTTGGTCCGATAACCAACAGAGGAGCATGCTTATTCGGAAAAAATTGGACCAAACCCTTGTAAATTTGGTCTGGCTATCTCAATTCTCTGACTCCTTTGTTCATTTTGGAGAAACCTTGTGTTCGGATCACTTCTTTATGCATATACAACGGCTGCCAGATTGGGAGCAAAGGGGGATACCTTTCAAATTTGTAAGGCAATTACAGACATGGTGGGTTCTCACGATGTTGTGAGTAGCTGTTGGAATGTGGAGGTGAATGGTTTTTAAGCCTTTCAATTTATACAGAAATTTAAACTGATGAAATTGGCTATCAAACTATTTATGCGAGGTAGATATTCTAATCTTCAAACAGTAAAGGATCGACTAATTAAGGCACATAATGCATGTTATGACCAGCCTTCTATACCAGCATTTGAACAATCTGAAATGGCGCGTCTTCAAGACTACCAAACAGCTTCATAATTCTGTATTGAAACAGAAATATCGGATAACATGGCTGAAAGAGGGTGATGCTTATGAATCTCTCCAGTACTAGGGAGAAGGAAGAACAATACAATTCTAAAGCTACAAGACAGCAATAGGGTTGAACTCGATAGCCTTGAAGAAATTGCCTGAAATTTTTCATAAATCTCGCCGGGACAGCAGATGCCTCCTTGCCCCTTTCTAATGTATTGCGACTATTTGATTATCAAATTGATCAAGGAACGAAAGAAATGCTGATTCAGACTGGAGCATGAACGCAATAGTTTTGCTGCAAAAGCATTTCTTCCTAAGAATTTTATACTGAACATAGGCAGGAATATATAACTCAGTTGAGGTTCAAAGGAGGTCATATTTCTTTCTCATTTAGAGATCAAATGTGAACAAAACACAATGTTTTCCCATATTCTTGTTCCTTTTAACTTGAATTTATTGCCTTAATAACCCTGTGTTATTCATAAGTTGCTAAAAAAACCCTGACATATAAATATTAGAAAAAAACCCTGAGTTGAAATTTTATTAACTCACAGCCCCTTAACAATACACGGCTAAGAGTTTTTTTTGCAGCAAAATTGAAAACATAAGGTTAATAGAGTAACATTTTATATCTCAAGGTTTAATTAGCTACTTTCG
>JANIHZ010000003.1:35346033-35369389 GCA_027478365.1 Erythroxylum rufum | reverse complement strand
AATTATGGAGAGCATTAGGATTAAATGGATCCCGATGAGATTGGGATATGTCCCGATGAGATCGCGACATCGATATTACTGAAACAGGTCTCCGGTGATTTTTCAATACCGGGGCCCAGCAGGCCGGTAGGACCGACCCCAGTGTGACTGGGCCACTTCAGTAATTATAGTGTGACTGGGCCACTTCAGCAATTATATATATATATATATCAATTAATTAATTAAAGAATTAATTAATTAATATATATATGTATGAGTCATCAACGTTGGGAGAAGGAAGCTTAATAAGGAAGCTTCATATAATAATTAGATACATTATTTAATTATTATTACTCATCAACGTGGAAAGCTACTTTCTTGTCTCATTTAATGGTCTTTAAAGTGTTAGAGACAACTCCATATAAGACAAAGAGGATGAGTTTCGGTGGATATAAGAGGCTTGGACGAATTCATTAGATGGGTAAGTAAGTGAATTGGTTTTTGAAGGGTTTTGAAAAGGGTTTCAAAAGGTTTCTCTTCAAATACACGATTCTCTTCTCCACCAAGCTTGTTCTTCATCGTCTTCTCCATAGCTCTCCAAGAACAAAGGTAAGGTCTAGCAGCCTTTAATTTGTTCTAGCTATTCCCGGGTTAAAAGGGTTTGCCCCGGTTAGGTTTTCTGATCTCTGCGTGGATACCTTTAAAGATAGTCTCTATTGGCTATTAAGGTTTGAGTTTGCATACAGACACATGGATCCTGGCTTTTAGGAAGGTCCCGGCAACACAAATTTTTGTTTTCCGCACCCCGTGTATATGATACATGGACCGGGATTTTCCTACAGAACATGCTTACCTATAATCAAATATGAGTTAAAGTCAGTATCCTAAGCATTTCTAAGGCATTAATCACTATGTGTAGCATATCAAATGAATCAAAATTTAAATACATATCAGCAATGCAGAGATTAGGGTGTAGAGAGAATAACAGGGAAGACGAGAGAAGTTTTCTTAGGGTATACTAAGTGATTATTAAGTGTTGATTTCATGAGAGGATGAGTAGACGTATAGATAAGAAGAGGAAGCATAATCGGTTGCATATCTTCTAATAGATACATACGTTGAGTTTTCAAATTATGGGCACTTATTGAAAAGGTTAAAACGGTGCCATTAATGGCTCCCTATTTATGTGTCACTTCGAATGTTAACCCAAGAGAAACCTTAAAAAGAAGAGTAGCCTTCTAAACTCTAAAAGGCCCACAAAACTAAGAGAGAGTTTCTAAGGGATCAGAATAGAACAAGCTTGTTAAACAAAATGCAAAGACAACTAGTAGAGAATAGTTTTGTAAAAATAATATCAGAGAGTTTGGACATGCCAAGCTCTTTTCTTAACACATAAAATCTATCTTCAGAGAATGGCTTGGTGAAAATGTTAGTTACTTGATTCTCAGTATTAACATGCAAAAGATCAATGGTTCCTTCTAAAACATGATCTCTAAGAAAATGATGTTTGATTTCTATATGATTAGTCCTATAATGATGCACAGGATTTTTAGAAAGATTTATAGCACTCGTATTATCACATAATATAGGAATATGAGAAAAGTTTAGAGAAAAATCCTGTAATTGACGCTTCATCCATAAGATTTGAGCACAACAGCTAGCAGCTGCTATATATTTCACTTCATTCGTAGAAAGCTTTGTGTAATTTTACTTCTTACAGGACTAAAATATGAGATATCCTCTAAGAAATTGACAGTGAGCACTTGTGCCTTTTCAATCGACTTTATCACCTACATAATCTGCATCACAATAGCTTATTATGTCAAATGAATCAGTTTTTGGATACCATAGTCCAAAATCCATATTTCTATAGTGATATTGAAATGTTCTTTTGACTACTTGAAGATGACTTTCTTTTGGATTTGATTGAAAGTGTGCATAAAGACACACAATAAGAATAATATATGGTCTTGAGCTTGTAAGATATAGTAGTGATCCAATCATTCCTTTATTTGTTGTCTTATCCGTAGCTTTGCCTTTTTCGTCTTTATCAAGTTTAGTTACAGTGTACATTGGAGTACCCATCGATTTGGCATTCTCAAAATGATATTCTTGATGAGTTCCTTAATGTATTTGTCTTAGCTGATGAAGATTCCTTTTTCTGTTTGTCTGATTTGTAATTCGAGAAAGAATGATAATTCTCCCTTTATGCTTATTTCAAACTCCCCCTGCATTAATGTTAAGAATTCTTTAAAGAAAGATGGATTAGTAGCACCAAATATTATATCATCAACATATAATTGTACTATGAGTAAATCATTCTCCTTTCTCTTAATAAATAAGGTTTCATCGACTTTTCCTCTTTTAAAGCTATTCTCAAGCAAAAAGTTACTTAACCTCTCGTACCATGCTTGAGGAGCTTGCTTTAAAACATACAGAGCTTTGGATAACTTCTTCACATAATCTTGATGGTTTCTATCTTCAAAACCTGGGGGTTGCTTAACAAATACTTCTTCGTTAATGTAACCATTTAAGAATGCTTTTAACATCTATTTGGAACAACTTGAAATTTTTATAGCATGTAAAGGCAAGTAAATTCTAATCGATTCCAATCTAGCAACAGGTGCATAATTTTGATCAAAATCAATACCTTCTTTTTATTGTAACCTTGAGCTACAAGTCTAGCTTTGTTTCTTACCACCTTATCATTTTTGTCAAGTTTGTTTTAAAAAACACACCGAATTCCAATAACTAACTTGTTTTATTGATGAGGCATTATATTCCATACTTTGTTCTTATCAAATTGACTTAGCTCATCTTTCGTAGCTGAGACCTAATTCTCATCAGTAAGAGCTTCTTCAATAGACTTTGGTTCTAATTGTGAGATGAGAGCCATAAAGTTGTTCTTAAATGATGATCTTTCAGAGGGATCTCCAAGAATATATTGACGTGCATCAAGACCTCTCCATTCTCTCAATGTTTTTTGTTGTATAAGCTCTTGCTAAGATGAAGGAGCCTGCTTTGTTCTAGCTTTAGAGGGGCCTTCTTGATTTTGTAATTCTAAAGGTATTATAAGTGCATTTTGATTATCCAATGTATTTTTAGGATCAAAGCATGCTCTTCATCATCTGAGTTAGTTGTTGTTGTCGAAGGTAATGCTTCATCAAATACCACATGTATCGATTCTTCTATCTTCTTTGTTCTTTTATTGTAAACTCTGAATCCTTTACTAACTGTACTATAGCCCAAGAAAATAGCTTCTTCTGATCTTGCATCAAACTTTCCAAGGTTGTCTTTTTCATTGTTTAGAATGAAACACTTGTAGCCAAATGCTCGAAAGTAAGCAACATTTAGTTTTCTTCCTTTCCACAACTCATAGGGGTCTTTTTCAGAATAAATCTTATAAGACATCTGTTAACTACAAAACATGCCGTGTATACTGCTTCTGCCCAGTATCCATGAGGTAGTCCACTTTCACACGGTATGGTCTTGGCCATATCAACCAATGTTCTGTTTTTTCTCTCTATAACTCCATTTTGCAGAGGCGTCCTTGGATAAGAGAAGCTGTGAGATATGCTATTGCTATCATAGAATTCTTTAAACCTTTTGTTATCAAATTCTCCTCCATGATTGCTCCAAATTGAAGTGATGTAGTACCCTTTTTCTATCTAATTTTTTTGCAAAACTTCTCAAACAGTTCAAAAGCATCATCCATATTTGATAAGAAATAAACCCATCTAAATTTGGAGTAATCATCTACTAGAATAAAACCTTAATGTTTACCATCAAAACTTTGAGTTCTAGTGGAACCGAATAAATCCATGTGCACAAGTTCAAGTGGTTAGTTTGTAGATATGATATTTTTAGGAGGAAAGCTACTTCTGACTTGTTTACCTTTTAAACAAGCCTCACAAACCTAATTGCTAATACTTTAAGGTCGGTAGTCCTTTTACTAACTCATTTTTGGACAATTTTGATAGAATGCTAATACTGGCATGTCCAAATCTTTTGTGCCAGATAAACAAATCTTTTTCTAGGGAGACAGAGCACTTAACACTTTGTGAGGTCATCTCTTCAAGTTGAGCACAATATATATTCTGATTTCTAGGACTAACAAACATAATATTATCATTATAAATATCAACAATTTCACAATAAGATGCATAGAAAATGACTTTGTATCCTTTTTCACGTAGCTGATTCCAACTAACAGGTTATGTTTCAAACCATTAACAAAGAGAACATTATCAATATAGGTAGAGTCAGAATCACCAATTTTACCAATTCTGGTGACCTTCCCTTTAATTTTTTTTTTGCAAAGACAGCATTACCTCCATCTTTTCTTTCAATGTAGTTGACGTGTGATATTTCACCTATCATGTGTCTTGAATAGCCATTATCAACTATCCATTGGTTCTCCCTTATCTCAGTTTTGAAACGTTTCTATAGAAAGCATTATCTCATTTTAGGTACCTAAATTTACTAGGTCCTTTCGGGTTAGTAGTTTGACCTTTCGGTCTCCAAACATACATTTGAGATAATTTCTTTTTACGAAAATTACAAGAATAAATAATGTGACCATGTTTACCACAGTAATCGCACAATACAGGTGAATGATAGTTGTTATAATTTTTGCCACTTAGTAGGTTCCCACATTCTTGTATATAGCTGCTATTGGATTTATTAAAGAATTTTTTGTATGGCTTGATATTGTTATTTTCATTGTATCCTATTTTAGCCTTACCAAAAATGCATTTACCACTACTAAGCAATGCATCAAGATTCTTCCTTCCATCAACAAAATTTTCTAGATCTTTTTCTAGAGATAACTTCTTTCCAGCACTTTTTTCCTTTTTAAGTTCTAAGGTGGCAACTTTTTCTTCCAACTGTCTTACCTTATCATAATCATTTTTAAGCAGCGTATTTTCTAACTTAGCTACTCTTTCTTCCAAAACTTCCTTTTTAGAAACCTTTTACTTATAGTCAACTTCAAGAGACGTATTCCTAGTCACCAAATTTTAATTCGTAGATTCTAATAATTTAATCTTACTCTTCAGGGATGCATCATTGCTCTTGGACTTCTCAACTTCTTTTAAATACTTCACTTAACCTTTTATACTGATCATACAATTCATGGTATGCATTTTTGAATTCATCAACTTCAACATCAAAGTTAGAATAATATACCTCATCATCTCCTAATTTAGCCACGAAGCAGATGTTGTTGACTTCTTCTGACTCAAAGTTTTCAGAATCCTCATCTGACCAGGCTGCAGTCATCACTTGCTTTCTGGATTTTCTATTTTTTGACTTTTCCTTTTAAAGAAGAGGACATTATAATCTTGTGTGTCTGGGCTTCTTACAGTGATAGCATATGATTTGACTGTTTTGTGTATTGTTATTGCTGCTACTGCCTTTTAATAAGAACCTATTGTTTCTAGCTTTCTTGTTTCCTTCTCTTTTCTTTATGAGCATCTTTTTGTAGAAGCGGGAATATTTTCTGACCATAAAGTTGAATTCGTCATCCCCGTCTATTTGCAAATCAATGTCACTTTCATCACCGTTTCATTCGTCAGTTGCTTTTTGTGCCATTCCTTTTCTATATGAGGATCCTTCATCTCGCCTAAGCTCAATTTCTTGGATCATCAAATTTTATCGTAGCCAATTAAGCGAGATAGTGTCTAGATCCTTTTCTGTTTCTAGAGTTGTCACCTTAGGTCTCCATTCCTTTGATAGTGACCTCAGAATCTTCACCTTAGGTCTCCATTCCTTTGATAGTGACCTCAGAATCTTCGTTACAAGCTAATCATTAGGATATATCTTTTCCAAGTTCTTTAAGGTTGTGATGATGTTGTTAAAGCGTCCAAAGAATTCATCTATGGCTCCCCCTATTTCATGCCAATAGTTTCGTATTGATGCACTAGGAGACATATTCTATGTTTCTTTATCTCATTCGTCACTTCAAAAGTAACTTTGAGTTTTGTCCAACATTTCTTTTTCTGTAGAGTAGTAGGATATCTTTCATATTCTTCTGGAGATAACACACATATCAAGTGATGTTTTGCTTTAGCTTTTAGTTGTACATTTCTCCTGTTAGTATCAGTCCATATTTCTACATTATCAAAAGTGGGAATTGTATCTCCAACTATAATTTCCTGCCATACTTCGATATCTACATATTAGAGATATATGGCCATTCTCTCTTTCCAGTATGAGTAGTTGTTTCCATTGAAGTAAGGAGGCTTTGAGACGGATTGTCCTTCAAAACTTCTCAAGGTGTTTGTTATGATCTATCGCGTGCTGTAAAACATAAAAAATGTGAAGCCTCGCTCCAATACCAAATGATTAAGCAAACACACGCAAGACGAGAGTAAATTGTGTATGACTTAATTTTTTTTTCACGAGGCACTTTCAATGTGGATAAAGACAGTAGCCTGTTGAAAGTTAAAATAATAAAAGCCTGTTAGATGATAGTAGCCTATTAAATGACAGGAGCCTACTAAAGTATAGGTCTTGTTAAAACAATAAAAAGAAGGCACCTGTTAAAATGAAAAAAACCGTTAGCAAGTTGAAAACAGAAGGAATCTATTATAAAAGTGAAGGAGCCTTTTACTGAAATGAACACACACATAATATAATGCAAAAATATAAAAGATAAGGAGAGAGACAGAAGAAGGACGAAGTCGATTTATACTAGTTCAGCTTACAACCCAAGCCTATGTCTAGTCCCCAAGTATTCAACTTGAGTGTTTCACTATAAAATTAAGTAGTAATTTGACGAGCCTCTCCAAGTTCACAAGTTAATATTTTTCAAAGTTCTTCAACCTTCTACACTAGTAGTATTTCACTAGCCTCTACAAGCTCTCAAATAAAAACGAGACTTGCTCGATATGAGCTTCAGTAATCTCTTTCAACAGAATTTCACTTTCTAATGCACAAGAGGATTTTTTACAAAGTTATCACTTTCAAGAATATATATGCTTTTGATGAGTTTTGATAATATAGCTTCACAAGCTTATATATCATTTAGTTGTTGTTTATAGTCGCACTAGCTCGTCCTTAAATAGTCAATTTCTTTAACAAGTCATTGCTTCATCTTACATCCTTAATCAACTAGATAGATTTAAATCTAAATAACTTTGATGTCATCTTTGCCAAAAAATCTTCCAATAATCACGGGCCTGATATACGACCTTCATAATTAGTAAGATCATTTCGAATTAACCATTTTTAATAAGGTAAGTTAATAATGAAGGTTCCTATAAGAAAGAAAACATATTTCTTATGATTTTATTTCCTTTTGAGAATAAGACCGTTAATTATACAAAGAAATAAATCTAATTTGATTTTTAAAATATTTTATAGTTATCATCAAAATTGTTAATCATGATCCTTGAGCTAACATGAAGGTGATGGTATACCTTGTCATACGAAGCCTAGGCGTCTTGTAAAGTTATTGAAAACTAGCTCAGGTTGGTGAATGGTGGGAATGCATATGATGTAATAAATAACATTAGTACAAGAATAGAGATGAAATGAGATACTAAGTAGGAAAAGACAATAAAAGAACAATTATACTAGAGATTTTCAGTTTGATCAAAATCAACTTAACCAAAAACAATGTAAAATATGAGTACCACCTCAAAAACATCAATTTCTAGTACGCTACTTGTTCAAGGGAGTTCTCTTAGATTTTTAATAAGATAATGGGATTTAAGAGCTTTATAATCATTGTATCAAACATAGGATTGGAAATTGTGAGAAACTTAATTTTAGTTTAATAATTGGCTACACTCTAGTCCAATTACCCATAATCCGAAGATTCTTCATTTGAGGACTATAATTCCTTTGAGTCTTAAAGTTTTAACTCTAATAAAAAATGGTGAATGGAGTGGAAATTTTAGCAAAATTGGTTCTCTTATGAATTTCTTCCCTCAATTAAATGATGTGGAGAATGAAGATGTAATCACATGAACTCTCAATCTAGTGGCAAGTTCTCTAACAAATCTTGTCATCTACTTTTCAAAAATTGCTCAACTGAAGCCCCTTAGTATAACCTTTTATGGAGAAACTTTTTGAATCCTAAAGCCTCCCTGATTACTTAGCTACCTATTAAAAATACACCCAAGACAAAGAGTCAATGGCAAGCAAACATAGATTCCACTTATGTACTTTGTAAGATGGAAGTGGAAGATAGAGACCATCTTTTCTTCCTTTGTGCATTCTCGAAAGTAGTTTGGAGCAAGATTTTGCATATGATTCCAAGTAACAACTACATGTATAATTGGGAACACACTTTGGGCTGGGTCATTAGAAGCTCTAAGCAGGGAATGTTAAATGCTATACGTTATAAAGAAATTTTCACTACTACCATCTACACTCTTTGAAAGGAGAGAAACAACAGAAAATTTACCAAATCAAAAGAAGGAAAGTACTAGCTAGCTAACAAAATTGTCAACTGGATTAGAGCAGCAATTTTTGCTAAAAGTTTGCAGCATACCCTTACCCCTACATGATATCTAGATGGAAATTGTAACTTTGCTAATACTCTGATTTAGAATTATTCCCTGTAATGTAGCTCCTCTTTTTGTATATTCAGCTATAGTGCTTGTATATAGGCTAACAACATAGAAATCACTGAAATGTTGTATTAGTTTTGTCTATAGTAATGAAAAATTCATTTTAAAAAAACAATGTAAATCATAAAAGTAAATCATAAAAAATAAGATTATGATTTTAACTTCACTAAGTTGTCATCAATAAGGCTAAGTATGCCCATTCAAGCAACCATGAATACAATGAGAAGGAAAATGGTATCGAAAATGAGCTATGATGCACGATTAACAATTCCTAAGGCATAATACTTGAGAATCAAATTACATTTGGAATTCATAGAGTTCATGTTACTTTCTATGGAAAGAAAGAGATAAGAAATAAACCTTAATATCGTTGCACAAAACAAGCTGTGAGAGCTTAAACTAAGTGATAGGTCCATCAAGTAAGCCAATTAGAAGAGCATCTAGTTCCCTTGAAGTTAGTATGCATAACTACGAGTGAAGTGAATTCTTTGTTTTTGGCATATTCTACAATCTTTTTCAAGTGGTAAGTTATTATCATTTGATTACTTTAATTCCTCTATAACCATTAAAGGTCAATTTGGTTTTTTTTTTCATGTTCTTGAAAATTAAAAAAAATTACATAAGGTACCTTACTTTAACAAGTTTCAAAGGCCCTTCCAACTCAAATCAAATAACCAGTTTACATATCTTTACTACATAAATTATTTCTGAAAGAAGATGCTTGTTTCTAAAAGAAGTTGCTTGTCTTTAAAATGTCTATTAAGGAGAGGTCGGGAATGTAGGGAGAGCAAAGGGCGAGTATTTAGTCCTAAAAATCTCTTTCAAATCAAATCATATAATTTGAATTGTTATACAGATAGATTAGATGTCCAATTATGCTAATTCAGTGGATTTTTTTTGGAGAACGTCAACCTAAGTTTTTGAGTTAACCAGTAAATGCTTGTTTTTTTTCCAAAATGGAGCAAATCAAAAACCAAATTGAGGAATCCATCTGCATTTATCTAAAAGAATCTTCAACTTTTCCTTCTCTAAATTAAAGACAACAATGCTAATTCAAATAGGCCTTCCCCATAAAGAATATTAAAAGTAAGAGCTCCTTCATTAACTTGGGAGTGGAAAAACAAAAATAGTTAAGAAACCATTGAACTTTTGTACTTATTAATTCCCTTAAATAGACAGGCACAACAAGGTATTTGCTTATTCCTGCACTAGTACGATGGATTGCTTCACCTATCAACGACCTTTGCAGAAGAATATAGCAATTCAGAAAAAACAATTTCATCAACTTGTGAGTAGCCACTTCACTTTTAGTCTCCATTTTTATAGAGTTTTGTGTGAAAAATAAGGGGGAACTCTAAAGGCAACACATTTTGGTGCCTAATGTATATATTCCAAGAGAATTATAACAACTTTTAAAGATTTCTCTACTATATATAATTTTCTATCAATTATATATTCTTAATATCTTAAATAACTTCTTGAAAATTGTTTTTGTTTTATAAACATACATGACCTATAATTTAAAATAACAACACTTTAATTGTTATTTAAAAAAACAACAATTTCAGTTATTGCATATAAATTTTTTTAAGGAAACTATTTTTTTTTAATTTTGTTGCCTGTTTAAATATAAGACAACAAATTATCATTATTGTTACTTTTTAATATTATTAAAGAAAATATTTAAAAAATAAAAAAGTTACATTATATGAGTTTAAAGCAACACATTTTATATTTATTACAAATCTATTGTTGCCATTGTGTTTATATGTTGAAGGGTCTAATGACTTGATCCAAATCTCATAAAATTATGAAAAAATGTTGCCAAGTCTCAAAAGGATATGTAAGTACGTTGACAACTCTTTCAATCATAATGCAACTTCTGTCTCTTGCTCATGAGATCATGAAGTTACGGTACTCTTTATTTTGAACTTTGCGTTAATGAAAGCATCAATTTCAACAGGATCCATAAAAGAGGCTACGGATACAATTAAAGGATTTTGGACACATACGATACGAGTATTCATCCATTTTGCGTTGTGAGTTTGGTTTAGTTTGAAGTAAGTGGGTGGTGATAGTACTTTCTCAGACTTGGTTGGCCTTGATTTTTGATTTGAGCAGACTGAGGCGCTGCTTACGTAGTCAGACCTACTATTAATTACTGGGGTTTGTCTTTTAGCGCTTTTTTGTTGGAGTAAGTTTCATCTTGTTCACCCTTCGAAGATAATAATTTCTCTAAAAACTGTCTGTGTTTTTATTCAATCTGTATGTCACTCCTGAGTATTGTCTTGAATAAAAGTTTCTGAAAACATCAAAGACTCCACCAGTACCTTGAAAAGCTTTTCAAGCTGATACGGAGGTGGAAATGAGAAAATTAATATCCTACCTCAAGCCACCAGGCCGGCTCAATGATGGAGATGACAGAATTAATACATCAACACATACAAATACATACATTGAGTCTAGCTTGTTGCCATCTGTAGTACCAGGCAGGATACAATGCAGATTGTTCTCACATAAATAGTATTAAGACTAGTTATTTTATTTCAGAGTTTGTAAGCTATTATTGTCCTGTTCTTGGTTGTTTCTTTCATTCTGAACCTGACTTTATAAATTATGGAAAAATTCAGCGCCAGAACCCAAAAGTAAATGTAGTTATCATCAATGCCTTACACAAAGTAGCCTCGTAGATGATGCATGCATGTAATAAAATACATGGTTAAATAACTATCAGGCAAGCAATCAATCCATGATTGGACAACTCATCATCTTGTATCTATCTAAACCCGATTACCGACGAAATTTCAGACAAGTTCTGACACAGGCAAAAAAACCAATCAGCAGAAAATAAAAAGCCAGCCGTCACTGTACAACGACAGTAAGGAGAAAACAATAATTAGTCAGAAGTTGTTTCTAACCAGGCGACAACGTATCTTCCGACCTCGGGATAGGTTGTTTTGGGTTGAATTACATGATCTTCTTATGCTCCGAAAGCATATTTATGAGAAGCCTTCGGTGGATTTTGGCTTGAATATAGTCCAGACATTAACTCCGAGGTCATACGTTTTCTTAACTCATCTGATAGCATGTAAAAAATCTCATCCTGTAATGATGTTAGCAATGAATTTTCATTGTCTCCTAGGACCTCCAGTATAAAGAATTAATCAGGTCACAGGAGAATTTGTTCTCATTTATCTATATATGAGGTTCAACTTCTGCACTGATATTTATGTGACATGGTAGCAGCAATAGCTCCTTTTATGTCCTATGTTGCACGAAATATTTGATTTGAATGTTGTCTAAGTTTTGTTTTTCCCTAAATCGAGTGTAGAAATCCACTCCATCACCGTTGTTTTCTTAGAAACATGACAAATTTCTGAAGTTTCTAAGATTTTAATCCGTTAATATCAATGAAACAATCTGTTTGCTGATACTCCAAGACTTCTAGTTATATAACAAAGTATTCTCTAGTCCCCCTGCAGGTAAAAATTTCAGCAGAAATGACTGTGGTGGCAGCAGAAATCCTGAAGGTCTACCTTGCAAGTTGTTTGTGCCTATTTTCCTTGGTAGCTCTTATTAAGTTCTTGGACAAAGTGTGGAGGAGGCCAATTCACTTACAATCAGTTCTGAGATCACAGGGAGTAAAAGGCCCTTCCTATAGAATCTTGCATGGAAACGTCAAGGAGATCCATATAATGAGAAATAAGATGCTCAGTAGTCCAATGGAATTATCCCATCAAATATACCCCAGAATTCTGCCTCATGTTTATCTTTGGACCAAGCTACACGGTACTTATCTACTAGTTAAAATTGCAGACTTCTGTAAGTTCTGACTACCTCATCTTTCTGTTTATATCCTCCATAGATTGATTTTACTTTCACATTGTTGTAGGAAAGAACTACGTCTCTTGGAAAGGAAGTAAACCTGAACTAGTTGTCACTGAACCTGAGCTGGTTAGAGAGATACTGAACAATAAAGACGGAAAATATCCAAAGCCACATGTTCAATCTTTTCTAAAGAAGATTTTTGGCGATGGAATTATAGTAACCAGAGGGGAGAAATGGTTTAAGATGCGTAAACTGGCCAATCACGCGTTCCATGGAGAGAGCTTGAAGGTAAATTTTTCTTTTTTCTTTCTATGGTTTGGGTTCATATTGCATATATTTCCTTTTAAGTGACCATCAATATCGATTAGTTTGATGAATAACTCAAGTTTATTGATTGAGGAGGTACTTACGCCTATTCATGACCTTCATAGACTATGATTCCACAAATGATTGCGAGCACGGAAACGATGCTTAAAAGATGGGAAAAGCATGATAGCAAGGAGTTAGAAGTGTTTAAAGAATTCAAAGTTTTCACATCGGAAACAATATCGAGGACAGCTTTTGGAAGCAGTTACTTGGAAGGGCAGCAAATATTTGATGTGCTAACGAGGATGACTCTCATTTTCTCCAGAAATCATCACCGAACTATGTGAGCGTTCCTGTCTATACTACGTCTCAAATTTATTAAAAAATGAAAATAGCAGCACAATGACACATGATTATAAAAGTATACCCTAAGCAAAATCTGAACAAGGACAAAAGGATCCCCTCAATAATGATGCTACTTTCAAGCATCTATCCTTCTATATGATCGCTTTTCAACTTCTAAAGTACATGACATTTTGTTGCAGAAAACTTTTCAGAACAAAAGATGATGATGAATCAGATAAACTAGAAAAAGGACTAAGAAAATGCATCATAGAGCTAGTAAAGAAAAGAGAGGAGGAAGCAAGAAGAGGTGAACCAGGTTTCTATGGGCATGACTTTCTCGGACAACTTATGAAGTTGTATCATGAAACTGATAAAGCCAAACGGATAACACTAGACGATCTGATCGATGAGTGCAAGAACTTCTACATTGCTGGACAGGACACAACCTCAAGTGCACTCACCTGGACTGTCTTCCTTCTAGCAATTAACCTAGATTGGCAGGAAAAAGTACGGAATGAGGTCCTGGAACAGTTTGGTCAGCAGATTCCAAGTGCAGAAGGCATAGCGAGATTGAAGATAGTAAGGAAATTTCATCATTAACACGTGATGGCTTTATATGTCATGTCTAATGTCTCAAATCTCTACCTTACTTTATTGTAGATGAACATGACTATTAATGAATCTCTAAGGTTGTACCCTCCTATTGCTGGCTCTCAACGAGAAGTCCAAAAAGGAGCCAGATTAGGGGATCTAATTTTACCATTTAAGATGGAAGTGTTTGTTCCAACTCTACCACTGCACACTAATCCTCAAATTTGGGGAGATGACGTCCATGTTTTCAGACCAGATAGATTTGAAGGAGGAGTAGCTAAAGCTACAAATAACAACACCTCCGCATTTCTGCCATTCAGTTTGGGACCTCGAAGCTGTGTAGGCATGAATTTTGCAATTACCGAATTAAAGATTGCTCTCACAATGATTCTGCAACGATACAGGTTCAGTCTTTCACCATCTTATGTCCACTCACCAGTTATTCATATAGCAATGTGCCCACAACATGGTCTTCAAATCATGCTCCGCCCACTGTCATCAAACACATGTTCTACTTCTACTTGAGAGTGCGCTAGATTGCCGAGGTAACATATTAAGAAATGCATGTCGTACTACTTCCTAAATAACCATGTGAAAGTAGTTGTATTTGGTGAACTTGAGAAACAAAATTCTGTAATTGTTAGAAGTTCGAAAATTCTGTGAAGATTTTCAGCTAAATTAAGTTTGTTTTCTGGTTACCTAATGTAATATCTTTTTTATGCGTAATTCTAGTTGCAGAATAACATGGTTTGCTAGAGTTAGAAATTATATCATTCCAACTTCTCTCTTGCTACAACTCCTAAGTCATGGTCATGATTTTATTAAAGGATCAACAGTACTATTATCATCAATACTAAGGCTATGTTTGGTTAGAAGTTTGTTAACGGAATGAAATAAAATGTAATATTATTCTATCATTTAAAAGGAGGGTTTATAATGAAATGAAATGAAATGAGATGAAAGGGAAAAGTTTCATATTATATCTCATTCTATCATAAGCAGTAAAAATAAGAAACCTCCGATCTGGGGAGTTTAGGATGGAATGTCAAATAATAAATAACTTTTTACTATATTACATTATAAACCTTTCTTTCAAACAACATTTTACTATATTATATTATGAATTTTTTTATCCCTCTCAAATAATAATTTTCTAGTATTACATCTATTTACATTCCATTTCATTATAAACCATTACATTTCCTTAAAAAATTTACGTTCAACCAAACATAGTCTAATTAAACGTATGTTCTCTCTATATTTCATCATTTAGGTGCTTCTATTAGTTAAATTTAATAATAATGCTGAGGAGTTCATAATAGTCAATTGTTAATGACAGGTATTAATATGAGTTGATGATATAAACTACCTTTTTTCAAATAACCTGCAATTCACCCATCCTTTTTTTTCTTCATTCTCAAATCCTGAATTCTCAATTCATAAATATATTTTTATCGAAATAGATGGAGATAATGAATTAGTCTTTAAAGATAAATTCTCTAACCATATCAATTCACTAAATTTTGGAGGTAATTATTGAGTAAGTAAACTAGAAATAAGTAAAATTTTAAATTATTAGTTATAGTCATAATTTATACATTTTTGTATTTTAAAATTTAAAATATAGATTACTATCATAATAATTACACTTAGAATCATTTTTGCTTCTAATTCAATCCACTTCTATTTTGCAACTGCAGGTTTGAGATTTTAACTTTAGTTTTTGCCACTATTTTTATTAGATTTATGTGATTGCACATATTGTTTTGATGGCAAGTTTCATAAAAAATTAAATCTTTTCTTCTTTTTTTATATTTCTATTTTAGTACCACCACTCTTCTCAATTTTTCTCTTTAATATTTTTTGTTTATTAAATGGATTTTTTCCACCACAATAAAATAGTTGTTACAAATGCAATTAACTATAACATGATGTTATTGTGGATGCAACAATTCGTTGCATCTCTGATTCATAATCATACCATAATTATGGCTTGATGCAGCAATTGCATTACCCCTAACCATATGTAATGTCTGTGTTTGTGATTAGGGCCATAATTTAAAATACTAGAAGCAAGATTGAGAATATCAAGGATTGCAATGAAACAATAAATAGTTCCCTCAAGTTTGTTATTGAAGAGTCCACATAGGTAAGATTAAATGGAGAGTTTTGATGTATACATATCATTGGTATAGGACATGTTACTGAACTTCAAACTTATGCATATTTCCAAGAATAACATAGATATCCTTATTGTCACTATTAGTGATATAGGATTAGTGAGTCAGACACTAGAGAGATGCCTAAAAGAGTATACAAGTAAACAAATGGAGAAAAAAGAAAAGATTTAAAAGAAACGCACATGGATATAGTTAGTGTATGTTGAAGTTTGGAGTGTACAAAGAGACATGAGACTAGTGTAGGAGAGAGAGAGAGAGTTCAAAAAAGCATTTAGAGAGTTTTAAAGAGAGATGAAGCATCAAATATGGTAACATTGTATGGAGTTGAAGTTGGCGCTTGAAAGAGGGAATGTCAAGAGTTGGAGTTAATCTTTGTTTCTAATCACAATCACCATCACTATGATCAAATTGTTGTAGCTTTTGATACCAGAAAGGTTGACGTTGAAGTGCTCCACTTAAGTGAGCAACATATGAATATCTCAGTGTAGTTGCTATGGGAGAAAATATAAATATAGCAGTTACTTATATGTATGGTTCCAACTTTGCATTTCAAAGGGAAGCCACTACATAACAATATACAAGGGATTAGATTTATTAATCAGGTCTCAACTACTTATGGGAGATAATAATAGTACAAGTCTATATATCAAAAATTGAAGGTAATATATGCCTAAGTAATTTCTCTGATGACTTTAGAGAATGTGTTGAAAAATTGAAAATGAAGGATTTGAATTTTAAAGGTTGCCATTTCATATGGAGTAATAACAAGCTTTTAAATGGCATATTAGGAAGCAAATTGGCAGAGCTCTTGTGGATGGTGAATGGCTTGCTAGGTCCTTTAAGATTAAAGCTATATTCCTATACCCCAAGTCTCATATCAGTCTCCAATAATGGTGTAAAACTTCCTTAAACAGTAGAAGATTCCTACTCATAGTTAATAATTTTTTGGCTGAACATAAGGGTTTTAATGAAACATTAGTAGTAGAAACTACTTAGGGTTACAAATCATACGTTTGTGTTAAGAAAATTGCTTATAATAAAGAGGAGCACAAATTGATATAAATAAGGAGACATAATAGCATTATAAAGGAGGTGAAAAACACAAAAGATCTTCCAAGTAGAGTATAAGATAAATTTAGCATCTTGGTGGATAGAGGAGGAGAATAAAAGAACTTAATACTTATAATATAACACTGTTTAAACATAAAGAAAGCACTTAATACTTATAATATAACATTGTTTAAATAATAACACTGTTTAAACATAATTCTCTAATTAAGTATAAGGTAAGAGTTCAGTGGTCAAAGGCAAGGATAAGAACATAAAATTTTTCTATAGGTCGATATTGGCCAAAAGAAATATGAATATAACCAACTTATTGATCAAATAGGATAGAGATACTGTCTTTTTAAAATTAGGGCTTAAAGAGATGGCTTTCTCATTTTTAAGGACTCATTTGGAAACCCTGTAATAAGCAACACTTCAAACCTTTACTTAAATCTTTCATTAATGACTAATTCTCTTTATATGATATTGAGGAATTGAATGCTTCTTTTCATTCTAATGATATTAAATAAGTTCTGTTTGAAATGAACCCAAGAAAAGCTCCAAGAATTGATGGATTGAATGCAACATTCTTCCAGAAAAGCATGATCCATGATAGAGGCTATAGTGTAAACTTTTTAGACAAGATGTTTTTAGAGTAATAAGACCTTTATAAACCTTATTCCTAATATTCTTAACTTGATTTCCTTTAGAGAGTACCTACCGATTTCATGTTGCAACTTCTTATACAAATTCATATTGAAACTTTTAGCTAAGAGGTTAAGGAAGGCTCTAAAACCACATATTAATACTGTATAAACGACATTCTTAGAGGAAAGAGTAATTGGTGATAATGTTCTCCTAGCTTAAGAATTGTTTAAGGGGTACACAAAGAGGAACTTCCCTAAGAATTGTGCAACTAAAATTGATTTTCATCAAGTTTATGACTCAATTAGTTGGGAATTACCTATTTGATTTTTTGGATTTTAGAGAAATTCAAAAGAAGGATTCTTGTGTATGTCACTGCATCATTTTTCTCTATATCCATTAATAGAGAGCCAACACACCTTTTTAAGGGAAAAAGTGGCCTTAGGTAAGGGGACCGTATTTCCATTTTACTTATTCATATTATGTATGGAAGTTCTTTTGAGATTGATATAACACAATATTAGACATGATACATCTTTTAAGTTTTTTAGTAAATATAAGAACTTAGGATTTATTACCTTAAATTTTTAGATGATTTTATTTCTCTTGATAAGAGCACATGATAGGTCTATTAACATCCTTGTAGCCTCTCTTGATGCCTTTGAAGAAATATTAGGGTTGGATATTAACAAATAAAAAATCAATCTATTCTTTTAAATAAGTTCAAGTCATATAGCATCGTGGATCTTTACCATTTCAACAATTCACATGAAACAACCTCTATTAATATATCTTAGTCTATGCATAACTACTAGAAGATTGATTTAAAGGAATGCCTCCTATTAATAAACAGAATTAATAGGGAACTTAACAAATTGTGCAACAAAAATCTTTCCCCAATAAGGAGACTTTAGTTGGTTAGATTATGCTTAGTTTCCATCATATGTACTGGTCCTCACAGTTCTTCCTTGCTAAAAGGTTTACTAAAACATTAAAGAGGGATGTGAAGGTTTTAGAGGCTATGGAGTATAATGGAAGATACTTTTGCAAAGGTGGGATAGAGGGAAGTTCATAAACTAAAAATTAAAAGAGGTATGCGAGTTTATCATATTAATTTGAGCAATAAGATATTTATGGGTGAAAGAATATAGAGGCTTTGTGCATAAGGAATCAATATGGTTTATGCATTCTTCTTAAAAAGGGAAAGCTTTAGGAAGTGAAGGGAAAACCATATTACTCTTAATTCTTTTCGCAGAAATTAAAATTAAAGAGGACTATGTCAAGACAAATAAAATGTATAGTGGCGAATAAGGAAACTACACCATTATTCTTTGATAATTGGAATTTGATTGGTGTATTGAATAAAGTTTAATTACCTCTATTTTCAACCGTTAGTATCCCTAAGGATTCTAAGGTAAAATCATATATTAATGTATATTAATATAGTGATATGCCTTATAAATTCGTGTATATTTTTCCAAACAATAGTATCAAAATTGATGCTTATAAATGGATTGGATATAACTTATGTGTTTTTACTAATAAATCATATAGGATGTGCATTGGTAATGGAGCAGAAAAGTGACCTAAATTATTTCCTCTACAAACACAAGCACAAATTCAACAAAAAAATGACTGTGCAGTGTAACTTATTCTAGCTTAATCAAAATTCTAGCTTAATCGAAGCAATATCAGCTAAAATCCTGAATACTGAAGTTTATACTTCTTAACTTGTTTTGAACCTGTTATAAGCTAATGCACACTCTTGCTTATTTTAGATCTTTCTAGGGGTTAATCCCCCTTGAATTGTATTCCTACTGTATATATTCGTACACCTTCTTTGCCACTTTCTTTAATTGAATAAATTACCTTTATGAACAAAAAAGTGGCCTAAGTTAATATTTTATGGGATAAAAAATTTCTTCCTAAGGTTTCCTTCTACATGTGGTTAATTATGAAAGGAAGAGTGTGAATACTATACAGACTTGATTTCCTTAACTTATAGAACAAATTCTATATTAATAACTTGAATCCTTTACTTTTACTATGAATTCAACTTTGATGTTTGGAAAGTTAGCTTACTTCTTTGCCATTCTCTTAAGGCTATCTATTTGTCATTTTTATATGGAGGCAGTAGATTGCCCTCTAGTCTTTGACCGTCTTCTCTTGTCTTCCTCTAAATTGCAGCTTGAGTTTGATGAATTGTGCCCTCCTTCCTTAGCTAGTTTAATTTCTTACCTTCTTTCTTTTATTCCTTCCTTTTTAAAACCTTTGATTCCCTTCCCTCACCTAGTCTACCCTCTCTTACATATTCAACCAGTTCCTACCTCTCAAAATCCTCAAGCCCTTACTGCTTTTTTCTGTCCTCCAGTTCAAACTCCTAATTCTAATCCTTTCTTTCTTGTTATCTCTTCCTTCAATTCCTCTACTAAAGTCTCAATTTTTACTCCCTCTCCCCCTAGCATGTTCCTTCCCCTTTCTAAAGCCACTACAGCAAAAAGTGCTTTAGACAATAGACAAAAGCGTAGCTATAAGTACAATTATCGTTGCCTTTTTATTAAGGCAACAAAATTCATATCATTACAAGAAGTGACACTATAATAAGTATAAGGCAATATAATTTTTTGATTAGTCAATAAAATAAAAAATATTGCTTTAAGTTTTGACTAAGGCAACACATTATTTTCAAACTATAGCAACAATGTTAAAAAGATATTACAACACTTTAGGTTTTTTTAGGCAACAATGTTAAATAGGCAAGGCATTAAAGTGAATTTTTAGGCAACAATTTGTACCAATAAAAGCAATAATTTATTCTTTCGTTATCAATAATATTTACTGTAAAAGCAAACTCTTGTTACTATGTAGGCAACATACATATATACATTAAAAGCAATATATAGATATTAATGTACGTACTTTCAAAGGTAAACGATCGAAAATCCGCATTTATATATAATATATAATCCATAAGGACTTAAAAAATTCAACATTTAACATATTCAAAATACAAAAGCAAATTACATATGTTTTTATTGTTATGAAATACAAAAGCGAATTCTACAATCTTCAACAATTGCAAGGAAAATTACATGTGCTTTAACAATTCTTCATCATTTGTAAAATTCGAAATCGGTGTCAAGTTTCTTCATATTGGCTATGTAACCTTTCTCAAAGTCCTTTAGAAGTACTACATGCATTCTAGCTTCTTGACAGATAACTGCAATGTTATGATAAGAACGACATTCTATTCAATATGAGATATTATGTTGGATATATTGAGAACTAGGGGTTAAAATTGAATTTCGATAATTATTACAGACAAATATTTGACAAGATAAATATAAGAGGTGTATGCTTCATTTTGTTCAAACAACATGCTTCTTGTAAGCTAATGTATTAGTATCAAAAACTAAAGAAAATGATGTAACTTTTCTCACACAATAACTACACAATATGAAGATAAACTCAACTAAGCTCAATAACACTAATTTTATCATGTTGAGAAACATAGTCTTCCAAGTCCATCTCATCACTTAGATTCATTTTAATAATTTCATTTAATTGTCAATTTATCTATAGAAAGGAATCCTAAATGATAATGGGGCAAAAGATTTTCTTCGTCCAAGCAGATAAATTCACAGGCGGTGTAAAAGAAAGTTTACCTGGAAAATAAGCCTTTTTTGCCTTCTATTAGGCAAAGGAAATTCAATTTTCCTATCTAGCCATCCAGGACGTAGAAGTGTAAGGTCTAAATTGTCTGCTCAATCCAAGGAGCCATGCATGTTAACACTTGATGCTAAGCAATTATATCAATAGCATCAAGTTGTTGCGGCATGATTTCCTCACAAATTAATTCAGGTAATCTTTAGCTAGCTTGCAAGAGAATTTATATTGGAATTGTTGGTAAGAATCATGGAGGTTACCAACAATAGCATCTCGATAACTCACACGGCCCTCGGTGCCATCGTTAGCTTACTCACGTTCAAAAAATGTCTCTAGCATCTGAAGGGCATCATCACAGATTTGCCAATTTGGGTCCACAACCTTGTATAACATCAAGCTCAGCAGCCTATATATTTCACACTTTGGTATTTCCTGGCGCATGTAGACCTTCGCCAACACACTAAAGTAACCATCATCTATAGCAAAATTAGAGTAGTAGCACTACAAACAAATTAAAGTCAAAACCCTTGTATGCATAGAAAGATTAAGCTTCAAAGAATTGTAACTAAAGTTTGTAAGATCAATTTTGTTAGTCACAGAAAAGAAAGAGTGTTGATGTTGCAGCAAAGCCAAGTTAGGAATGTAATGATATAAGATCTACCATATCTGTTCATAAGTACCGAATAAATGCAAGCTGGAAAAATATCTAAATTTGTAAGAAGAAGGTTCTTTCAAAGCCAGTTTTGCTAAGGAAACTCCAGGATAGCCTGCCATTTGCCTATTGTGACCAGCAGTTCCACACCCTCCCTCTCTTGTGTACTTAGAATAAGGTGGAGTTGAAGGAGAATAACTTAATGGGGCCCTAAGTTTAGGGTCATTAAACAAACTATTGATCCAAGATATCACTCTGCCACTCATTTTTCTAACAATATCATCAAAGCAAGGCCTATATAAGAGTGAAGTCGTTGTGTTCATAGATGCCCACTGAATTGCTTCAATTGTGGAGAACGGTTAAGAGGATTACCTAATACAAGATAAGGCACCAAGAAATTGGGCAACTACGCCCAAAACCAGACCACGTAGATCAACCAAGGAGGGTTACTTTAACTGGCTTACCACCTTGAAAAGGAACATATTAAAAAGAATATAATCAAATTACGTGTGTAGTTACATATAACTTTCATATTAGGAACATATTTATCCAATTCAATAAAGTCAAAAATCACTTGATTTTTTCTATTCAATGTGTGCATCATGTATGTTATAGGTGAAGTAGATAAGTTAGCAAAATCATCATAAAATTTTCTGAGCTATCAATCTCAGGATTACCTCTCAGCATTAATTAGCCATTCAAAAACAAAATTTTCCAGCCAAGACCATAACTTCTTTGCACACAAACAATCATCTTATTAATATATTTATGTCCTAGTTTAATTAATAAGAATACCAATGCAGGTTATAGGTAAGTTAGCAGTGGTATGAGATGCGCTCTCATGGTTAAACTTTGAATTGTCATCCAAAGCTGAGTAGGCGGAGACGCCCTGCGACTTGGCCTTCTTTATTAAGGGCAAACTGTTGCCTTTAAATTATTAGGTTATAGTGGGTAGAGCAAACAACATACATGGAATAACAATTAGAGGAATGTAGGCATTTTGGCTCAAGTTCAATCCTAAATGCCTTTATCTTTTTAATAAATTTAAAGATCTTACATGTAATCTCAAAAGGATGAAATATTAAATTCAAGATCAAAGAATATATTCACATTCGAAATAAAAATTTTTACTTAAAAGGCTAAATCCTTGCAAGATCATTTAATTAAAAGCATTATCACTTAGCAAATTTGGTTTTTCCTAATATTCACAAAGTCTCAAACACTTAATCATATTATATGTTCAACTTTTAACAAACACTTAATCATATTATGTGTTCAACTTTTAACAATCAATCTCAATAAAGAACCATATATAAACTCAAGTCATCAACCTAAAGTAACTAATGAAATCCTAAATATAACATAAAAGTAATACAAAGTTAAAAATCTAAAACCTAAAACACCATAAATGTGCAACTAAAAATTTTAAAATTCTTATGAATTCACCCTCACATTTAAACATGGCATTTTCTTTAATGTCAAATAAATAATATCATTAAAAAAACTAATAAAAGAAAATGAATGTAAATAAATGTCAC
>JANIHZ010000003.1:35293723-35304481 GCA_027478365.1 Erythroxylum rufum | reverse complement strand
CCTATCCTGAGCTGCTTTAAGCCGCTGCTTAACTAGATTGATCTTATCAACTGTCATCTGTATTAATTCCGGCCCTATCAGTTGCCTTTCTCCTTCCTCATCCCAGCATACTGGAGTTCTACACCTCCTTCCATACAATGCCTCATAAGGAGCCATCTGAATGCTCGAATGGTACGAATTGTTGTACGCAAATTCGACCAATAGCAAGTGCTCATCCCAAGCTCCTCTGAAATCCATCACACATACCCTGAGCATTCCCTCAAGTGTCTGAATGGTTCTCTCAGATTGACCATCCGTCTGAGGGAGTTGACACTTTGACCATACTCTGAACTAAGTGGGGTACAGATGGTGAAAGGACGAATTATATGGCAACATTGCATATGAAAGGGTTCGCAGTCAAACCACTGACTTTCCGGTCAATTAGGGGTCATAACGTGTTGCTAGATATCGCTTTTGACTTACTTGAATTAAGTGTTAATTCAAGTAGCTAGCTTAACTAGGAACCTAATAGGTCACACACATAGGAGATCCGAAGGATGAGTAAAATGGTCTTGAATGGTGATTCAAGATATGAGAGAATGTTTCAGGATTGTATTGCGATGTGATCGTGGTAGAAAACGTTGCTTGGAATGGAGTAGAAATAAATGTTGTTGGCTTCCATTAATGCATGTTATTCATGGTCATTAACTTCCTATAACTTCCATTAATGCAAGCTATTCATGGTCATTAACTTCTCATAACTTCCATTAATGCATGTTATTATGACCATTAACTTCCCATAACTTTTCATTAACGATAGGGGTTATGGAAGGTCAAATGGTGTAGAAAATTGAGATGATTTTCGTGCATCTTATATAAAACACAAGAAAAGAAAAAGGAAGGTTCTTTTTCTTACATGCACACTTTTTCTCTCTAACTCTCTTAAGAGTTCTTGTCTTTGCTAGCACAAAGAAAGAATTCTAGCCATCTCCTACTGAGGTTTCATCCTTATATCTTCATGTGGACTTTCATTAAAGACGGTCTGCGTTGATTGTTGTGGTTTACGACAACCTAATGTAGAGAAGATTAAAGAACGAAGGAGATCGCCAAAAAGGTATGTAAACATCTTACATTTCATGTTTTTTTCCTATATCTATATGCATGAGTAGATCTAGTTTTTGAGGTTCTCTTTTATTTATACTGCATATATTTGATATATATTATGTATGAGATGCATGATCAGAACCTAACACCAAGGCTAAGGGAAATGCCAACATTGAGCCCCTAACAGAAGTACAAGTAGAGAATTCAACTGATGTAATTCATCAGCCTCTTATTGAGACTCCTGACCCTAATCAAGAGATTATCCTAGAAAACCACATCCCATCTGATTCTCTAAACAATCCACATTCTGTAACTGCAGATCCCACTATTGAACATACTCCTTTGACTAAAAAAAACTATAAATGTTTCTTTAAGTGAAAAAACTAACAATGACTCTTCACCAACTATTGAAACCAATATTGAAACACCTACAACTGATACTCACTCAACAAGCAACCAGTCTAGAAGAGATGTTGGTACTGATAATGAGGATTTAAACATACGATTTCAAACAATATAGAGGAGAAGGTCTCAGAGAAGTAATAGCAAAAGGCTTCAAAAACAAACATCATTAATATGTCAATTATTATATGGAATGTCAGAGGATTAAATTACCCTACAAAGTAGGTTGTTTTAAGGGATTTTGTTAGGAGGGAGAAGCCTCTAATTGTAGGATTACTTGAAACTAAAATAAAATCAGAGAATGTTGGTAAGTTAAACTTACTGCTTATCCGAGGAAGCTTACCAATCACTCAAAACATGTACATGGGAGAATTATCATATGCTACAAGGTAGATGATATTCGAGTGGAGCTTCTTAATTCCACTTATCAGATGGTGCGTCTTTGAATTTCGTTTTTGTAAAAGAGAACTGACATTATTACTTCTTTCATCTATGCTAGAAACTTCATTTTTTAAAGAGCAGACTTGTGGACTGGTCTTATTACTTTCAGTAGTGGTACTAACTTTCCTTGGCTGATATATGACGACTTCAACTTGATACTACATAAGCCTAAGGCTCAAGGTAACTACAACCTCAAAAACTATTCAGAAGATTTCAAGCAATGTGTGGACAAATTGGGTTTGACATATTTGAATTACACAGGCCACAAATACACTTGGTCTAATAAACAATGCTCAAGTTGGTTCATCCAAAAGAAACTTGATCGAGAATTAGTTAATATAAGATGGCTAGCAAAATTCCTTAATAGAAATGCAATATTTCAAGATCCTCTCTTCTTGGATCATACCCCAATCATAATAAAGAACCTTTTTCAAAAGGCTGGTAGGAATTATCCATTCAGGTTTAACAACTTATTGGCCAAAGATCCAAAATTCAATGATGCTTGTAAAAAGGGAACCGATTGCTTATTTAGGGGAACCGGGCAATACATTTGTGTACAAAAGTTGAAGGAAATCAAAAAGGAACTTAAGATCCTACATTCTTTAAGGGGCTCTACTGATAAAGCTTTATTGAAAGCCAAAAATGAACTCTCTAAAATCCAGAAAATCCTTACAGTTTCACCTTAAGATCCTCAACTTCTAGCTAAAGAAAAATAGGCCCCCCTCAAACTATATAATCACTGTCAGCAATCACAACTCTCTGCTTCAGCAAAGAGCTATATTTTGTAGTTGAATCTTTTTTTGCAAAGCCAAATCGGAGTCAATCCATAGCCTCATAAAGGCTCTTGATGAATTCAACTTTCTCTCTGGATTACAGATTAACTTCAATAAAATCCAGTTTATAATCTCAGAGGGAACTTCCATTATGGCTTCTCAATTTGCTTCAATCATTAGTTTGGAGGAGAAATCACCACCTTTACCATACATGGGCCGTCCTATTTCAACCAAGAGACTTACCATCTTTGAATGCAATCCAGCTATAGAGAAAATCCAAAGAAGATATCAACTTCTGGTTGAATAATACTTTAACTCATCAAATCGGTTCTCAACTCTTTGCATATCTATTGGAGTTCACACATTTTTCTCTCTAAAAATGTTACCAAGACAATAAAAAGAATTCTCAACCACTTCTTATAGAACCATTTGAATGGTGTTAAGGGAAGTGCCAAAATCAAGTGGTTGGATATTTGCTATCCAAAAGAAGAAGGGGACTAAGTATTTCTTCAGTTAAAATTACTAATCAAGCCCTCATCCTAAAAAGAATTTGGTGGATTCTTGAAGATAGAAACTCTCTATGGATCTGGTGGATACATTCCTATTTTCTCAAAGGTGAAAGCATATGGGAAGTAAGCAAGAACACTACCAATTCTTACTTTCTAAATCAACTACTCCACTTGAAAAATCTAGTCCAAATGACATGTCTTTCTCCATCAGCAATGGAAAATTTATATCCCTGTGGTTCGACAACTGGTCAAGCTAGGGTGCTCTCATCTCCCAAAACATGCTAAAGCACTCTATCAATGTCCCTCTTCATACTAAAATGGACTATTTAACCAATGGGGATAGCTGGCAATTTCCTGTTAGCCTTAGAAATTTACAACCCTAACATCCTCCCAATCCTCTCAATCAATATAGCTTCTTCTGGCATAATAGGCCTATTCACCAACTTCCTAACAAAATCACTTGAGACCTGTTAAGGGTGAGGAAGCTAGCAATAGAGTGTCATAGTATCATCTGGAACAAAAAGCTACCTCCTAGGACCTCATTTCTTCTGTGGCTCACTATACAAAATAGACTCAACACTGTAGATTGAATCAAGTATTTAAACATCAACATTGCCAATCCATTTTGTTCAGCACATGGAGAAACAAGGGACCATATATTTTTCATGTGCCAGGGGACCAACTATATCTGGGAAGCTGTTAAACGGAACTGTCTCTGGCCTACCCAAGTTAACACTTTTTCTAGCGCTATTCAACAGTAATCTTCTTAATGAACTCTTCCCAAGTTGACCTACATTACAGTTGTTAGCATGTGTGTGTAGATCATTTGGAAAGAAAGGAATGCTAGACATTTTGAATCTAAGTTCAAACCAATTGTAGCCTTAGTCACTAAAATTATCAACAACATCAAGGAACCTTTATTGCTCGGAAATGTAACTTGTAGCTTCAACATGCTCTTAATTTTAACTTATTTTGTATCTTATCTATGTGTTATGATTAAGTAAAAGTACTACTTGTCTTTTCTTGTTAAAGGGTACTCCCTAATCTTTCTTTTTTGAATATATTTCCATTATTAATGAAACTTTTTCTTTTAATTTTTTATTAAAAACTTGTCCTTTATAGGAAGATATAAACTCATTATCTCTATTTTGGATGCCTTTCACATTTACCAAAGCACTCATTTTTGTCTACCTATGAACATGATGAATGCAATAAAAAGAAGGTTAAAGAACTTCTTCTGGACAGGTAATAAGGTTGGTTTCTCTAAAGCCAATACCAATTAGAGTGAGCTATTCTTACCAAAGAAACTGAAGGTGATCTCGGATTTTATTCCATAAGATTGATGAATAAGATGCTTCTAGTCAAACACATATGGAAATTCTTCTCAGACATAATCCCTTCAGGCACGATAAATAAAAAAAAATTAAAAGGAAAAAAGCTTTTAGGACATTAAACCAGGCTGTCAAACCTCCTTAACTTTGCAATAAATTTTGAGCATTAGCAAAAGCACAAGACTTCCATTAAACTTTATTTTCCATGGGAAAAGTGCTTGCTTTTAGTACCATATTAACAATTTCTAGGCCCTTTGTATAATTTCATATCCATAAGATAGACTAAAGAAGGTTTAGCGTCCAACCCAAAGGTAGAATCCATTATCAGTGACAATGCTCTGGAGAACTCTCAAATATCAGGGATAACTTCCCTTCACACAAGTCCAGTCCCTCAAAAGAAGATCGAATCGTTTGGAATCATCATATTTCTTAATGTTTCGCCATCAAATTTTGTATTAAGCTCCTCTGAAGAAATTGTGACTCAATTAGCTGAAGGAAATTATTATGGTTCTCTAATAATGTTTCAAAGGCTTGTTTCACACTCTGACTAGCCATCAAGCATCGACTATAGATTAGAGGTTTGCCTTTTTTTCCTCTCACTACCATGTCCAAATTGTACTCTCTAAGAATCACGACCACCTATTCTTCTGATGTTCTTTTTCATCTTCAAATTTCCTTTTTCTTCTTTAGTTTGGGAATCCATGTTATTGAGATGTAACCTACGGTAGAAACAAACTTTCCTTCCTGACTATCGATAATTGAATGGACTTTCAGAACCTCGTTTAATTTAAAAGGTGATTTGACAGTGTTTAAACTTGCACTAATCTGTTGTGCTTATCTTTGTTGACATGACAGGAACTCCAGAATTTTCTTTAAGCAATCAAACTCACCAATAAATATTTCAATACATGCTTATCATTGAATTCGAGAGATCATGGTTGCTAAACGAATCAACCTTCAACTTAGGTCAACAATATCTGAAACTTAGAACGTCTGATTTTATATGTAGATCGATCACAAAGTTCTTAAGAAATTTGTTTGATTAATTTTATCAACAAGTCTTGGCTAGTCGTGGCTTCCGTAAAGCCTGATATTAGTTGATATTTTAGTAGTTCTTTTGGCCTTCCCGGTTTGTATTTGGACATCTTTTGAGCTTTCTTTTAATACATCTTTTTAAACTTCCAAAAAGAAAACGTGGAGAGTTGAACCGTGCTTTTGCTGAACTACTTCCATTAGGTCTGACTAATCAACAAATACATGATACAATGCAGTTGGAGCTAACTGCTCCCACTAAAAAGTTTAACTTGATTACAAAAATTTTGCTAAGTGTATGGTAAACTTAGCTTGGCTACAACTTCCTAAGAGAAATCATAAACCTCTAACATTAGAAAGTTCTTGGTTCTGCCGGTCTGATCCAACTTCGAGAAGTAAATAATAACAAAATATGCCAAATCCCTTCTAGTGAACTGGATACTTACGCCAGTCTTATGGTCTTTTTGATTGTGTGGTTATGTTCCTTTGTTGTGCAAACTTATCCCCACCAACGAGACTTGGTTAAAGTATAACCACTTGTACAAACGCTGGAAATAACTAGAAACTTGTGAAACATGATAACCCAGGTTCAAAATTCGACACTTGTTTTTAGATTTAGGCCTAATTCTACCCTAAAAGATACCGTATTAGTAGAAATTTTAGAGTAAAGTTGGATTATTAATGGACATATTAGACAGAGGGTTATAATAGGTCAACCACCTTAAACTATTAAGATAAGTTTATGACTAATATTATTTTAAATTTAGGCTAAACTCTATTTTAAAAAATACTTAGCTTTATAAAAAAATATTTATAAATTATTTTAACATTTTTCACTTATTGAACGTATTGACAGCTGCCACTTGCGGTGATGACGAGTGCAAAAGTTTATCTCTACAGCATCAATTATACGGGCCACCTCTCCGCGTGTTCTTAACTGGTGAAACCATCAACTGCCAAGCTAAAGAATGAGACAACAAGTTTCAGTGATTATCTGACATGACAAGCAGTTAAGCAAATCTTACCTTAGGGATTAACAATGTCCTCTCACTATTGAGATTTTAGATGGCACTTGAAAAGATTGCAAACCACGCCAGTTTTGTCCTTTGCTTCTCCACTTAATTTGTTTTCATGATTTTATATCCGAGATACCTATCATGTCTCTCGACTTTGATTGTAAATTATTAAGTGCCAATGACTGTATAAGAATATTTAATGATGGCATCTTTACGTTGACAACTTCTGATGAAAATATTTCAGATTAAGAGAACCACGTCTACATCACAGTTTGATAATGTCCCCAGGAAATTTAACGCCCTCCTTCCACTAAAATATGGGAGGATCCATTATTAACTGGGACCGTGGCGTACAGAAAATTTTGGAACTTCTAGTTCTGCACATGCGAGGTTATGCGGACTTAACTATGAGAATCTCTAGCATAAGATTCCTGATGCATCTTCATCTCACTGAAAAGTCAGCAATCTTCTGTTAACAACTCCATAGGTGAAAATACGGGCTTTGGAAAACATGGAAGATTCGACAATCTACCTCTTAGGTTGCTTGTTTTTGTTTACGCTGACATGTATCATCAAGTTTCTTATGAAAACATGGTGGACTCCAATCCGCCTACAATCTGCGATGAGGTTGCAAGGAATAAAAGGACCTTCTTACAGATTCCTCCATGGAAACACAAAAGAGATAACCAAGATGAGAATTGAAGTGACAAGCACTCCCATGGAACTATCCCACCACATGCTCTCCAGAATTGAACCCCATGTTTATTCCTGGTCCAAGCAATATGGTAAGGCTTCATCAAAGATGGAAATTTTGGTTTAGCTTCTGAATCGCATTGTCGTTATCCATGTTTGTTTGCAGGAATGAACTTCCTGACATGGTATGGTCCTCGAGCTCATTTGGTAGTCACAGAACCTGAGCTGGTCAAAGAGGTACTGAACAATAAGGACGGAACATACACCAAGGCCGTGATCCAAAGTTATGCGGATAAGTTTTTGGGAGATGGACTTGTAGCATCCCAAGGTGAGAAGTGGTGCAAGATGCGTAAACTTGCCAACTATGCCTTCCATGGAGAGAGTTTGAAGGTCAGTTTTTTTCTTTTTCATTTTCTCCGAGTTCCTTTTAGAACACTGAATAAGAACCATGAAAATGTGAACGCCTGTAGAGGATGATTCTGGAAATGATTGCAAGTGTTGAGGCAATGATTGAAAGGTGGAGACAGGATGGCGCAAACGAGATAGAGGTGTACCATGAGTTCAAGTTACTGACAGCAGAAATCATCTCTAGGACAGCTTTTGGAAGCAGTTATTTGGAAGGGCAACACATATTTGATATGTTGGGGAGGATGGCTCACATCGTTGGCAGAAACAACTATAAAGTTAAAATTCCTGGAATTAAGTATACACCTCACCCCTTCCCCAAAACCTCATCTTTTTACTTTCTTAATGACTAAAAATCTACTTAAACTGACTTGGAAGACATCTTTTACATATGAACATTTGCAAGTGACATCTTTCCTACACTCTTTGTGTTAAAGCGTAACCTTTCCAACTACCATCTTTTAATTTGCAGAAATTTTTGGAGGACAAGTGATGATATTGAATCAGACCAACTACAAGAAGGAATAAGAGACGTTATTATGAAGATGATAAAGAAAAGAGAGGATGATGTAGCTGGGGACCAAGAGGATAGTTATGGGACTGATTTTCTTGGACTACTTGTAAAAGCTCACCACGAAAATGATAAGGCCAAGCAGATAACAGTTGATGATCTCGTCGACGAGTGCAAGACTTTTTATGTTGCTGGTCATGAGACAACCACAAGCTCTCTCACTTGGACTATTTTACTTTTAGCAATTCACAGAGATTGGCAAGAAAGAGTCAGGGAAGAGGTGATTGAATTATTTGGCAGCGCGAACCCAAGTCCGGACGGCATTGGCAGATTGAAGACAGTAAGAAATCATTACCTTTTAGTCTAACTTTTGTTAGCAAGTGTATTACTTAAGCTCAAATAGATATCTGAATGCTCTCTTCTTTCTCTCTTCTTTCCCTTATAGATGAGCATGGTAATCAATGAATCTTTGAGGATGTATCCTTCAGTTTTCAATCTCACAAGAGAAGTCCAAAGAGAAGTCAGATTGGGGAAGGCACTTGTTCCAGCAAAAACCACCTTGTCCCTTCCGGTTCTAGCACCTCACAGCAATGAACAAATATGGGGAGCAGATGTGCATCTTTTTAGACCAGCAAGATTCGCAGATTTTGGGGCTAGAGCGGCAAGAGAGAATAAAGCTGAGTACCTGCCATTTGGTTTAGGACCTCGTAGTTGTGTTGGGATGAACTTTGCAGTTGCAGAATTGAAGATCGCACTCTCTATGATCCTACAGCATTATAGTCTCTCTCTGTCACCAAGTTATGTCCATTCACCGATTCACATAATCACAATACGTCCTAAGCATGGACTTCAGATCATATTCCAGGCATTGTAAATTGAATTATTTGCGGACATGCTCGATAAAAGTTCCTGTTTTAGCTAATAATACCAAGACTTGAAACAAGACTAACATAATTTTAAGGAAAAGGAAATCCTGAAGGTGTTAATTAACTCGAGTATCGCAATTGATGCAAATTATACTCCACGGGTGATATTTTTGGCCACACTAAGTTATATTACATGTTCGTGTCTAACAGCATCTGGATCAATACCCCCGCTTGCATATGCTACTGCGTCTTACAAGACAGACTGCAGGGACACTTGCTATATTACAATTTGTACAAACTCTGCAAATTAGCTTGAAGCCCTGGAAACAGATCCCATACCTGACTCGCATTTATTACATCACTTAACTACACGGCCAGAACGGTTCGGTATCCACGTCACTGCATTTACATCACTCAACTACATGGAAGTTCTTTTGGTTATTTACCCTTATCTGTCAAGTCAAAGAAAGAGACCCCAAGTTTCAATTCGTCATTTGCCATGACTAGGCTAAGGTACACTGACTATGTGTTGCCATAAGTTCTGAAGAAAGCCGTCCATTGTACTAACACGTCACGAAGTCGTGATTTCAGATATTATTCAAACGAAAATGCAAATCACATCACACCGTGTCCTTATCTTAATATCATTTTTTGATTTTTATATCTGAAGCACTTGTCATGCTTCCTGACTTTGCTATTCATTATACATTACAATATTTGAATACATACATAATGGTGATGTCTTTATTTAACAACTTCCAATAAATATTTTAAATAGTACTGGGGACATGCAAGCCTGAAACTTTCTTGCTTCTGGTGGCCCATCTGCATCAATAACTCCAGGAATTTCAGTAAAATTGAGAAGATTCGTTCCATTTGCAGCAAATTAAAGCCTTGTATACTAATACAAGTTGATGTGGAACTCGTTGCTAAAAGCAATTGGCATTGCTTTGGGCGTTGATTTACGTGTGAGAGGGAAGTAGTTTAACAAATGAATCTTTTGGATCGCATTTAGGATACTTCCGTTTTTTTTTTTTTATAACTATGTACTTTTTTTCTTTTACCATTAAAACAATCGAAGTAACCTATTAGTGAAATATAAACCCATCAAAACAGAAATTCATCGGCAATATTTCACAAATCAATCGAAGGAGAAATCATACAGCCAATGCCTTTCCGGTAGGTGATCAAAGCAACTCATCCATCTGTGAAATTCAAGTTCTTTACCTCCTCACTTGCCTAATCCGTCTCATAGTCTTGTCTCAAACACGTGTTTTTGACTTTCTTTTACTCCTGTTTTTTTAATTTGATATTTAGTTTTATCATGGTTATGGATCTAATGTGATGTTGGCGTCACACGCATTTTATCAGCTAAATGGCAGTTGTGTTAGCTTTATATTGTTGTAAACTAGCAGGTTAATTATGCGTAAATGTGTAGTAAAAATGTCCAATGTATTTAATAAAAATTGAAATGGGTAAGAAAAAAATTTTAATCACATGAAATTTTAAAGATAGCTTAATCTATAAGCTTTTTAAATTGTCTCTGATACAATTTTCTGATTTGGATGGTTACCTGTTTTAGATTGTTGGCAATGATGGAGGGTATTTTAATCGGTTATAATGTAAAAAGTAGTTATTAAATAAAAAAATTTTAAATATGAAAGGAAAATTTTATAAAGAAGACTTAAATATATTA
>JANIHZ010000003.1:35036129-35050073 GCA_027478365.1 Erythroxylum rufum | reverse complement strand
TAAGAATTAAAGATAACTATAATAAATTATTTGTTTATATCGAATTTAATTATTTTATTTCAAATTTAAGAGTTGTGTTAAATTATTATATAAATAACATTTGATTAGTACATATTTAATATTTGTATAACATATGTTTTGTTATTATTTTTTATCTGAAGTCTATCATAATGGATACTTTTAAAAAATTGAAAATTAAAAAGTATTTTTTTTAGAATTTTAAACTTCAAGAGAGTTCTAAAATTTCTTCAATGTGAGAGAAGTTTATATCCTTTATTTTCATCTTTTAGGACTTGAAAAATCATGACAAATTAAGTTTGACTAAAATTTGGGATTTAGACATCCTATGTTCTTCATGGCCTTGCGGGGTGAAAAAGATGATTACAACAGTCTCAATTCCTCATTCCTTGGATATGTCTAATGTGCTCATCTGGGGAGAGAATGCTCCTTGAGAAATTTCGTTTCTTCTTGTGGCTGATCAGATGGCAAT
Source organism: Erythroxylum rufum (assembly GCA_027478365.1). Taxonomy (NCBI): domain Eukaryota; kingdom Viridiplantae; phylum Streptophyta; class Magnoliopsida; order Malpighiales; family Erythroxylaceae; genus Erythroxylum; species Erythroxylum rufum. The sequence goes on along the minus strand of JANIHZ010000003.1, from coordinate 35,049,583 downwards.
GCCCTCTTATAGATCTCTTGCGGTATAATCGCGGTATAAATGAATCTCCCCTTTGCTGTCGATGTTGGAGGAGGCAAGAATCTGTCCTTCATGCTCTTCGGGATTGTATATGGGCTTCTCAAGTCTGGCGCTTACTCCTTGCTGATGTTGGTGAATTCTTCTTTCGATCTAACATGGATGATTGGATAGTTACGCATGCTTTAGATCCGACCTTACCCCCTGATTGTGTTCTTAAGTTCCTAGTTGGTGTTTGGATTATTTGGTGAGCAAGGAACCAGGCATGATCCAGCGCAACACTATGTCGACTATTGTACAACTCCGGCGGCACACTAACCTTTTAAGGGATTGTCTGATGGCATGCACGTCTTCTCTTTAGCATTGCATCCAAAGTGAGGATAAATGGATTTCTTGGTGTACCCCTCCGACTGAGTTTGTGAAGATCAATGTGTAGGGTAGTTCCTGTGGCAATCTTGGTGACGCTGGTTTTGGAGGTATTATGCAAGATAATCGTGCCCATTGGATAATGAGTTATTCGGGGTTTTGGCCATGCCACCAATCTCACTGCTGAGTTGCAAGCTATCCGACTTGGGTTAAGTTTGGCTTGGGATCACGGACATCAAAAAGTGCTAGTGGAATATGACTTACAGAGGCAGTCAATTTGATAAATAAATCATGCTCGCATACTCATCCATATATATATATATTTTACAAGGGAAAGTAAACGAAAGCCACAAACGGGCTAATTATCGCAGTGTCTGCGGTACAAAAATTCGTGTTGGTCACGGCACATGTGAGCCCAGACGGACATCGGAGGCTCCTGGAGATAATGTAGGCCCGGCCTGGCTATGGCTGCAAGAGAGGCTAAACTATCTGCACTCTGGTTGCCTTCACGGAGCACGTGTTGGAGTTGCATTTCCCATGGTAGACGCAAAAGCGCACGGATACCTGCCACCAAAGGGTATAGATCAGGTCCTAAAAAATGAGAGAAAGAGAGAATGTTGATCACCTCAAGGGAATCGACTTCCAAGATGAGCCGTCGATACCCGAGGTCCCAAGCCAGATGAAGACCCAATTGGACTCCCCGTAGTTCTGCCTCGAAGGGCGAACCCCGCCCAATCCAGTGAAGAAATCCATCGTACCAGTGTCCTTGGCAGTCCCTGATTAAACCTCCTACCAGAGCGACGTGGGGACCGGACTTAAACGCTCCATCGGTATTAAGCTTGACCCAACCTGTGGGTGGTTTGATCCAGCCAATAGGGTGCCCCACACCAACCTCCGGGTCACCAAACACCCGCCGTTCTAGGGTTCTCGCCAGCTAGAGCCAGCTAACGTAATCCGTAACAGCCCGGTGGCCATCATCAGGCCACTGGAAGCCCTCCACAAAAATGTTGCAATTCCGCTATTTCCACAGGAACCAGCAGGCAACTTCGAAAGTAGTAGACCACGGGGACTGGTTGACCTGAGTATGGTTCTGAAGATTGGCAGTCACCCAAGACGCCGCATCAAAACGGAAGAAAGCAGGGGTAATCACTGCAGGGGAAAAGAAACTCCAAAAATGTGTAACCTGCGAGCAATCTCGAAAAACATGTAATATGGTCTCCTCATGACCACAAAAAGGACACGTGTTGTCCAGGGTGAGATGGTGAGCTACACGCTGATGAATGGTTAAAAGCTTTTGCTTATAAAGTAACCAAAGGAAAGCCCATATACGTTAGGACCCAACCCATTTTCAGATTAAATCCTATTGTCGGTTTCCCGCAGGCAAAGAGGTGCCAACGATAAGATCATAAGCGGACGTCGTCATGAAACGTCCATGACTAGTAGGTCCCCAAGTGGGGGTGTCTTCCTCGAAGGAAGCCAGGGTAGTAGGGAAGTGGGTGAGCTCCAGGCAGACCGCAGAGGGGAGATACTGCTAGAAAAGGTGCCACTTCCAGTTGCCCTCATCAGTGAGATAGTCCGAGACAGTGCGAAAGTACTCTTGGTCAGGAATGAGGGAGATCACTATAGAGCCTAGCGGCCCCCAATCCGACAACCAATTGTAGAGCCAGAAAAGAATTTTTCGCCCGGTACCCAAGTGCCAACGTATCCTTTGGCGGACAATAGGCCAAGTGGCTGCGATACCTCTCTAGGTAGCGGAAGCCCCAGGCTGATGAATAGTGAGGGGAATGGAATCCTACTCTAGCTTATATTTGGCTTTAACCAGGCGGACCCACAAAGCGGAGGGTCGATTAATTAAAACTCACCCAAGTTTAGCCAGGAGAGCATCGTTAGTGGCGCGAATGCGTCGGAGGTCAAGGCCTCCGTCTTTTTTGGGCTTGCACACTTCGTCTCAATTAACGAGAGGCATTCTCCTAGACTCTGTAATGTGCCCCCAAATAAATTGACGCATGATACGCTCCAGAATGTCGCAAAGTTGTCGCGGGAGACGTACCATTTGCATAGCATAGACGGGAAGGGCCGAAAGGACGGAAACCTAACGGGACCAGGTGCTCCAATCCCTGTCTTCCTATTCAGCATCTTCTCCGTTATCGTCAGAGTCGTACGCCCATTTGGAAATTGGAGTTGGTATTTGGGCTTTCGACCTTTTTGTGGACTTCCAAGATATGGGTTTAAAAGGACAGAGCTAGAGTGGTCTGGCGTTAGATATCAACTTAAAAGTAACATGTGGCAATTGCCATCTTGTAGAAAGTTGGTGTCTTTCCCAGATGGAAGAGTCAAATACAGTAGGATTTAGATTTTACAAGTCTGAAAGGAAAGCCCGTTGTTTTTTATTTGTGTTTTACACCTATCAGTTGATGTGGTTGTTCACGTAACTAGAAATAAAGAGACACACAAAGGAGGCAGAGATTGAAAGAAGAAACAATGGTGACGTTATTGGTGGCCACCACTAGGGATCCCGCCTCCATCAACCCCGCATCCTCGCTTTTGGCCATGCCCGGTTGGATCCTCGATGGGCAATCCCTTCCGGTCAGCCTCCAACTTTGGTTGTTCCAATTGTATCTGAAACTTGCATGGGTTATATGTGATCCTAAATCGAGATGAACTTTTGTTATTACTGTAGGAAATGAGAAGCTACAGAAACCAACAAGTAAGGCTATTGCAACACGACAAGAGCATTGTTGAAGAAGACGACTTGGACCTCCGTTGGGAGGAGGCCACCGGTGAGGCGGTGGAGGAGGTCATCTTCTTCAGCAAGCATACCGCCGTCTCGAATCGTCCAGCTCTTACCATTCATCCAATCGGTACTTCTTTAGTTGAATTGAGTGGTGTTGTTGTTAGTTATTTATTTGTTTATTTCACCATCGGAAAGCATAAATATTCACATAACTTGCTTGCCGCATGCACATATTAGGATCCAAGTTCTAGTAGATGGAGAGCTACTTCTGCTTTCGATGTTTTAATCATATGTGTGTGGTTTGGTCTGAACGTAGGAGTTCCTCATTTACGGGGAGAGGATGTTCCACCACAGGGCGGCAAGCCAGGATGGGCATCGCCACCTGATCCCAGGATGGGGCCGTGGCTCAGGCTTTTGAAAACAATTGCTCAATCCCACAATTTAGTTCCCGAATTTGAGGTCTTGCTTCTTATAATCTAAGGATTGAATCATAAAGTGATAAAACTGAACACACACACACTTTTTCACATTTTCCATGTGATTTGTCTTTGTAGATAACCTTGGAGGCCACTCATCATGGACCAGTGACCTGCAAGCCAACTATGTTCATAGAAATTGGTAAGTACTGTCCCACTTTCATTACTCCTCGTTTTGAAAAAGTTAGATGTTGCATTTGCATAGCATTTCTGTAGTTATAAAGATCCTATAACTTGTGGGATATGCAGTTTGGATTTTGGCTAATTGCTTGCATGGTTATATACTTGTTGATGTTTTATAATGAAACTATGCTGGTTTGATTCACCAAGGATAACATCACCAAACTAAGAAAGGAAAAAGGAAACTCAACAAGATGTCTACTATGAAAAAAAATGATCTTCTGTAAAGTTCTGCAAACTAAATCAATTGGTTCTACATTTTGTTGTTTTCTTTTGGGTGGATCTAGGTAGCACAGAAGAGTGCTGGAAGAGACAGGATGCTGCTCAAGTCATTGCTCAAGTTGAGTAAACAATTACGAATTATGTTCCTATTGCTTTGATTTGGATTATCATCAGGTTTATTGGAAGAAGTACTGTTACATCTTTTGTTTTCCTTTCATTCTAATTTATTAATTCATGAATAACTCCATTAGATGTCATTGTGGCAATTCACATATCCTGAATGTCTTTCTTATGCAATCAAGTTTTACAAGCGTATGTTTTTCAATTAGAAACACTAAATTTCTTTTCATAAAAAATTAATAATGCTGTCTTGCAATGCAGTTATATTACATGTCGAAATCATTTGAATGGTGCTATTAGGTTGCAAGATGTGAAGCTCTTATCTATTAATTGGTTTCTTTGTGATTGAAGTTAGTTTGGGAAGGACTTGGGCTTGGAGGTGGTGCTGCTATAGGAAATTGGAGCAGGTAATGCAACGTGATTGAGAACCTAACTAATAAATCTTTCTTGTTTAATTTGATAGTCTTGACAATATATTTTGTTATCTTATACCAAGTGTTGGTAGACCAAGACGTTGTCTTATCAAAAATTCTATGACATGCTTTTGTATTTTGACATGATAAATAATAATTGCCGTGAGTTTACAGTGCACGTTCAACTGCCAGACCACCTCTCCTCCTCTCTTCTCCTTCTCCTTGTGAATGTATTCATCAGCAGTGTGCATAAACTGATATTGATGCATATAGTTACCAGCAGATGTATTGTCTGATATTGGACATCAGTCTATCAAAACCCTCAGTTTGCTTATAATGCTATCATAACCTTGATTTGTCATTTGCTGGAATTTAGTGAAAACGACAAGAAAAAAGTCCTCCTTGGCATAGGTGGTGGACATTACGCACCTCGGCACATGGATATAGTTGTGTAAGTTATTATGATCTTTTGGCTTCTTTCGAATTTAAGTATCTTGAAATTGCTAGTTAAATTTTGAATCTCAACTTGCAAAATTTTGCAGTTTCTTTCCCTCCTCTGCAGTGTTGATATGCTAAAATTTGGTCTGCTTGAGTGAAACCTTATTTCTTTGAAGTCTGAACACAACTCCAATATTTCTCTTGATATGTATATTTTGAATTCTTTTAAACCGAACTTTGTCTTGAACATATAGCATTCTCCTCATTCAGTTCATTGAGAAAATTGAGTTGGCACTTCACCATGTGTCTTCAGTTTCTCATTCCTTCTTTTCTGAGCTTTACTTTGCAGAGCGTCATTTGTCAAGAATTTGTAGGTCTACAATGAAGGAACGATATGCATCAACCTTGTTTTCTTATTCCCAATTAAGAAATTCTTAGGAGTCATACAGCTTCTTCTAACTGCATTGTGAACTGTTTTACTATACGTATAGGAAAGATGGTGTATGGGTAGCACACCTACTTTCAGGGTACTCCTTACCCATGGAAGATCCAAGTCAGAAACCAAATGCAAAAGATATAGCTGGGACATGGAGAGAGGCGATTAAAGCTGCATATGAGGCTACTAGAATAGCATTCCCTGGTGCAGAAATTTTGGCTCATCTTGATCACAAGTAAGTTCAATGGCAATAACCCTTTTAGAAACTATAGTAGTGACATGATCAATGAAGTTATATGTGGAGCTACCTTAGGCTTATAATCAGCATTTGAGAATTTTACTCGTCTGTGTTTTAGCTTTTAAAACTTAGACCAAATACAATCTTAACTTCTACTAGTTCCTATTAGAGAAAATGAGTGAGTAATCTCGTACATTCTTTACCTTTGTTCTAACACCTGGAAATAAGTTTTAGCACTTCTTATTATTGCTTAACTAGCTTGACATTGATTACTACTTGCAGGAGTTTTAAGGGCTGGCAGAGAAATGCAATCACAGGGTTTCTTGGAGAGTTAAACATCAAAATTGCGAAGCCTAATGATTTTTATTGATTGTATGGTTCGAACTAATAGTTGGTATTATGTGGACATAAAGATCTACAAATTTAGCTTAAAGTCAAGAATTCACAAGTATAAATCGATTTATAGACTTTAATATGAGTTGTGATAAGTCTAGCAATGGGTAGTGATGTATGTGCAGATCTGTAGTGATGTATGTGCAGATCTGTAGTTTTCCTCGGGCGAGTTGCTTATTGACTTGAAGCTGTTCTGACATGGTCACTCTGATACTAAAACTAATGTTCAGGTTAGAAAACTAGAAGGCAAATAGATTCGCGTTGTTTTTTCTCACTTTACTCCCTCCATTGGTTTTCCTTAATTACATAGGTTGTATGGCGATCTTGAGTTTCAAACAACTCCCAAATGTGTATATGTCTGGGTGGTCTTGTGACGGAGACATAGTAAGGGAAATTACTTTAGCAGGAGGTGATGCAAGTCAGAAGGAACTCAGGCTGTGGGTCTGTCCAATACCAATTTATGGGTTGTCGGAAAGCCTACGATGGGCTCCGAACTCCCAACAAAGGGCCTTATGATTATGCCTGGAGATCCTCTGAAAACTTACCAAAACTTTACATTCTAACTTGGGAGAGTTCTTAAAATGATAACAAAGTTCGAGGTTGAGAGCTATGTAGGTAAAATTGTGGTGGGTAATAACAAATTTCCTCACTCATTTATATGTGGACAGTGGGCACCCGTTTTCATTTCAGAGGGCTTCAAGTGTGGAGCGAGACTCCTGTCCAACCATATTTATCACCAAAATCTAAAAGAGACGAGTGTGTCATGGAGTCAGCTCTACCCTCACACTTGGTGCCTCATTTCTTCCTTTTAAGCATAGAACCAACCGCAGACTGTTTAGGCATATGTATTAAATTTGGACTTTGGGTAAGCTTTTAGGATTGTATAGCTTAATGTCAGAACTATAATGAGTTTGAACATGCCTCCGAAGGAGACCCATGGATGGAGGAATTGTTTCATATTACTTTCTTTGTTGAAGGGATGCAATAGAGAACTTAAGGTACTTTCATGGATTTTGAGAATCCACTTCCTCTCAAGGAGGAGTGACCAGGGGAAGATCTCTTGTCAGAGATTGGTGCAGTAGAGATCAATATGCTTTGTTGGTTTCTCGCCCATAAACTTTTGAATTTTTTGTAGAAGGTTTGAGTACTTATGTCATGTGGGCTTTGCAAGGATGGACCTATGCAAGCTTGTTTTTACGACCCATAATAAGGATGATGCAATAAAAAGGAGGGAGATGACAAAGTCGTCAGGTACTCGGCTAATCAAAAAGGAGACTATTGCTAACCTTGCAGTCCATATCGACCTAGGCTCTAAAAAGGCAAAGAAAATGCGTAAATCCCAGCAGATCTCCACTAAATGCCAATGCGACAACTTTGAAAATGAGGGGCTTTACTATGAAGCAATCTTATGAATACTATTTCGGTATTGGTATTAGATTTAATTTTAATACAGAATTGTACCAGTATTAATTAGTACCCACTAATACGGTATTATATCAATATTAATTAATACTACGTAACATTTTGAGTAATTTTTTAAATTTATAAAGTAGTCATTAAATTTTTAAAAAATTACAAATAGTCTCTCAACATATTGTATTGTATAATTTATAATTTTACATAACATCATCTTAAAAATCATAATAATAAAATTTTGAAATAATAACAATCTATTAATTTTTATTAATATTACCTTTAACATATTTGACATATAAATAATGACGATTATTATAAAAAAAAGATCATACAAATATAAAATAAAAGACAATACAAATTATTTAAAATATTACAATTTCATCATATAATAAATATGGTTAATTATCAAAAAAATTAAACTTTCGTCAATTTTTCAATTATAGCCCGAACTTTAAAAAGTAGCAATAAAATACCTAAATTTTCAATTTTTTCTAATATGGCCCAAACTTCAAAAAGTAGCAATAAATGCTTAAACTTTCAATTTTTTTCAATTTTAGACCGACGTTAATGTTTCCTTTAAGCTTGCTGACGTAACTTGTCACTTGTTTCAGAAATCTTAACTATTAATGCACGTCAGCCAAAATTAACACAACAAATGAAGATTAATGAAATAACGTCGTTTAATCACATAATTAAAATGATGTCGTTGTTTAACAATGACTTTAATCAGATTAAGCAGCCCTAACGACCTTACGCTTTGATTTCAATTTTTTCCTTCATTTTTTGTTTGTTCTCTCGACACCTTCACCCTTCGATTTTCAGATTATACAGCCCCTATGCTCTCACACTAATGACATCAGAAGAACGAACTAAAAGCAAAGAGCTTACTGGTGCAGTACGCTATAATGCGAAAGTAGTTTGGAGTGTCAGAAGAACAAACAGAAAACAAAGGGCTGAGGGAGAACAACAGATAACTCCTTGCTAGAATTAAAGAAAATTGAAAGTTTAAGCATTTTATTGTCATTTTTTAAAGTTTGAACTAGAATTAAAAAAAATAAAAGTTTGAGCATTTTAGTGCTACTTTTTAAATTTTAGAATATAATTGAAAAGTTGACGAAAGTTTGGATTTTTTTGGTAATTAACCCTAACAAATAAGATTCCATCAAACATCAAAATTATCCATAACTCTCTAAGTATTACAATTTACAATAAGAGTTTGCAACGAAGAAACAACCAATTAAAAGTAAAATACGAAACCAAAACATTTATATTTGTATTTATATTGCATATGTGGAATTTAACATATACATCAAATATAAGTGAATAAAAGAACAGGAAAAATAAAAACCTAGAACTTTATTTAATCAAATATCTGCTCAAATCACATTGGCCTCATTTCTCATTTGGTATAAAATCATCATCATTAAAAGGAGTCTACATTATCATTATTCAAATTCATTACACCAAATGACATGTTTTGATGTGACTCATGATTTAATATTTTGAATGTTATTTTATAGTTCTCCATAGGGTTAATTACAAAAAAATCTTAAACTTTACTCAATTTTGCAATTATAGCCCGAACTTTAAAAAGTAGCAATTAAATACTCAAACTTTCAATTTTTTTCAAAGTTAGCCCAACATTAGTATCTCCATTAATATTGTTGATGTGGCAAGACATATAAGACAGAAACCCTAAATCATTGTACACTTAAAACGTAATTAAACTAATTAAGTAAATTAAAAAAACTACATCGTTTAGGGTTAAAACAAAATTAATTTAGGAATAAAGTTTGTTACCCTTTCTTTGCTATCGCACCAATCTTTGCTCCTCCTCTTTGTAGATTGTGTTACACTTTTCTTCCTTGTCGCACCAATCTTCACACACTATTCTCTATCGTATACTGTTATTTGTCGCACACCATTCTTCATTCCTTTTAACATTACAAAATCTACGGCACTAATCTTCACTGTCGCATTACAAAAATTGCAATTTTCAGGTGTGTCTTGTTTATACTTTTGTCATGTTTTCTAATTTTTTTGCACCCAAGTTCCTTCTTTCAATTCATTATAGGAAAACCAGGAAGTGCTTCATATGTTTTTGGCTTATTAATTATGTTTGGAACATAATGCGCTTAGATAGTTATTGGTTTATTCATTTGCATGTGCTTAGGTTATTTGGCTTTGCACTTACACTTTGCAAAATTTTAAAATGTTTTCGTGAAGATTGTTTCTAATATTCTACCATGCTACAAAATTAGGATTGAGAGGATAATATTCTACCATGATCAAGTTCTAACCTTTCTTCGTTATGCCTGTGTTTGCACCAGCTAAACTAGTAGCTATAATAAGTGTTGCAAGTTGTTTGTCCCTTCCCTACTGATAATTGTAACTTTGTATCTTTTGTTGAATAAGTTGGAATAATTCTCTTTTGTAGCTAAATTGCAAGTGATGGACATATTGTAATCAAACTAGGACTAATAACTTCATATTGTGATTTGGATTTATTTGTTTAATAATTAAATTGGTTGTGTATTTCTTCATTTCTTTTAGCTGATTAAGTTGAAACTTGTAAATTTAAGCTTGTTGTCAATAACATAGATTATTTTAAATAAGGTTTAAGAATAAGCATAATGTTTTATTTGTAATGAAATGAAAAATTGAGGGAAGAATTATCAAGTCTAATATTGATTTAATGCACTGTTCAAAAAATTTATTCACTATCCGACTCTATATCTTCCTCTAAAAATGTTGCATGTGTTTGTTTAATCTCTTTGTAAGTTGAATAAGAGCATAACTTAATGAATTTCACACAAATAAAGTATGTATTGGATATTACATTCAAGAATGTAGACTAGAATGTGATGAATGTCCATTATGACAGATTAAAAAAATTCATTAAAGGTTCATTAGTTTATTTACTACTTGAAATATATCAAGTTATATACCTTAAGTAAATTAGGTGTTTAAATGACAATTTAGGATCACTCTAAATAAGTATTACAAGGTAAAAGCAGAGATTGTCCAAATTGAATAGGTGAAAAACTACTTCAGATTTTGTTCGAAAATTGGAGTGTTTATATGATTTACTTCTCTTTAATGTTTCTAATTGTTCCAAATTGAGATTGCTTAGTTTTTTCTTCTTCTTTTTCTTGGAATATGTATCATTGTTACTTAGTCACACTTTCCCTTAGCTTATTTTATTTATTCTAAACTTTTGTATGTATTTCCATTTATAACTATTTTCTTATGTATTATGTTATATGTCATTGTTAAAAATGCCTAATAATTTGCAAATGCTGGTAAATTTTGCATTTCATTATAGAGGGGTGTTGGAAAGACACGATAATAAATATATTGGGGGTAAGATTAAAAGGAAGAAAGATATAGATGTGATGAACTTAGCATGTTAATCCTAAAAGGAGTTTTTGAAGATAAAGGAAATAGAGTAAGATCTACATTTTACAAATTTCCTAACGAGTCAATGAGAAGCCTGAAGGAGATAATATTACATCATAATAAGGACGTGTTGGCTATGCTCTAACAAATGGAAGATTTAAATTATCACAATGTTGAAATATTTTTAAATAACTTAAAAATTAACTTAAATAACTCAAATTGTTCATCTCAAGTTATTGATGTAAAAATGATTTAAGTGTCAAAATACCCTGAGCATCATCACCAATAATTATTATGTCATCAACATAAAGACAAAGAAGAGCGTATCCTTAAGCTATTTTACGTTACAAGAGGTTAATAGTGGAACTAAATTTGGCAAATTAGGCTCGAGAAGTTTGTTTTAGTCCATATAAAGCTTTAAAAATAAAAAAACTTTATTAGGTAGATGATCATCGGATAAAGGTTGCATAAACACTTCATTTGTAAGATCACTGTTAAGACAAACATTTTTAACATGCATATGGAATAATGGCTAATGCTTGCTAATGCCACCTAGAAGCTTAGTCGTTAGCTTTTGTAATAGTGCAACCTAGATTAGTGGCATGTTCTATTCAATAATCTCAAATTTTAGACGACAACAATATTTTTTAATAGAGGGGCTTACGATTTTTCCATTTCTTTTTTGATGCACTTTAAATTTAAGAACTAATAATTTAATGTTAGATAATGATTTTAATTTAATAATTGATAATATAATTTTAATGCTAAAAGCAAAAAGAAATACAAGGAACTCAAGTTCCTAATTTATCAATTCTTAATGCTAAAAGTAAAATTAGCTACAAATTAAAAGTTCTTGGGATTAAAAGTCTACGCACGAGCTACTTAAATTTAGATTTGTACAAGAAGTACTTAATTAAGTAAATTTGTCACTATACGCCAAGTACGTAGGATATTATAGAAATCTTTGGGATTTGACGACCACCTCATTAGAATATTAATAGAAGTCTTTGGGATTTGACGACCACCTCTTTAGGAGCAGGACACCGTTTATCGAATCTTGAATTTTATCTTCTGTATGAATCCTATGGTCAGTTTACCGAAGAACAGTCCTACAACGAACAAGGGGAAATTTTCTTAAAATTTTAAAAACTGGTTGAGGCTGAGTTGCAGACATGTGGAAGCTTTTTGGGGATTTGTCTTTCGAGAAGTGACAGCTTATGTTATTGCAACAAATGAGTTGTACTGACACTACACATTTTTGCGACCCAAACTGGCCGACCAGGTCGCCTTCAAACTGTTATCTTCTCATAGCTGGCTGGATACTATCCAAGTGTCAAGTTATGGGTATAAATTCTTGACAAGTCAGGGAACGTACAAAATCATAAGATATTCGTACACAGAGTAGTTAAAATGTACGTAAGCTGCTTCATTTTTGTCCCTTTCCAACCAATAGCTGAATCGAGGAAAGGAGGCAGAACCTGCACTAAGGACTGGCTTTCAACACTCAACAGTGCCAAATTAACGTCACCCACAACGCTCGAATGTGATTATGGACTTTCTTTGTTTTCATTTTTCTATTTGCAAGTTAAGGAGCTAAATTCAAGTTTTAATGAATTTAAGATACTAAAATTATGGAGTCAAATAACTATTCAATTAACTAAAAACGCATATAAAAAGACATATCAGACATTATTAAACTTTTGAAAAGTTTCACCTCAAAATAGGCACACAGTACTTTAGTCCCAAAAAGTCTTTTAGTTTGTCTTGTTAACATAGTTCACGGCGTTGACAATCTGGCTTAATTATTCTTCCAATGTATATTTATAATCACCCTAACCTTGGATTATTGCAAAATGTGTCTTTGGGATTCTTTTAAATGTGAACGTCACTAAGTACACGTGAGAGCAAAAAGAGAAAATAAAATTTCATACGGCTAGACTGAGACAGCTTCGTAATCAAAAACTAATTAATACGAGGAGATAAGCAAGTTCTTTCAATATAACTGTAATATATATTACAGCTACATATCTGCTGAAACTCGAAAGTGGAGGTTTATATTATAACTAAGATATGAACAAGAGTTTCATATTTGAATACAATCAATCAAATTAGCAAACCTTTACACCAAAATGAAAATACACTAAATCTGGAAGGTGTTGATAGCAATTAAAGTTGCAACTGGCATTAGTTGGGGTTCTTAGACTTGGCAGTAGTGGTCGCAAGTAAGTGACAGAAAGAACATATATGTAGCTGAAACTTCCTAAATCAGATTTAGCTAGGGTTTATTAAATGTCAGGAATTAGGAAAACATATATGTAGCTGAAACTTCCTAAATCAGATTCAGCTAGGGTTTATTAAATGTCAGGAATTAGGAAACCATACTGTTTATTTTACTTCTTTCAAGCCCATAGATTAACAACTTTGGCTCTATTTAGCAATCAGCTAATTGCATTAGCTGTTAACTAATTCTATCAGCTGATTTGATCAGCTAATTGTATTAGTTGTTTGTCATTTGATGTTTGGTAAAATTAAATGTTTAGTCTTAGCTGCTTATGTGTAAAATGACTTATGAGGACATGACTTTAAAAAAAATATAAATGTATGAATA
>JANIHZ010000003.1:35022461-35033036 GCA_027478365.1 Erythroxylum rufum | reverse complement strand
CCCACATAAATTTTTATTATATTTGAATAATTAATTAGGATGAAATATCAAATTATTTTTCCTAATTTTCCCATAGGTATTAAGAATTAAAATATAACTTGATAGTTTTATCATAAAGTTTAGCATAAATATGTTTGAATTAAAAATTTAGCCCACAGACAAATTTATGTCGTTTGATTTATGCCTTTTAAGATATGTTTTACATTGGTAACACATATATATAGTTTGTTAGCCTCAGTTATTGATAAGTAGCATGTATGTTTAAATTATGTAGCCATTCAAACTGTTAGTTTCTCTTATACAAGTTGTAAATTTCCCAAATTGAAGGGTAAAAACTATAAGATTTGGAAGGAGATAATTCTTCTTCATCTAGGGTGGATAGACATTGATTATGTTATCCGGAAGGACAAACAACCTAAGGTACCTAAGGCCAGTACTACAACTAAAATTGCTCTTTATGAACGTTGGTAGTGATCTAATCACCTAAGTGTGATGTTTATTAAAATCAAAATTCCTGCTGATATTCTTGGTTCTATAGAATAGCTTGACAATTTCCATGCTTTACTGAAGCCTATTAATGAGCAATTCGAAACTTCAAACAAAGCACTTGCAAGCACCTTGATTATGAAGTTTTCATCTGCAAGGCTCACGGGAGTCTGAGGTGTGAGTGAGCACATCATAAAGATGAGGACATTGCGGCTCAGTTAAAGGAACTCAAGGTTGAGGTGTACGATTTTTTTCTCGTGCATTACATTTTGAACACCCTTCCACCATCATACAAACCCTTTAAAATCTCTTATAATACACATAAGGATAAGTGATCAATAAATGAATTAATGACCACATGTCTTCAAGACGAAGGAGATTGTCGATGGAACAGGGAGAGAGTTTGCAGACATCTAGTCGTTCAAGGAAAGGAGAAAAATTAAGCCAATTCAAGGGAAAAAAAGTCAAATACTTACCCAAACTGACATTAAGAAGGAACCTAAATGCTTCTTTGGCAAGAAAAAAGGACAAATGAAGAAGGATTATGTCAAGCATAAGGAATGACTTGAAAAGAAAGGTAATCTAATCTCACTGGTTTGTTTTGAACCTAATATGATGACACATGATGTACTGATTCTAGTTTTACAATTCATATTACAAATGAATTGCAAGACTTTCAAACCCAAGGAAGACAATGAGAAGTGAGCAGTATATCTTATGTAGAACAAGATACGTTCATGTGTGGAGGCTGTTGGGGATTGCAATTTAATTTTATGAATTGTTTGTATTTTAAAATTAGAAAAGATATTTTATATTTCCAATTTCTCTAGGAAATTGATTTCAGTTTCAAGACTTATACCATTTGGATATTCCTTTCTTTTTTCAGATGAATCCTTTAAGTTAAATTATAAATCTGAATTTGTTGAGAATGACACATTATTTAATGGTCTTTTCTGTTTTATTTTATAAGAAATACTTGTTACAATGCAACATATGTTAATGCTAGAACAAAATGTTATGTCATGAATGAAAATTTCTCTATATCGTGGCATTGAAGATTAGGACATATCTTCATAAAAAGGATTAAAAGATTGGTGAATGACAGAGTACTTAGTACTTCGAATTTTACTGATTTTGAAAATTGTATGAACTGTACAAAAGGGAAAGCAGATCATCAAATCAAAAATAGTTGTCAAGAGAAGCTCGTACATATTTGAGATCATACATGCAGAGATATTTTTAGTCCAGATATGGACTCGTATGGTTAGAAATACTTCATCTCATTTGTAGATGATTACTGTCTATATATATATCTCTACTTGCTTTATAACAAGAATAAATCACAAGATGCTCTCCAAATATTCAAATCTGAAGTAAAGAAAATTAAGATCGTGAAATATGATAAAGGTGGGGAATATTATGGTAGATATACTAAAAGTGGATAAGCACCTGGTCTATTTGCGAAGTACCTTTGAGAAAATGGGATAGTAGCCCAATATACTATGCCTAGATCTTCGGATCAAAATGGTGAGATAGAAAGAAAAAACCAAACATTATTGGACATGGTACGAACCATGTGGAGTAGCTCCAAACCTTTTAAGAACTTTCTAAGTCCTTGTGGACTGAAGCTCTTAAGACAATAGTATATATATTAAATCGAGTACCAACTAAGATTGTTCCAAAGATGCCATTTCAGTTATTTAAATGTTAGAAATTGAGTTTGTGACATATAAAGGTTTGCGATATCCGTCTGAAATAAGAATTTATAATCCACAAAATTAGACCTAAGGACCATAAATGAGTATTTCATTGGATATACTGAAAGGTCTAAAAGATATAGGTTCTATTACTATCACATCACACTAGAATTTTGGAATCAAAAATTGGAAAAAATTCTTAAGAATGACTTGATTAATGGGGATGATCAATTTTAAGATATAGTTTCTGATAATGATCATATGGATACTCAACCTTCCACCTCAAACAGTAAGGTGATTGTCATTCACAAAGCTCCTTAGGTTCAAATAGACGTTGTACAATCAACTGTTGAAATTCAACAACCTACAGTCAGTATAAAATGACAATCAAGAAATTCCATAATTTGCTGATAATTTAGTAGATCCAATTGTTCAAGAATTACTTGAAAGTATTCAGCAAATAGTTGAACAACAGACTCTACAAAAGGATGTTGGTGTAACACTAAGGAGATATACTAGAATTAGGAAATCAACTACTACTGGAGATTATGTTGTATATCTACAAAAAATTGACTACAATATAGGAGCTGAGAATGATACTGAAACCTTTTCACAAGTCATGAGTTGTAAAGAATCAAATTTATGGTATAATGTCATAAAGGAAGAAATGGATTTTAGGAAAAAAAAAACAATGTTTGGGATCTTATTAAGTTGCCTAAAGGAGCAAAACTCATAGGTTACAAATGGGTATTTAAGACAAAGAAAGACTCATTAGGCAACATTGAGAGAAAAAAGGCAAGACTCGTTGCTAAAGGATTCACTTAAAAAAAAGGAATCGATTACAAAGATATATTTTCTCCTATGTTTAGAAAAGATTCACTTTGTAAAATTTTGGCATTGGTTGCTCATTTTGACATGGAATTACATCAAATGGATGTGAAAATGACTTTCTTAAATAGTGACCTAAAGGAAGAGGTTTACATGAAATAACCATAATGATTCTCCTCTAATAATGGTGAGCATTTGGTTTACAGGCTTAGAAGATCCATATATGGATTGAAACAACATCCCTCTAGTGGCATTTGAAATTCCATGGTATAATCTCATCATTTGGTTTTGAGTAAAATATCATAGATCAATGTATATACCAGAAGGTTAATGGAAGTAAATTTTGTTTTCTTGTATTATATGTGGATGACATATTACTTGCAACCAATGATAAGGTTTGTTACATGACATGAAATAATCTCTATCTAAGAATTTTGAAATGAAAGATATGGGTGATGCATCTTATGTCATTGACATTAAGATCCATCGGGACAGATTCCATGTTATTTTGGGTTTATCTCAAGAAACCTATATTAATCAAGTTTTAAAGAGATTATGGATGAAAGATTGTTCATAAAGTATAGCTCCTATTGTAAAAGGGGATAGGTTCAATTTGAACCAATGCTCGAAAAATGATTTTGAAAAGGAACAAATGAAAAACATTCCATATGTTTCTACAGTCGGAAGTTTGATATATGTTGAGGTTTGTATAAGACCTGACATTGCATTTATTGTTAGAATGCTAAACAGATATTAGAGTGACCCAGGATTAGATCACTAGAGAGTTGCAAAAAAAGTATTAAGGTACCTTTAAGAGACCAAAGATTACATGTTTATGTACAGATAAACTGACAATTTGGAGGTAATTTGGGTGTTTTGATTCAAGGAAATCAACATCAGGTTATATCTTCATATTTGCCTATGGAGCCATACCTTGGAGGAGTGCCAGGCAGTCTTTAACTGATTACTTCAACTGTGGAGGTTGGGTTTGTTTCTTGTTTTGAGGCTACATCATATGGTATATGGCTAAAGAGTTTCATATATAGGCTTAGACTTATGGATTCCATTTCAAAGACATTTAGAATATATTGTGACAATTTAGCCGCTATTTTTCTAGCTAAAAACAATAAGAGTGGTAGTCAGAGTAAACACAACGACATTAAGTTTTTATCTATAAGGGAACTTATTAAGGACAAGAAAGTGGTCATTGAAAATGTTAGCACTGAATTGATGATAGATGATTCTTTAACAAAAGGCATGCCACCAATGAAGTTTAAGGATCATGTTGTTAGAATGAGATTGAGTTCCATTATATAGTTTTCATTAAATGGACAATGTTGTTTTTGTAAAAATCTTAAAATATTTTCTCATATTATGGTGCATATGATTGAATTTTAAGAATATTAATTGTTTTGGACATGGAATAAACATATGGTTTATTTATTAAGTAATGTTACCACATTCGTTTAATACTAAATATAGTATACTATAATACATGGAAAATAATAGTCAACTACTAGAGAACTTATTGGTTGTGTTTGGTTGTTGGCTGATCAACCAAAAAATAATTGATTGACCCAAATCAACTAGTTGACTTTATAAAAAAGTTGTTTCAGTTGTTTGGTTATTAGCTGGTTGGGTTGGCTTATTCAACCTAACCAGCTGATTTTGAATAAGCTCATCCTGTAGAGCATTTTAATGAATCAGCTGATATTTTTTATTTTTTTTGTCGATTATGCCCTCATTTTCTCGGCTCTTTCCTTGTGTCTCTCCCATTTCTTGGTTCTCACAGTAAAACCAGATCAGGCAGCGCTAGTGCCTCCACTAGGACTTCGTCTGCGACCCCGATGGCTGGTCCGATACTGCCGCCGTTGAGGTGACACTTGGCATTTGCTACGACAAAGCCACCATTTGTGCCTCCGAAAGATTATCACCGATTGTCTCCTAGCACCAATGGCGGAATCGCTGCTGATAGTGAAGGAGAGGCTATTGTCGTGAGATCTCCAGTGAGTTCGTATCCTTCTTTTGCGGTTATTGTTTGCTGGTAATTTATATGGACATGTATTTTGAGTTGGATTAATGTATTTGGCTTTTTGGTATTCAAATGTTAGAGGATGTGAAATGTGGATTGAAATGGAAGTTGATTTGTATTCTGTATTTGGATTGTGTCATTTTCAGTTAGTCTTTGAGAAATGACGATAAATTGTATATTGTGGTTAGATTTTGGAGTTAATTTTCCATTTTTTTACAAATCTAGTTTTGCAACTATCTTTTGGAACCTGTGTTAAGCATTATTTGACACTTAGCCTTCATGTGTTAATATAGTTTGTATAAGTTACGTTGTTTTTAGTTGGATTTTGAAACACAAACCACGACATTCTTGCTAACTATCAATTTGATTGAGCCTTTTCCTTTTCTTATTTTATGCTTGCCTGCTACTTCCAATTGAGCAAATTGTGTTTGAGATGCGAGATTTGAGCTTAGCAATGAGATCAAGGAACTTGTATTCATTATGCCACTCTTTATTATGTTTATATGTTCTCATTTCCCATGCAACTTCTTTTAGTTTCTAGAGATTGATCTTCAGTGATAAACTGGTTGGATAATATAGTTTAAGTTTCTTCACCCTCTTGTTGAAATGAGTCTTTTAACACTCCCGAACATTAAAAGAAGATAACCAAATATTTTGTATAACCTTGCAGATTCACCATCTCCTCTTACTCCAGCTGGTAGCTGTCGATATGGCAATTCTCTAGGTGAACCTTGAAATGTTTACATTCAGTGTGAATTCTTGTTATGGATTGTCGGTAAGTTTTGATTTACAGTGATATTGACAAAAATGTACTGAAAAATTCAAGGCCTTTTGACATAGAAGTTTGTCAATTTAACAAAGCACGCTGAAGATGGTATTCTGGACCTAAACAAGGCAACAGAAACTTTGAAGGTGATTATCTTTGCTAACTGGAGTTTGACATTATTTACTGCATTCTTAGAATAATTAAAGGAGTTTGTTGAAAAAATAGGTTTAGAAACGGCAGATATATGACGTAACAAATGTCTTGGAAGGGATTGGTCTAATTGAAAAGAAGCTTAAGAGCAGAATCCATTGGATGTAAGCAGATCTTGTTACATTATTTGATTACCCTAAGCATCTGATTGTACATGTGCTTGTGAGGATTGGTTCAATGGTTGACCCAAGGGGGTTGATGCTTTAAGGCCAGGGGAAGTGGATGTTGATGCTTCTTCATTGCAGGTATCTTGCTGTAGACTTTCCTTTTCCCTTATCTAAATCAACTGCTTTTTTCTTTTTGGTACACGACAATTGTCTCCTAGTGGTTAACGAATAGGGATTGGAAGATATCGGGAGGCTTTTCTAAAGCAGTTCTAGTTAATGGCGGCATATCTAACATTAACTTCATGAATGATAATAGTGTGAATGTCATAATGGGGGAGAAAGAAGAGCGGTTGATGATGATAGGAATGCACGTCGTTGTGGACATATTTTGTGTTAAGTGTTGCTTAATCTTGGGATGGAAATATGTGAGATCTGTCTTTTCTGTTTGTAAACAACTCATTTTTCTGATCAACATATAGCTGCATAATGTACAATTACTTCTTTGTGTTGTCTAATTTAGTTTCGTTGTTGCATGTTCCAGGAATATGCTAAGGAGAGTAGCCAAAAGTACAAGGAAGGAAAGTTTATCCTTGAAATGTTCATCTTATTATGATTTTTTTTTCTGATCTATGCAATTGTTATGAGTCTGACTTCAAGTTTTGAGCAGGTTTATGGTGTTGGGTCCTGATGATATTGATGAAGAGGATTTTGGAGAAAGTGATATCGAGGATGATTGATTGGTTATATGATCCGCAATACATCTTTTCCAACTGTAAATCCAGTGAATTCCTTATTCAAAGCAGCAATTCTGCATTTGACATTTGACTGATTCATCTGACCAGAGTAAAACCTCTGTTTTGTTTGCATTTTGGAACTGATGTTTGAACGTCTCTCTCTTATGTAGGATGAATTGCTGAATAATTTTCTTGTAGAAACATCTGTTTTCTTAGTAACCAAACAGAGATAAGCATAGGTCTTATCAGAATAAGTTTTGGCATCTTGTGTAAGTTGGCAGGATAAGAACTAATTTATCAATCAAACTTTTTCTTAGCCCAAATTTGGTTTGATTATAATTAAAATAATGTCATTTTGACGTTGTATTGCAAATATATTAGAAGTATTAATCTAAATGTTGAAGTTTGTCTTGTAATATCAACAATAAAATTGTATGATTATTACATATAAAGTTATTAATTTTACTTTTAGAAGTTGACTAAATTATTTTAGTTTTTAACGGAAAATGTCAAATTTTATTTATATTTTTATGAAAAATTTAAAAGTGAATTTATAAATACCAAAATTTCATAAACTTAAGTAAAAATCAATTATTGAAAAACTCAATTGGTTCGATCAGTTCAACTTTAAAAACTTTGAATTTTTGATTCGATTTTTAACTTTCTGATTCAATTTATTTTAATAATTTTTATAATTAAAAACAATTAATTTAATTGGTAAATTAAACATCAATAAAATAAGAGTCGTGCAGGTCTAATAATACACAATTTTAACTCGACATGATAAGTTATTAATAAGTGTTTATTTAAGCTCAAGGCAGCCATTGACAAGTATCCCCATCCCCGTCCAACGGAAGGGGGGAGAAGAGGCTAAGAAAACTAATATAGCACATCATGAGAAACACAGGAGCAGCCTGCCCACTTTTTACAGTAACTAAAAAAAACTAGTTACACAGAAGGGATTCAAATTGCAGTCCGATCGTTATTGCAATTGCCTGCAACTATAGTTTAATCCCAGAGCTCATAACCTAAAACTTTGAGCAAAACATAAATGGCTCACTCTAGAAGGGGAATGAAATTCCTGGTCCTGATGCAACAGTGATTAAGAACACTTTACATCTAATGTGAATTGGTGCGAGGAAGCTGAAAGGAAGACGCTCAACTATTGAAACTTTACAACTACAACCTGAGAGCAGTATCAGAAACCTGTTCATGATGAAAAAAGAGAGCAGACTTGCATCAGACACCGTACAAAGACAAATATTGAAGTATGATATCGCACCGTAAGCAAAGGAATCCATGATCAAAATATTTGCAAACACAGCAGGTAAACCAACCAAATCTTCCGGCTGGATCAGATTTTTAAATTACAATTCACAACTGCAATTACAGCCGCCGCAAAGATTGGCTGCAATATTGATGTTGCTGCCAAGATTGGAGGCGGCACTTATTCTTACAATACCGACGCAATCTTAAAAGAAAGCATGCTTTATTAATAGTACATATCAGACATAATCATCTTAAACCTTGACCTTTCCTGCGAGCATATATGTCTTGTAGATGACAGTTCTCACCAATTCTGGTTCACCCCAAGCACTTTGGAACTCCTTGATCACCTTATCAGACAATAACTCAACCCCTTCATCCTTGGCTTTCTTGACCTGAGACCATGACCTCAGTAGTCCCAAAAACCCTGGAAAAGACATGTCTTTTGGCATGTCCAGTACCTTTGGATGCCCTTCACTTCCTAAACCTACACTCTCAAAAGGAAAAGGAATGGTCTTGTAGCATTCGAAAGCGTACCTTACACCTGGGTTTTGGTAAGGAAGAGCACTCTCAGAGAAACGCTCAATGAGAGGGTCGAATTCTGGGCTAACTTGAACCAGGTTATAGGTCCACGCAGCAATAACCCCTCCAGGCTTTTTAAGCATGCGATTAACAAGAGGGTAGAAGCTTTCAAGATCAAAGTGATGCAAAGCTGTAGCTACCATGATCAGATCAACGGAGTTTTCAGGAGCAATCAACTTAAGAAACTCTTCATTGGAAGTTGATAGTGGAGTATGCACGTAACTAACATGTGGGTGCTTCAATGAATGCTTCAACTGATCTTCACTTATATCACTTGCAATCACATGCTTGTAATACTTGGCCACCTTCAAGATAAGAAAAACCTAATTATATACTGGAAACAGAGAAATTAAAGTAAAGCGAGATAAAGAAAAAAGCGAAGAAGAACTCACACCGACGGCTGC
This sequence comes from Erythroxylum rufum, assembly GCA_027478365.1. NCBI lineage: Eukaryota > Viridiplantae > Streptophyta > Magnoliopsida > Malpighiales > Erythroxylaceae > Erythroxylum > Erythroxylum rufum. The sequence continues at coordinate 35,023,924 of JANIHZ010000003.1, read as the reverse complement.
TTGACCATTGCCGGTGCCGACGTCCCAAGCCAAAGAGTGGTCAGAAGTGAGATCGGCAAGCATAGAAAACCAGTCGGTTGGATAAATTGGTCTCGCGTCCACATACGTCTCTGCCTCGTACTTGGGGGCCTCCATTGTTGAATGCTTTTTCTGCTGACTCTTGATCTTTGATGGCTGTGGAGAGTATTTATAGGCACTCAGTCTCACGATTATTATCAATAATTTCATAACATCCGATGAGACCTATAGAAATTATTTAAAAATAAACAGAGATTTGTAAGTACAGGAATGAGATGGAAGATCAGATTCTACCAATGCTTCAAAAGACCTGACCTTTTCAGGTTGTTCATCCTTCTAACAGAAAAAAATCACAAGTCCCTACAAAATGAGAATTTTGAAAAATGCATAAAGAACAAACGCATTGATTAGAGATGGACTTAGGGTTACATTTTTCGGCCCAGGTCAGTCAATCGAGTTTTGAATCCGACCTAAGAAGGACTAATTCAATCCAATTTATGCATGTCAATAGATCGGGTTAGGTTTGACTTGCCTAGGCTTAAGCTCAATATGAATTTTAATTTTAAAGCTTGAGTTTGAGTTCAAACTCAATAGAGCTTAGATATATTGAATCTCGATAAAGTCTGATTAAATTCATTTTTAAAGAATTAATCTAAAATAATATTATTTTGTGTGAAATTTAAGACTCGGGTTAAGCTGAGTCAAACCGCCTGAGTCTATACCCAATCTAAAGCTAAAATTTTTTAAAAAATGCTCAAGTTTAATTTGAAGTTCGGTTAATTTAGGTCAAATTTGTCAACTTTGGATCGAGATAATTGAGCTAGTAAAATGAAGTTGTTTTTACTATAATTGTGTAAAATGATATTACTTTTATTTTATATTTGAATCGAAATGATATAATTTTAGTATAAATTCGAGACAATTGAAATGCAAAACAATTGTCCAAAAATCTATAAAAAATAAATTAAACCTCAATGGATGGGGCTAAGGGCAACCTAACCAATTGACAATTTGCTAAAGTAAGAAATTCTACTAATCAACTTGATTGAATTTAGTTACATATTTACAAAGTCAAATGAGGAGTTTGGGTGTGAGGAATTAACTCAAGGTTTAGCCTTAAAACTGGAGTTTAGATCTTCTGTTCAACCCTATTCTGTCTTACTCTGTCTAAGAACGAAACGATGCCATTTTTGGAAGAAAAATTGGACAGGCTTTGGAAATGCTCAGATGCCTATGGGACCATCTGTCAGGCGTCGTTTTGTATTGTATTATGTTCAAAGCCATAAGGAGTCTCTCAAACGAAAGCCACCATTATTGCCTTTATTCCAAAGGCAAAGCCAGTACAAATTTATTATTATTATTATTATTATTATTGTCATTATGATGATGATGATAATTATTATTATTGTTGTTATTATTATTATTATTAATAAAAAATTTCGTGT
>JANIHZ010000003.1:34991287-35007109 GCA_027478365.1 Erythroxylum rufum | reverse complement strand
TATCTACAGCACACTTGAAACAGCCAACAGGGAGCAGAAAAAATGGAAGACATCTGGAAGAGGGCTCGGCTCTTCGCCGAAGAAGCCGCCAAGAGATCCCAATCCCTAACCTCCTCCAACAACATCGCCGATCTCGTTGCCCAGACAACTAAAAAGTCCAAAGAACTCGCTCTCGAGGCCTCCAGGAAGGCTGATCAGCTCAAGGACGTCGCCCTCAAACAAGCCGATCATATCCCCATCAAGTCCTTCACTGACATCATTCCGTCTCAGCTCTCGTCCCTCGCCATTGTTACCAATTCAGCTTCCTCTTCCTCGTCGGGCAACGACCAAGAGGAGCTTCGGAAGTTTGGGATCACCGACGATTTGAGAGATTTTGTTAAGGGACTCACGTCTACTACCTTTCAGCACTTTCCTATCCAAGGTTACCTGAGCAATGTGGATGCGGTACGGTTTCTTTTTCTCTTTTCTTATGTTGTGTTTCTAAAATCAGAGCTTCGGTCAAAATTGTGTAGATGTAGCTGAGCCGTCTGATGTGCCGACTTCGGCATCTAATGTACGGAAGGATCTCACTGAGTGGCAGGAGAGACATGCCACACTTGTTCTCTCCACTGTCAAGGTGAACTACTGAATTTCTTGTTCTTTTTCTGAAATTTTATGCATATTTTCATGTGAACCCAACGCTACTACGTGATCATATTGTCGTTTGCGGTTTCAGAAATGCGATTTAAATTGTATGCTACTTATTATGTGATAGTTGAATGTTTCTTTCTGGTGTTTTTCTTTTCTTGATGCGTTAGGCAATCTCGAGATTAAGATACGAGTTATGTCCACGAGTGATGAAAGAAAGGAGGTTCTGGAGGATTTATTTTACACTCGTCAGCACCCATGTTGCTCCGTATGTATCTCTAATTATCTTTTGGATTCTCATTTTGATTTATGTAACTTGCAAAACATTAACTACTATACAATAATACATTCACCTGAATTTGTCATATCCTGTAAATTGTAATTGTTGTAGAGCTGATGAAAATCTTCAAAAAACAGAAAGCTCATATTAAACTGATTTATACTTGTTGGTTAAAATGCAGTTATGAAAGGGAGTACATGGAGGAGGTTATGCGCAAAGCTGAGGAGCAGATGAAAGATGATAAATGCAAAAATCCAGAGGCTTTGGAGATTTCTAAATTGCAACTTGCTGAAAAGAGCCTGAAAAGTAAGACCTCAACAGCTTCATCTGAGCAGGATCTGGATACATTTCTTTTGGGCGAACATGAAGATAGTGATGGAGGTGCAGGTATGGTGTTTTTACCTGTTTTGGTTTGATGTGGAAAGAAAGGACCCTCATTATAACAACAAACTGATTTGGAGAAATCTGTTGGTTATCAATAATTTTGCTCATGTATACAAAATGGAAAACCTAATGTGCTTCATATTTTAGAAGCTTAATTAAATTGGAATTAATTTTGAAGTTTTTGCTTGAAGCTGATTCTATTCCTAAAAGAGGCATGGGTATATCCTAAGCAGTTTCTTGTCAGCTTCTCATCTTTGTTATCACGCCACATCTTATTATTCAGTGTAAACCTCTATGTAATTCTGGGCAAGAAGTGATATTTCCATGGCAAACTGTATTACTTTTGTGCAGGACATGTAATCTGGATTTTTATATGAACAGTTGCCAATGTGGCATAGATAAGGAACATATTTGATGGCTTTGAGCTCAATCATTAATAATTTTTATACTTGCAGTTTCCTTTTCTGCTAGTATTCAGTTTGCTAATTGTGCATAATGTCTCACAGATGATGCTGATGGGAGTTTTGACGACGATTTTGACAAGATTGATAATTCTGTAAGTCCCTCTCATGATCATCTTCTCCCTGTGGCACTGGTTACACATTTTCTTTCACTTGGCTATTCATATCATAGGAATTAATTAGGCAATTACCTCAAGTTTTTGGTGGAATTATATGGACTTTCTTTTTGCAATGTACATATATTAATTTTGTTGGTGTTGATCAGCCAGAAATCGTTGAAACATTTGCAGGACATTGAAGATGAAAAGAATTTGAAGAATTAAACTACTGGAGAAAATTAGTGCTGACGAAGAAATCATTGTGTGATAATAACGAAATGCATCATGTGAAGAATGGGAATAGGCTACAAAAAGGATAAGCTATATGGTGATGAATCTGGGAGAGGTAAATGGGAAAATCCGCAGATTGTGTTCTTTTTGTTAACTTAATAGTTTAGATGCCAATCAAATATGATATCCGGTTGTTGGAAATTAAAGTAAGCTGAAATGTTTATTGGCCTTGTACAAATTTCCCATTCAAAATTTTATGTTTGGTGGTGTAGATGAATTCTGGATGTGGAAGACTGATTAAACTAGTACGGCAGTTTATAAGATATAGGTACAAATGGGTTGGGCCTTGGCCGGCACGGAATACTGCAAGCTTTTGAGTACCTTGCACTATGAAATTTCGGATTAAAAACTGGTACTAATCTTAAAGGTGATACTCATTTTCTGTGATGCATTCTTAATGGTATCGGAAAACATGCACAGCCTAGATGCCGTAATTGCAGAGACTTGAAAAGCTTTTTTCATCATGTTGAAGCGCCTCAAGGATCAGAAGGATTTAAACTCCTCAGATGTAGATGCCGTCCACGAGCCCTGCCTGTTGGATTCTGGCAAAAACTGCTTTTAGGATGTATTAGCCGAGCCTTAGCCATGCTGTTTTCTTAGGCTCACCACGAAATAAGAAACTATCCAAATCTTAGAAAACTGGTTACTCCCGGTGGTCAGCATTAAGTGGGACACATACTCAAACCGTAACCGTGGTCCAAAATCAACGGATCCAGAGTCCACTGATATCTTGAAAAATAACATTTCTTCTATTTTTGCCAACCCAGGCACAGAACTGGCCAACTTCCAATAGCAGGTTGGTTTTCCACATATTCCAGCTCTTCTTGTTAACCTCCAAACCCTCCATTCTATCAGTTCTCTTCTCAATCCACTCTCCTCCGATGGCAAAGAAAGCACCTGTCACAGTCTCTGCTCATCGTAAAGTTAAGATTTAGAAGAAATGTGTGGCAAGGATGCCCGGAGAAAAGTCAACAAATACATATGACTATGTGAACGCACCTTCGATACTTTATGCCTTTCCCTGCATGTACAGGCTCTATTTAGCATACTACTTTTCACATTCTTTGGTAGGAGGAAACCTTCTTTTTTCTCCATCGTGGTATTAATCACCTTAGATATGCTTAATATTCCTACTACGGTGCGTGTCCAGTTTCTATGCACCATAATCTTCTTACACGCCAGTCGAAACTACCAGTTGTGCAGCGCCTGTTCATCAAATTTAAGGATCTTAGTGTTATCCCAAGATTACATAAACATGTATAATTATTAATTTTTTTTATACCTTGCAAAAATGAATATCAAGATAATCAAACTGAAGTGGCATTATAAGATGATAGTTGCACTGTGTACAAGAGAGATGAATTAGGGTCACAATCTAAATTCGTTGAACCCTAAGAAGAGGCCTTCTGGTGCATGCAAGGAACAAATATTGATGAATTTATTGTTGGCATTACTTTCTTCAATTGCATTATTACCTTCTCCTTTCAATCTTAAATTATGGTACATTTAAGATTGATTGTTGAACCCACCATCCATTAGAAATAATAAATTCACAATTCATGCATCGTTGTACCGTAATTATTTTTTGATGTACAAGGTCTTGATTCTTTTGAATTGACTCCTAATTAATTACCTAATATTTTAGAAAATTGGAAACATCAAACTGTTTACTGAGAAACCCCAACAGTTTGGATTCACAATTTAAGTCTTTAAACATAAAATTTCTTCATCAAAATCAGAAATATTGAATGGATATACTTCTGATTAATATCTGTTCTCCAAAATTATGTAATTTTAATATTGATTCATGTCAAACATTGGTGTCTTAGTTTTATCAAACATGATGTATCTTTTACTTTCCAACCTTCTATATGCAGATGAAAAGTTTCAACTCTTAAACTTGATTAATGAAACAGTAATTTCTGAGACAAGATTTAAAGAATAATAAAATGACGGGTGTCAATCCAAATGTTTTTGACGTGAAGAAAACACCAAAAATCCTCCAAGAACAGAGCAAGGGTGAATGTTCGACACGTTTTTTTAATGTAAGATGCTTCAATAAACATATATCATGTAGGCACTCCAATTCCTTAAAAGCCCCACAAACCTTAACCCCCTCTAATCCTGCGGATTCAGGACATGGCCGGGGAAATATAGTTTCTTGCTTTATTCCCTGTTCATGAACTTCCTCTAACCAAAGATCGAAGCTTTACGTTAAGTGTCAACTAAAACTGCCTTTTTTTGTTTTTTCTTTTCATGGGCCAGTAGGGTTGTAGTCTCGAGCGGCGATAGATTTTGTTCTATTGTGGTTGTAGTTTCAACTCTTAATTTTGAACTTTCAAGTACTGTACCTGGTTCGTATATATCTAAGAGATGGAGGGGACGAAAGTTGGTATCATAGAGGGTGAAGAGAAACCATATGGAAAAATAAAGTTGAGGTACATTAACATGGAGAAAGCAGAAAAATTGAGAAGTTTGATAGTTGCAAAGATAAAGATGGCTAGGCTACATTTTTGGGCTTGTAAAGTCGCAAAGTTCTTGTTTCTATTGGCTATTGCGGTGCAACTGAGAGCCCTGGGTGACGCTGTGGTGAAATGGCCAGGAGCACCTGTTCCTGTTTCTTTCCCTCCGGAACGTAAGTGAAAATACTGTATACAAAGGGCTTATAATTGTGTTCAAGTTGAAACATATAATCTTAAGGTACGTATAAGATAAATTTCTCAAGCATTTCTCACAACCTGCAGGGATTTATGAGAATAATGGGTTTTTGCTTGTCTCGTCTAATGGAGGACTGAATCAAATGCGATCAGGAGTAAGTAGTTTGTTGATCTCTTTGGAACTTCATAGCATGCATGAAAATGTTCTTCATTCTGCAGATATGTGACATGGTCGCCGTTGCAAGATATTTAAACGTAACGCTAATAGTTCCTGAATTGGACAACACCTCATTTTGGGATGATAGAAGGTATACAAAATCTACTTTACTGTTTAATTTGGACTAATATCCAGATCATCAGGTGAATCTTGACAAGTAAAAAGACAAATAGCCGATTTGGTGATGATTAGTTTACCATGGTCTTTGCAGCCAATTTTCTGACATATTCAATGTGGATTACTTCATAAATTCCTTGAGAGATGAGGTTCGAATTCTGAAAGAATTGCCACCAGAACAGAAGCAAAGATTTGAGACAGAACCACTCTACTCAATGCCTCCTGTTAGTTGGTCCAATATGAGCTATTACTATAACGTGGTTGGTGTTCTATTTATTATTTTCATATTAAATTCCTGTAAGGTGATGGAATTAGTTGATTTGTAAAATTTTTTAAAATGAAAATTAAGTGTTAAACACACAACTCTTGTTCCAATCTTGGATTTTCAGATTCTACCTCGAATAAAAACATATGGAGTGTTGCATCTGACCAAATCTGATGCTAGACTTGCTAATAATGGGATTCCTGAAGAGGTCCAAAGGCTAAGGTGTAAGGTAAACTATGAAGCTCTGAGATTTTCTCCACCTATAGAAGCATTGGCCCAGAAGATCGTTAAAATTTTGAGGCAGAGAGGACCTTTCCTAGTTCTTCATCTTAGATATGAGATGGACATGTTAGCATTTTCTGGTTGTAACGAGGGTTGCAATGAGGAAGAAATCAAAGAGTTGACTGCAATGAGGTAACTAAAGGCTAATATGCTTTAACTATTTAGTTTGCATTGAAGGTTAATGACTAGGTAATTAATTCGATTAACAGGTATGCATACCCATGGTGGAAAGAGAAGGAAATAGACTCTGCCAAGAAAAGGCAAAAAGGGTTATGTCCCTTAACTCCAGAGGAAACAACACTTGCATTGAGAGCATTGGACGTTGATCCAAAGATTCAAGTGTACATTGCAGCAGGAGATATCTATGGGGGAGAAAGGAGATTGGCAAGTCTGAGAAAGGCCTTTCCAAATTTGGTAACGTTCACCAAAGTTTATATTGCTAGTTTTCATGTGCCTTACTGATCTAATACTTGGCCTTACCAGGTTAAAAAGGAAACATTGCTGCCACAAGCAGAGCTTGAGCCTTTCCAAAACTATTCCAATCGAATGGCGGCATTGGATTATCACGTGGCCATAGAAAGTAACATTTTTGTTCCCACTTATGGGGGAAACATGGCAAAAGTTGTTGAAGGGCATAGAAGGTGAGTCTAAACCCTATATATGTCATATTATATTATACCAAGTGAATTAATAATTATTTTTCTCCAGGTTCTTAGGACACAGGACAACTATACTTATAGACAGAAAGGCCCTTGTTAAATTGACGGATGAATACAGAAATGGAACACTGGACTGGGACCAATTTTCCTTGGCGGTAAAGGCAGCTCATTCTAATAGATTTGGGAGGCCAGCCACAAGATCTGAGATTCTAGGCAAACCAAAGGATGAGGACTACTTCTTTACTAATCCACAAGAGTGCCTTTCAATCCATGATATGTAACCTGGATTAGATACATGTATAAAGCATATGTTAGAACCAGAAATCTCTACTTTCCATTACATAATGTCTTTATTTCGTTTTTATGCCAATATCTAAATCAATTACGAATTTGGGAAAACACGACATGAAAACCAAGTCATATTACACGTTTTTAACAACCATGCTTCCACTCAATTACGGAAATATCAAATATATAAAGTACTTGTACCGATTTATAAAGATTCGGGCCGGCGTCTCCTGTTTTATCACACTCAATTCAAAACAAATATGAAGACTTGAATTAGGAAATGATGTTTCTAATTCTTGAGTAACAATTAATAGAGGAAAACAAGTGCAAGAAATGGATGGGCAAACAATAATTAATGGAGGCCGATGGTAATCTTATTGATTATTATTTATGAGATTGATGTCTCCTAAAGATATAGCATTGATGACTTGAGAAAGATATGCAACTTTTGGCAATAGGGATTAGGATTTATATTCAAAACCAAGGCTTCTTGATAATTGAATTCAAATGTTCTTATATTTATTTAGAATGGAATTCTTTCATGGCTAAGAAGTAGACACGGCAAAATGGAGCCATGTCCGCGTGCCCACAAAGAGTGCATATATATGCTTCATGTTTTTTGAGAGGGACTTAAAAGTACAAAATATGTATGAATTATCAAGATATTGGAAGTCTTGAAGCACATCAACCAATATATATCATATTATAAAATTTGAATTTTATTCCTTAATTTTAAATTTTATAATATATATACGTGTGTGTGCGCGCGCGTGCGCGTGTCCGTGTCTATCAAATTTTAGAAGTTGGTGTCCGTGTCCGTGTCCGTATTCGTGTCCATGTCCGTGCTTCTTAGTTCCATGGAAAGTAATATGATAAATCCTTTCTTGCTTATATATAAAACTCCCCTCGATGATTCTGTAGTAGTTTAAGCAGCAAAATCTGGCAGGCTCAGCAACTTGATGTTTCCATTGTTAAATAGAAGACATAGATTGACACAGGAAAAAGAAGAATAATTAAATAAACCAATATCCATGTCCATCTCATGCTTTTCTGTTATACCATTTCCGCACAACGTTACGCCTCGCAGCCACTAATTAATGATGTTAACAACTACACTTCTGATGCAGAAAAAGAACCAACGTGGGGCGATTATATTTGATGCCTTACACTAGTAGATCTTCGTTCCTTGATTTCTTGTTGGTGAGTCTTGGCCAACTTTCAGGGATTGTATTCACCGGATTCTGGCTAACAATCTGTATATAGATATGTAAAACTCTTTCGTGTACTAGCTAGACACACTGCATGTAAGCTTCATTTGAGTATTGCTTCCAAGAAAGTACTTGTTTGCGTACCTATTTGATGCAGTTTAAGCTTCATTTGAGTATTGCTTCCAATAAAGTATTAGTTTGCGTACCTCTTTGACGCAGTTTCAAGCTGAAGATATTCATAAACCTTAATATAAGATACTTGGAAGTGGGTGGCCATGGATCAAAATAGAAATGTTGGTTTCAGAGAGTCGGAGTTTGTTGCTACAGAGGTGAAGGAACCGCCATGCAGTGAGGTAGAGTTCAAGTTGACTGGTAATAATGGATGGATCATCAAAGCTGAGAAGTTGAAAATTATGCTCATTGGAGTAGTCAAACCAGAGAAGTTAAAGGTCTTGATGGGGCTGAGGTCTCCAAAGATAGCGAGGTTCAAGTTGGGGTTGCTGGTCAGTACCATGGTGTTTGTTCTCTGGGCTTGCACAATACCGCTGACAACACTAGACGAGACTCCGGGGAGGAGGTCACTCAGGCATCGGACCTCTTTTCTTTTGTCACAAGAAAGTGAGTTCTACGTACATTTCCCTCTTTCTTTTCCATTTTTATACAAGTTCACATATAGAAAGAAGAGTTGTTATGATATTTGGTTCTTTTTCTTTTCAATATTTAGCATTGTAATTCGTCTCCAGGGGTGTATAAGAACAGAGGATACTTGATGATTTCATCCAACGGAGGATTGAACCAAATGCGATCTGGTGTAAGTAGGAACAAAATGCTCATCTTTCTGGGATCATAAATATGTAATATGCAGCCTTGGAGCAATTACTAATTCAATCTAATCATCAGATTTCTGACATGGTCACTCTTGCAAGATTTTTAAATGTCACTCTTATTGTTCCTCAAATGGATAACACTTCATTTTGGAATGATCGCAGGTAAGTCTACGTTTCGTGTTCGTAAAGTTTCTACTATGATTAAGCCTCTTGAAAAGAAGAAATCTGATTCATTAGGCGTCCCCTTTTCTTGGCAGTGAGTTCCAAGACATATTTGATGTGGACTATTTCATAAAATCTTTGAGGAATGAAGTTCGGATTATCAAAGAGCTGCCTCCCCAGCAGAAGAGAATGCTTGAGACAATTCCATTATACTCCATGCCACCTGTTAGTTGGTCTAATTTGTCCTATTACAATAACAAGGTTGGCTCTCTGACGTCCAATGGAATTTGAGTCTTTAAATACAGTGTGATGGCCAATGTTTAAATGTGCATGCGTCCACAGGTTCTTCCTCTTTTTGAGAAGTACGAGATCATTCATTTCACCAAGACTGATGCTAGACTTGCAAATAATGGTCTGCCTGAAGAGGTTCAGAAACTGCGATGTCGAGTTAATTATGAAGCTCTGAAATTCACCCCAGCAATAGAGAAGTTGGGGAAGAAGATTGTTAGACTTTTGAGGGAAAAGGGGCCGTTCTTGGTCCTGCATCTCAGATATGAAAAGGACATGCTAGCATTTTCTGGCTGCAACGAAGGTTGTAATGACAAAGAAGTGGAAGAATTAAGGATAATGAGGTAAGCCATTATACCTGATTCATTATTTTTGTCAACTTCTGTGTATGGTAACTTTTTTATTTTAGTGTAAATGTATAGATACGATTACCCTTGGTGGAAAGAAAAGGAGATAGATTCTGAGATGAAGAGAAAAGCTGGTTTGTGCCCTTTGACACCTGAGGAAACAGCCATTGCATTGAAGGCAATTGGGATTGACCCCAAAATCCAAGTTTACATTGCTGCTGGAGACATATATGGAGGTCAAAGAAGAATGTCTGTGCTTAAGGCAGCTTATCCAAATTTGGTTAGTCCAAAGAATCTCAAGATCATGATGTACATAGCATATTTTGTGCTGAATTGAGATTGTATGTGTTGACTCCTAACGTGGAACAGGTCAAGAAGGAAACGTTGCTGCCACCTTCAGATCTTGAGCCCTTCCGAAACTATTCCAACCAGATGGCAGCCTTGGATTACCTTGTGTCACTAGAAAGTGATATTTTTGTCCCAACTTACGGAGGAAACATGGCAAAAGTTGTTGAAGGTCATAGAAGGTAAGGTATTTGAATAATCTCACATTAGGCATGCCCATACCCTGGACTTCTTTTTTATATTACACAATCTGTTTATTCGCTTCTGACACTTTTAAGTAGTTTATCTGATATTCAATGTTTTCACAATTAAAAATTGTTAACCAGAATTGGGAATGTTTTTGTGCAGATACTTGGCCTACAAGTTGACGGTAAATTTAGATAGAAAGATTCTAGTCCATCTGATAGATAAATTCAGAAACGGAACACTGGATTGGAACGACTTTTCTGAGTCAGTGAAGGCAGCTCATGCAAATCTCATGGGGAACCCAACTCAAAGATTGAAAATTCCATATAAACCTAAGGAAGAAGACTACTTCTACAGCAATCCTGAGGAATGTTTGTGTAACTGAATGATAAAAGCTTGAGTGTTAAAAAGTTGCCTCATGGTTTTCCATTCATAACTTCCATTGTAACACGTAGTCTGCTGCTGATGGTGCCCGTTTTCAGGAATACATTTGTGAACATTGCTCCGAAAGAAACAGGGGCACATAAAATAACTAAATTAACATCTCACGAAAGTGAAATCCAGCTAATACAATACAAGGGATTCTTTAATCACCATCATTGTCTAAAATTTTGATTAACTTTCTTGTGGAAGTATTAACCATTAGGTCACCTGAAAGCAGTTAGAGAATTAGCATTCTTGACACTTTTCTTAAGCATTATTCTTTTAAGAACCACACAGTAGCCTTTTGGAAATGGACACTCATCTTTTTTGGTTAGAAAGTGATGCTTTTATTGCTGCCTGTGAAGGAAACATTGCTAAGACTGTTGAGGGTCATCTAAGGTAAATCATACGTCTTGGTTATTTTTCTTCATTCGTAAGACTATGAAAGGCAGTCATCTTTTACCAGCTCGCATAGTAGGAGTCTGTGACAACCAGTTCTTGTATCATTAGTTGCTGATTCCCACCATTTTAAGGTTTCTGTACCAAATTTTAGCAGACAATTGGCAGTCGTACAAACCAAAATACGACTTGATTAACAAGTCCATTTTATTGTCTGAAATTGGGGCATCTGTAATTCACGTCAGAAACGCTTAACTTCCCTTTTTGCATTACGAGTAACGATCTCAACCATGACATGCATTAAACAATGAATTCAGTGCGAGAAATGGTAATCACAAGGCTCCATTCTTGTATATACTATAGCATACCTATGATACAACCACAATCCCCAAGATTCCATATCCTCAGTAGATATCTAATGATAAACTCCACAGAAAATCTATAAACCAATTAAACATTGCATCAAATGGATCACAAGGGAATACAGGAAACTCAGGAACAGCATATACAATACACGAACGAGGATATGGATTTTGAAGGTGAGTAAAGAAAAGAAGAAATTAGACAAGAAAAAAGTGAATACTAGATAGAAGCCATCCTAATCTTGTGTCTTCAGCCGCTTCTGTGCTTGATCCAAGTCCTCTCCACTGCTCAAGTTCCTGAGATGTGCTGCTTGATTGCCTGGGGTTAGATTTTGAAGATCCTAAAGGCAATAGAAGATTCAGAAGTTGTCATGGTGTTGTTGAACTCTACAAAAGTTTCTCCAGCAATATAAAAATTTTGGTGAACATACCCTAGCAGTAGAAGTTCCAAAGCTCAGCCCTCTATTTGCCCGCTTTCCTAGATCAATCTGCACTGAGATTTTGGATTGCGACAAATCTACACCAGCGCTCTGAAGTGCTTGTGTCAGATTGTTCAATAACCTGGCTTATACAAAACATCAGAGTTGTTTTTAACTTATAGCTTAACTCCAAATTACAGGAAAAACTTGGAGAATATGAGGAATTAAACAAGGCAATAGCTTGATTTCTGGCTAGCTCAAAGAATTTAAAGACACATACCAGCTTCCATATAGATTGACACTTCCAAACTAATCCTACACCGAATAGGAAAAATGCACTATTCACCAAAACCAGTCAGCAGTAACCACAGTTCCTCGATACAATAAAACAAAGAGCACTGCTCAGAAAACTTCACCATTACAAAAGAATGCCCCAAACAACTTCTCTTCAAAACATTTAAGCATCATTTCTTCCAGAAACTGGAGAGATGCAAAGACCCTTATTACAGAATGCATGTGACATGAGAGTAAAAAGTATGAAGCTAAGCCACACCTTCATACAGTAGCAACCACACATATGAAGCTACAACAGAACCTTTGGGAAAACTTCCACAAGGAAAGATTTGCTCACAACTAAGCAAGAAACATGGAGGCAGAAGGTGTTGCATGGAAATTGAGAAGAAAACTAAACAGAAGCCAAGTGCTCCATCTCTATCTGCATAATGCTTTCAGAGTTTGCAAATCTCAAAAGAAAATCTCACATACCCTTCAGAGTATACACTGGAGATGCTTATTGTCCCACCTTCAATTGTCAGCACCTCCTGTTGGTTCAGTGGATCATTGTTCATGGGACACTCATCTGACTGTGCATCAGAGACTGGATGATGAAGTTGATGTGGAGCAATATCAACACTTTGAATAGAAGCAGGAACTTCAGTCTGAACAGGCATGGTAACAGGCATACCCTTGTTTGCAAACTCAGGTTGCCGTTCCATTTCTTTGCATGTGGCTTCCTTGCTAGTATCAGATTCTAATGGATTTTGCATGTTTGTAAGCATGTTCGGAGATAAAGGAATGTTACTCTCATCAAATCTTCCAGGAAATGCAGATGCAGATCCTGGACCAGAGCCAGTTTTCATGGCTTGTGGATGACCAACAAAACTTTGGACACGCCAATGACTGTTTCTCTGTTACAAGAAATATAAATAAGAGACTTTTAATAGACAAAGAACTATAACAGTGATAACTCAAATTAGAGGGAAGAAGAACCAAACCCATCAACATAGCTGCTCCAAATGACCAGAAACATTACTTACAAAACCCATCAACCACCCATATGCACTAAAAAGAAAATAAAACATACAATAATCACCAGATATATCTGTGAAGAGAAAGGACAAACAAAAAGTACTCCAATTACACTCAATAAGCCCAAATTTTTATCATTAATAATCTACTTTGATAGCTCAAATCACAAGGTAGCAAGAGAAGAAGAGAACACCACTAGTTGTGGCATTATGCTTGTCTTCATTTCCTTTCAGAAACTTTAACGTTCATTATTCCAACTTACAGCAATTCACTTTGATAAGAGCTTAAGAACATAAACGCCGCAATTTACAGGTAAAAATCCTGGTCTACAGTACAAAATGTTTTTTCTAAATTTTACATTGATTATAGATGTTCATAAAAACTTCTATGACTATGAAAATTTGAGCAACTTGCAAGTGTATGTGGTCCATTCAGAAAGCCATACCACAGTTACTTACTAATTCAAGAATCACAACCAAATTAAAGTGGTGAAGGTATCCATCAGTCTCATGCTCTAGCAAAAAGGGCTTTTAAACATCCGCAAATAGCCATTAACCCATACAAAAGGAAAGAAATTCATAAGCAAACCAATCAAACCAACTATAAGAACTATACCCAAGGCATCAACTTTGCAGGTTCAGAACCCCATCCCTCGTATGTACCCTCATATTTTTGCACCTTTTCCTGTAGATATTGGACATATTCAATCACCTACAGACAAAAGCCAATGCTCAGCCAACTAGTTTGAATCCAATTGAATATGCATTTTTGCAGTGGTTGAACACTGCATTAATGTTTTACCTCTAACAAAAATGATGCTGTGTCTCTCTTTTGATCACCATGAGGTATAAGTTCTCTCAATATCTGGAATCTGAGAAAACAGATGACATACCATCAGACTAGATCATTTTGGTTAATCGTAAAACAAATACTGTATTCTAAACATTTCTTTATGCCAATTATTGACTTCCGTGAAAGGAAAAATCTAATGCTTATAAATTTGGACTGTTTATATGGTGAAGGCCCTTGATATTCTTAACCTATAAGAATGAATGAAAATCGACAAGAGCCCTTCAGTTTGATCATTATCGATCATACACGCAAACACACACAAAGTCTCACATCCATATCGACAGTTGATAGACCAATCTTAAATTGGATTATCTCATCAACATATTCACCACACCGACAAGTAAAGAATTACCATATTTGACACATGAAATATCACAATGCGAGTGAAAGAGAGTTCAAAATTGAAAATCTATGTAGAGTCCTTAACGTGTACGATTTTGGTATGTCCAATAAGTATCATGTTGAAAGTTGTTTCCCTTTTGCTGACAAGTTACATTTAACATGTAGACTGCGATGATACACTCAATTAGCAGATGATTTTCGCAAACATAGATACAACAAAATATTCAAAAGTTAACAAACTGACAAGCAGCTTTTCTACTATTTCTCCCCATTGATTGAAGCATATGGATAACAAAATTTGAACAACTCTAGACAAACAAAAGTAAAAGGAAGAAATCAAAGTATTTTGAGAGAAAATCAAAACATAGCATTTGCATGTGCAAAAACAACCAAGTACCGTCGGTATAATTTCACAATTATCAAATCAAACAAAGTAACAAACCTTTCATTGATCTTGCTCCTCCTTCGCTGCTCAGTGACTGAATGCTTCGATCTTATGGCATTAGCTTTATCACTATTCTTCACATCTGCCACCACACCCAAATTCTACATCAGAGAACGCTCAAGACACTTGAAACTGAAAACCCATTTGAGAACACACCATGCTAAAGCCCCGCAAACATCAAAACTACAAACTTTACAATTGGGAAACAGATAACAGATTAAAAAAAAAACAGAACTTGCGATATATGTCGACCCTTAATTTATGGTGAACCCCAAGAAACAGGAATTAAACTAGAGGTGGATCTAACACTTCACAAAAAAAAGAAGAAGAAAGAAAACCTTTATTGTTGTTAATGTTAGTGTTGTTGTTGGCCGATGGTGTTGTGATATTTGAAGATGGTCCGTCCTTTCTTGAAGCAAAATCCTCGTCCTCGTACTCATCATCTTCCTGATCCTGATTTGCTTTTCCTCTCATTATCAGATGTCTAGTTATTCCAGAACCATGCCCCCAGAATTCAGACTTAGACAAGAAAACAATTTTTGACTTGTCTACAGCGACAATTGAAGAATGAAGAGAAAGTTTATAAAGAAATTGAAAGGATAATAAAATAAAAATAAAAAATTTGGATGAAGAATTGAGCAGAAGAAGTTGGGAGTCCTGAAGTTGTAAATTGTTATTCCCAGAAGGAAATGACATCGAACTGAAGTAGAAAATTTGGATAGCATGCGGCTTAGCTCATGTTGTGTTCTGTGAGCTCAACCATCTATCTAATATATATATATTTATTTTCTTAGAAGCACCTCTGTCCAAAATTTACAATTTATTTTATTTTATTTTTGTTAGGTATTAGTATTATTTCAAATCAAATCTGTACATACTTAATGTAGCTAAATATTTTTAAAAATATGAAACGTGTACATACATGTATTAGAAGAGTAAATCAAGCATGAAAAGGTTTGGCAGGAGGGAGGGGAAGGGGAATTCCCGTGAGAGGCTACTGAAGGCATGGTAGCGAGCAGTTCGGAAGTGTGCCAGGTGACACGCCTCACGTTGTTCACGTGCCCTATTTTATCTTCCTGCTGGGCCCATCAAACACTTGGGCCTACCCACTGCTATGCTCTATCTTTTTGTCTAGCATCCGATGTTAACGTCAAATTCAACCGAAGTATTAGAAGGATAATAGACGGATGATAATAAAAATGAGAATAAATATAATAAAAAAATAAATATTTTTATTATAATTATGATAGTTGACTAAGAGGAAGAAATAATTATTATTACTA
>JANIHZ010000003.1:34845644-34868798 GCA_027478365.1 Erythroxylum rufum | reverse complement strand
AGAATCATGTGATTATGAACTCAAAGAAAGTTTTCTAAGACAAGAAAATGTTTTCAAGGTTTTTGCTTACTTTTTTTATTATAAACTGTTACCCACGAGCTTTCAAGCTCACCCCCTCTCTGTCCCATCCTCAGGTGATAGCTAAGAGATCAAGTGATCAAGAGCTTAGAGGATTTTACTTCAGTTGCTGTTTTGTATTTTTGTAATAAGCCAATGGTGTGGCTTTTGATTTGTAAACAATGTTTTCAAACTTCGTTGCTTGAGTAATGAAATGATAGATTTAAGTAGTTCATTTATGTATGTATGTTTACATTGATTTAGAGTAAGAGTTGGATTCCAAAAACAAGCGGAATTCAACATTAGTGGTATTAGAGTAAGAAGATAACTCAACGATGGTTAAAGAGATTACAAGGAACCACGCTCAAGTATAATGGTGTTTTGTTAATAGTTGGATTCTGGAAATGGGACCCAACATGACGTCGTACTAGGAGTTCAGTGGTTGGTGGGTTTGGAAGATGTCCTATGCAATTTTCGGACCAGAACTATGACGTTTAAATAGGAAGGTAAGGTGGTGACCCTAAGAGGGGGTCCAGATAGCAAGTCCAAAATGATCTCTAGCAAGGGACTTTAGAAGGCGCTGCAAGGCTCATCTGTGGGCAGCCTTGTATGATTTAGCTCTCAACTCTGATCGAGTACCAACTCCAACAAATGAGAATAACGAAGGATCACGATAACATATATGATGAAATAAATGTGGTATTGGCTAACTACGCAGAAGTATTCCAGGAACCCTCTCAGTTGCATCCGAATCGCAAACATAACCACAAGATCGTATTGAAGGGTGGAGTCGAGACGATTAATGTAAGGTTGTATCATTACTCAGGGGCACAGAAGGATATCTCGAAGCAAAGGTTCAATAACTAATGAAGCAAGGATTCATACGTCATAGCTATGGCCCGTATGCATCACCGGTGGTCCTCGTCAAGAAGAAAGATAGGTCATGGAGGACGTATGTAGACTATCACGAGCTGAATCGATATACAGTAAAGGATAAATTTCTGATACCCTTAATTGAAGAGTTATTGGATGAGTTGCACGATGTGAGTTGGTTTTCGAAGTTGGATCTGCGTTTGGGCTATCACCAGATCCAAAAGTAACCCAAGGACATTCCGAAGATGGCTTTCAAGTCGCACGAAGGGCATTACGAATTCCTAGTGATGCCCTTCGATTCGACGAACGTGCCTTCGACATTTCAACATTTTATGAATGAATTGTTTAAACCGTATCTACGTCAATTTATCCTGGTCTTCTTTGACGATATACTGATATACAACCCCTCATTAGCAATGCATGTACACATCTCGGTGGCCCTCCAAACATTAGTGGATAATCAATTATTTTTTAGAGGAAACAAGTGCGTTTTCGGACCTCGTCAGGTGGATTACTTGGGGTATACCATTTCCGAAGACGGCGTAGCCACGAATGTGAGGAAGGTTAGAACGATTGAGGAATGGCCGATACCACAGTGTATTAAGGATTTGTGGGGTTTTTGGGGCATCACCAGGTATTACAGGAGATTCATTAAGGATTATGGCACAATTGCTAAACCCCTAATGGAGTTGCTTACGAAGGAGAATGTGGCTAATTGGAGCTGGCGCTAGGAGGAACAAGGGGCGTTTGAAACATTGAAGAAAGCCATCACGTCGGCCCCGGTATTAGCATTACCGGATTTTTCAAAACCATTTATAATTGAAGCCAATGCGTGTGGACAGGGATTTGGAGTGGTCTTGCAACAGGAGGGTCATCCCATTGCTTATTTAAGCAAATCATTGGCGAAGAGACACCAAGGACTATCCACATACGAGAAGGAGTTTTTAGCAGTAATAAAGGCCATTAAACAATGGCATTTGACTCCCAGACCATTCATTGTCAGAACGGATCATCAGAGCTTAAAATACCTGTTGGAACAACGCCTATCAACACCGTTCCAGCAGTCGTGGTTATCGAAATTATTGGGGTATAATTTCGAAGTACAATACAGAAGTGGGAAGGAGAACTTAGTTGCGGATGCTCTATCGAGGATTACTAGCGCTGAGATGATAATGATGTCGGTGTTGCAATTACAGAGTGAACTCCAAGAGAATATTAAAAAGAGCTGGCAATAAGATGAAGTCATTCGGGAACTTATTAAATCGTTAGAAGTTGGTAATGCGAAAACTAATGTATACGAATGGAAGGAAGGTTTGCTAAGGTGGAAGGGACGTCTAGAGGTTGGGGCTACTTCAAACCTCTGTCAACAAATTATAAGCATTAGTCACGATGACGCCATGGGAGGCCACACAGGTGCAGTCGCGACTACGAAGAAACTACAACAAATGTTCTTTTGGAAAGGAATGGATCGCGACGTGAGAATTTACGTCCAGAATTGCATGAATTATCAGAGGAATAAGTATGACAACTCTTCATACCCGAGTTTACTGCAACCCATCCGAATACTGGAGGGAAGCCGGAAGGAGGTGAGTATGGATTTTGTGGAAGGGTTACCGAATTCGAAGGGTAAGTTTGTGATTTTGGTGATAGTTGATAGATTTACAAAATATGCCCACTTCGTCCCTGTTAAGCATCCTTACTCCGCCTACGACATAGCTGAGTTATTTGTTATAATGTGTTCAAGTTACATGGAATGCCGGAATCCATAATCAGTGATAGAGATCCAATGTTCTTGAGCAAGTTTTGGCAGGAACTTTTGAGGTTACAAGGGGTTAAATTGAAGTATTCAACGGCCTACCATATACAGACGGATGGGTAGACAGAGGCGGTGAATAAAATTTTGGAAACTTATTTGCGTTGCTTCTGCGGGGAAACGCCTCAGAAATGGGTCAAGTGGCTGACGTTAGCAAATTGGTGGTATTATACCACTAATCGGACAGCCATCAATACTACGCTGTTCGAGGATTGTATGGTTATCCACCCTTGGTGTATACTCTGTATATTGTAGGTGACTCGAAGGTTATGGAAGTTGATAGAGTTTTATAGAATCGGGAGGCAATGCTTAACGTGACGAGATTCCATTTACAAAGAGATCAGAATCACATGAAGTAGCATGCAGACTCGAAATGGATAGACAGAGAGTTCAAGGTGGGAGATATGGTTCTGCTCAAATTACAACCGTACACACAATTTTTGCTACAACGACGAACTAACCAGAAATTATCTCCATTATATTATGGTCCCCACAGGGTGATCCAACGCATTGGGACAGTAGCGTATAAGCTGGAGCTTCCAGCCCATGCAACGATACACTCAGTCTTTCATGTCTCGCAACTCAAGATAGCCTATGAAGGGCAAACCCGTATGACCTCAGTACTACCGGAGTTCTTAACTCCGACTGAACGAGTACCCATAGCAATATTGGATAGACGAATCACTAAAAGGAACAATCGGGCGGTCACACAGTGGTTAATTCAGTGGTCTGATGGAGAGCAAGCTAATGCTACCTAGGAATATGTCTTTGATCTTCAGAAGCGATTTCCAGAAATTAATTTGGCTGACAAAGATGTTAAGGGGAAAGGGATTGTTACGACAATTAACGAAGATGAAGGAATCTAAGCGGGGAACGGTGAATCGTCTTGAATCAATCTAAGTGGGGAATGGTGAATCGTCTTGAATGAATCGTCTGGAATCACAAGACGTTATACGCAACGTTTAAGAATAAGACTATAGAATCATAGTATGTACGCGAGCTTAGAGAAAGATTTAGAGACAGATTCTTAAACAATATATATTAGGAATATTACTCACGATGTACGGCATGTCTGGATTAATGAAACATGTTGTCTCTCTCTTTATGAACCATCTTCTGTGATTTTCTCTTTCCTTAGTTTCTTACAACGAATTCTGTTATCTGAATACTCGAGTACGTTGTTTTCGTGACGAGAGTGTTGATTTATGTAACACAGGGTCGAGCTGGGATTCCAGATAACGTAGGAGGTCTTCCGCTGTGACTATTTTTGGGATGTTTTAGACACCTACTGTCAATCTCTCCGCCATTTTTACCGGAGCGAGAAAGAGAGGGATGGCTTGTCCCAAACTTTTGGTATGCTCGGATGCACGAGGCTCTTATAGTGTCAATTTACCTCTTAGAGTTAGTATTAACGGTCTGATTGGTTTATATACATCTTTTGTTTCAAAGTTATTAAAAACTTCACTAAATGAGAAAAAATAAGTTTGTAAATTTAATTAAAATGTGAGGTAGTATATTATAATCATATGACTTAAATTTTGAAAGCTTATCATTTAATATCTAATTAGCCTATTTTCTGAATTCTTTTTTTATTATGAGTTATTTTTAGCATAAATAATTTCTTTAACTATACTTTTGTCACGTAATGTCTGGTATATTACGAATAATCCACATTTGGACACGTATAAAAATTAATTATTTGAGATTTATTACTTTAATTTTAGTTGGCAGAAGAGGAAGGCTCTAGCATTAGCATTATGCATAACTAGTTTGTTTTTGTTTTTGTTTTTTTCTATAGCTACACCAAGACAATTATATCACCAACTTAACATCCTTTCCAAATCTAGGCCTCCCTCATAAAAAATTTCAGATTCCATCTTCAATTACAAAACAAATTGTATATAAAAACAAAAAACAGCACAGACTAGCAGTTCTACAACCTTTTGTTTGTGTAATTGAATCATCAACCATGGGAAAATGAAACAGATGACTCTATAATCAGCTCTATCTTATAGGAAGAGAAGAGGTGTCCACATGAGCAGTTGAAGAACTTGGGAATCTGCTACTTTTGGACCAAAGCCAAATCTTTGAAACTGAGAAGCTATCACCTCTTGTCTTACCTCTGATTTTCTTATATTCCACATTCCCATCTACTGGAGAGCATGTATTGTCTTCTTTGCCATTTTGATCCTCAAATGACAAGGAAACTAACAGATTTGAGTCTCTCACTACATACTGAACTGTGCCCATCGAGTAACATCTTCTAGCATCCAAATTCGATCTGCTAGTTTCACCTTCTCCTGTCTCTAAAGTACTCTCCTGCTTATTTAACTCATTCAAGCTTCTGAATTTCCCGAGTCTGACTGAGAATATCCTCCTGTCAGTGTCAGTTTCCTGTATGACAGTTGGTCCCTGGCAATTGCAAGATCCATGCTCTTCAACATTTAGGACCCCGTTTGATGCTTCCCTTGAAGCATCCAAACTGAATAATTGGTTTGCTGAGAGAAGATTGGAGCCCACAAGAGTCCCACGACAAAGAGGGCATGTAGAATTGGAGAGCAGCCATGTGTCTATGCAGTCAATGTGGAACGCATGACTGCAGACAGGCAGCAACCTGAGCTTGTCCTGGTTTGAGAATTCACACAGACACACTGCGCAATCAAATGGTTCCTTTGTGCCCATGATGTCTTTGTAGTGAAACACAGGTAGAGCGTCGATAAAAGCTTGGTCGAGGCCCGAGTCATGCAGGCGAAATAGCTGCTGAAGCTGTCTTTGAAGAGACTGAGTCCCTGAGGTTTCTGGGAATCTGTTTGAATGAAATATTGGGGAGAAAGATGGCCTCTTTTTGAGAAATCTTACGAGCAAATGGAGAAGACCACAAACGAAGAAGATAACAGCTAGTATTACTATGACCCAAAGAAGCACAGGACTGACTCTGTTGAAAGATGAAGACGACGAGGTCGATTCTCTTTCAGAACTGAAACTGTAATAGGAAGTGTTGACAGAGGATGGAACTGATAGGGGAGGTGAAACTAAGGCAGAATCATTTTCTTGCTTGATTGCAAAAAGAATTCGAGACATTTTAGCAGGAAGGTGTCTCAAGGACAGGACTTTCTAATAAGTTTGGCAGCACTTTAAGGAGAAAAAAAACACACACACACAACTACCTTTAAGATTACTACTTGAGTGAAGGTTAAAGAAGATGAAAGGGTGAGCGAGCTAGCTAAGAATCTATGGCGGGCTTACCTCAGTTCAAACTTTTCTCATGTCTCTATCTTGACCGTGAAAGCTGAGAAGTTTCAGTTTCAAGACCAAGGAGAAAGATAGACTTAGGGAAGGTGAGGCTTTCAGGGAACTAGCTTGGCATGGAGATCAAACAAAGAAGTGTTTGGTAGGCATTTGGTGATGATGGGGTCTGGCTTTTGAACTTGTTTGCGCCATGACAAAAAGGATTTATGGTTTGTCTGTTATCAAACAATATTTGATTATAGCAAATTAGCAGGGGGAAGAGGTAAATTAAGGGTTGGAGTAGTTATGTAAAATCGTGGGAAGTTGGCACTTTGTTGACTATATGATCTCTTAACCAAACTTCCACTGATGATGGTACTATTATCTAGACCTTTTCAGTCCCTGCAACTGTGTACAGTTAGCCAAAGACAAAGTGTTCCTTCCTTCAACCTGTAATGATTGAAAGGTCCACTAACACTCAGCAATTTGATTCTGCACAGTGTTCCTTGTGACTTCTTTACTCTTCAGGATTTTATCGATATTCAATCATTGTTTTCGGTATAATAACCTACTCATCATTGCAAATTGATGTCCTCCAATCTTGGCAAGCCTTCCAGTTTATCTGAGGGGAAGATTAAAAACATTTCATCCACCCACCCGTTCCATAAGCTCATCCTAGGTTTGCATGTCACGTTTTCCTGCTTCCTTTTACCTTTTAGGGTTCACTCAAGTGAAAACTTATGTTCTTGAATTACAAAAAGTAAAGATTTAGCTTATCAGCTAAGCTGCATGTCTTATGTGGACAATAAAACAACCTCCATAACCAGCATTAACTACTAAAATTTTGAAACAAAAAGTATAAGAGATGTTGCATACAAACAAACGCCAATGGTAAGTAGGTCACATGCGCTTTTCTTGGACGCACGGCATCTTCTAAATAACGTTCTTTGATTAGCCAGCAAAAAGGGCAGGTGATTACTAAGACCAACCAATATTTGGTAGTGGTTTGACTTTTATTTTTTCCTTTTGGTGATGATTATTGTCGAATACCCAACTAAAAAGGTTGACCAAAAGTTAAGGTTGTTGCTTGCAACCATTTGAAATATAAGCTTCTGTATCAAACAATAATATATTTCTTTTACTTCTGAAACAATCTGTCATCCATAAAATATATTAAGTAAAACATAAATTCCTGACTTTGCAATTATTTTGTTTTCATTTCAATTTTGGATGTTCAAACCCATCCAATCAATCTACCGTCAAAACTTAGAATCTAGCATGTTCAACTTTATTAGCGGTGACATATAACTATTTATAAATAACGTGCTTTAATTAAATTATTTGATAAAATTTTAATTTAAAATTAAGTAATTGTTGAATTTGGTAAATATTTATATGTTCCTACTCTTAATATATTATTCTTCTAGTTACTAAAGTCATAAATAATCTCCGACTAAGGTTTAAATTTAAAACTTTTTAATTGAAAGACACTTGATGAGAAATTTTATTGATTGACCACTCTCCTAAGAAGTCCATCTAGTGACAATTAAACAAAAATTATTGATCGATAAAATCTGCAAGTGCACAGAGTCGTTCCTAATACCTACAAATCAAGTATTCCAAGACTATCTCCCACAAGGACTAAAATACTCACCACCGATTTAATCCTAATTATTTGATCAAAATTGACAATAAACATAAAAGATGATTGGATTTGGGTAGACAGTAAATTGTAAATACTAAAAAACAACAAACAAGGATAATTTGATGATTTGAACTTAGGGCTTTGGGGTTCACCAACTTAAGAGATTGATTAATAAATTATGAAATTGATTGAATGACAGGTTATAATAACAATTGCAAAACTTTATTCATATCCTCTCTCAAGACATACAAGAATATATAACTAGTTGATTCCCATTTCTCAATGTGCAACTTAACTAGTAAAATTCACAAAGAACAAGCAACCACAAGCTATCACACTAACTTAGAATATCTCTATCTCTAAATCTAATGTGTTTATCTTCCTAGTGGATAAATCATATTTCACTTCTCTATTCATCATATGATTCCTAAGATGGAATCTATGGTGATCAAGCATAGAGATAACATTGAAATGCAAGAGAGATAAACATAACCCAAGAACTTTCATTCAACACCAATCAATTCATAAAATACAAATCAATCCCCCAAATAGGTTACATCCCTTAACCCTAAATGAGGTTTAGTTCTAGAACTTGATAACAGAAACCATACACATAAAGATGCTTAACATTCAAGAAAGAGTATAGAGAGAAGGTAAAGAGAACACAAAACAAGATTGCTTCCAATGCTTGGATTGATCCTCTAAAACTTCTTCTTTGTCTCTTTTTCAGTGCTTCCTTATGTGGCTGCCTCGTTTTTAGTGTCCCCCTCTAATTAGCTCATAAAATGAGTATTTATATTGTCTTGGGTTCAAAAAAACCTAGTTTTTGCCAAACAGGGAAAAGCAGATCATCCTTGGGCCGACAATGTTCGTTAAATGGACTTAATGTCCATTTAGAGGACCTTCTCGGGTCTGGGAGTGATCTTGGCCACGCAATGTCTGTTAAATGGACATCATGTCAGTTTAGCGGAACTTCTCGGGTCTAGAAGCGATCTTGGCCAGGCAGTGTCCGTTAAACGGACATACACTGATCACTTGCAAAATGCACCCTTTTGACCATTTAGTTGACAGAATCGCTCCTCGGAGTCTTCACGGGAGTTGTATAACTCGGAGTCCTCTTCGAAGGCGTAATCCACAGTAAAAGTTATATCTTTTATCCCCGAAATCTATCCATTTATATCTATCAAGCAATAAAGATGAAATGTGTAACAACTAACCAATTAAAGCTTCAAATTCACATAGAAATTAGTCAAATTCCAATTCATCCCAAATTCATATAAGAATAATTTGAATTATCAAATTCCCCCACACTTAAACTATTGCTCGTCCCCAAGAAAAACAAAAGAAAACTAACTATTAAATCTTTAACCAAGTTATTGATTCCACTTTCGTAGGTGTACGGTGGCATTTAGCATATGCCACAAGCTTTTAAACCACTATGCGTCCATAACGGAGGAGTTATTGTCTCCTGAGGATTTACGTAAAATGAATGATACCCACAAATATTTCCTTTTCATCATTTCACACCTAATCATTATCATAACTCAATCCAATAAGTCGAAAGCATTATAGGTAAGAATTGAAACATAGATACAAGGTCACATAATACTTCATAAATTAGACCACAACTAAGCAATAATAAGACCTCATAATGCTTCAATTAAACAAAATCACATGCCATGAATGAAGTCTCTTATAAAGTATTCACTTTCACACACAAGTGTTTAAGGGCTACTCTCAATCATCTTCTCATGCATGTCTCTTACCATAAGCTTGCATTTTATCTACTTCTCCATTACTCCCATCTATGGCGTATCCATGAATCAAAAAGGTTTTTATTCCTTTGGTTGTAATGGGGCCAAGGGGTAAAGTAGGCTATGAAAGAAAGGAAATGAATTCAAATATTCAACAATTAGTAGAGCAGAAATCATAAATCTTGCAATCATTTTTGGCGAACTTTACTGAAAAAGTGCCTTACAATCATAATGCTTATGAAACTCCACCAACTCTATTGTCATAATTTCCATCATTCTTTCACCTTGAAATTTGAAGTGAACATGCTTTATTTATTAATATCACATTTTCCTTTTTCTTTTTGTCTCTTTTTTATTTTATTTTGTTTTTGACAGTATGCTTCTTCAATTACCATAAAAATGCCCCCACACTTCTTCATTTGTATACCTATCAATAAAAATATTAAATGCACAACATTAATAGCTCTACTAACCATTGAACAAGTGTAAATTTGTTTTTCTTGGTTTAAGGTTCTCTGGAATAGGTTTACAAAGAAAAAGGCTCAATTACAATCACTAGGCACAAAGGGTTCACTAGGGGATTGATGTATAACAAGGGTTAGCTATTTGGCTCAAGCTCAATCCTAGTACCTTTTATCACTTTCATAAACATACCATAACATGATTATGTAACCTCAAAGAGATGCAATGCAAGTTCTAGAAGTAAACATACATGAAAGAGAAAAATTATATCGCTCATAAGAAAAGTAGGATTGAGTGCAATCCTTTAGGCTCAAAATAGCTCACTTGGTGATGTTTACTCATTCAATAGCATGATCATTCAATCAATTTAACATTATATCATCCTATTGTGGCAAGGTATGTAATCCATTTAATCATATTATGCATCTTATTTAAGATCAATCTTATCCATAATGCAATTAACTCATTAAATTGGATTATAATGACAATTAGATCGTGAAAGATGTATAAATAAGCAAACATGCCTAATGAGAATATGTACAATTAATTCATGCTCTTTTTTTAATTGGAAATTGTAAGATGATTTAATGCTAAACAATGTATGCACTATCATCAATTTATCCTCCCCCACACAATTTATCCACATTGTCCTCAATGTTAAGAAAGATAAAGAAAAAGAAATGCAATTAACGAAAGGCATAGTAAGGGTAGAGAAACCCCCTTAAACAGTTGATTGCCCACATTCCATACCCTGTGTTCATATCTCCCATCAAAGTATACACATTATGGAGATATAGCAAAATCATATTGCAGTTATTCTTACAATTTCCAACATAAAATCAAAACTAGGGTGAGATTAAAAGTAAATTGCTCAACTACATGCATGAGAGTTTAATGCAATCCTAAACCTAAATCTAAAGCCCTATGATATCATAGTTCCTGAGGAGGTTGTTGTTGCTCCATAAAAGCCCTCAACATCTCTTTTATTCTAGCTTGTAAAGAGGCAAGATTGCCCACTTTCGCTCGAAAATTTCTGATGTCTGCCTACATCTGAACTAGAATTTGAGTATCCCCTGAAGTTGGATGGGCTCTTGGTTGCTGTGTAGCAGGGGCTTCTGGATTGTCCCTCTCTTGATGCAGATTAATCCACCAATTATGACCATTTTTTTGGTATTCAAACTCTCTCATCTTGTCAGCATTGATGACATCCACCTCAGCTATATAAGCCATTGTTTCATCTCTTTTGATCACCTTGAGATGCCTAAACAGTTGGCTTAATAATACTAGAAATACAAATCGCTTTGTCTCTGCTTTGTGGTGCTCCTTATAACTATTTAATGATATCATAGGATTACATGCATGATGTATGAGTGCTAAAAATGAAAGAACTTTAAACTAAAACAAAGAGATATTTTTGCTTACCTCCTCCACACTTAACATGAGTCTCACCTCTAGATTTGAAGAGTCGTGATCACGTTGTTCCTCATATTATTGGAAGTTGTCATTGGGGTGTCTCGCAAACACTATCCCTATGCACATACAACAAACTAGAATAAGAAGATGTGAAAAAAAATGAAAATTTTAAAAATAACAAAAGAGTTAGAAATGTTGGGTTGCCTCCCAACAAGTGCTAAATTTAATGTCCTCAGCTGGACCCGGCCATCATGGCATCATCAATTTTGGAATACGATGGTGGAAATACATATAACCATTTCTCCCTCCAAATAATGCTTAAGTCGTTGCCCGTTGACCAAAAAGGGCTCTTGATCATCCCTTATAATCTCCACAGCTCCATGTGGGTATGCTTTTGTCACCACGAAAGGTCCCAACCTTCTTGATCATAATTTCCACAGAAACAATTTCAAAAGAGAGTTAAATAACAAAACCTTTTGACCAGGTTTAAATTCTCACCAAAGGATATGCTTATCGTGGAAGGCCTTAGTTCTCTCCTTGTATATTCGAGCATTCTCAAAAGCATCTAGGCGAAATTCATCTAACTCATTCAGCTCCATAAGTCTCCTTTGTCCAACTTCTTTGAGATCATAGTTCAACTTCCGGATTGCCCATAATGCCTTGTGCTCAATTTCAACCAGAAGATGGCAAGATTTCCTAAAGACTAATCTATAAGGAAACATCCCCAAGGGGATCTTGTATGTTGTCCTGTATGCCCATAGAGCGTCATCAAGCTTCAATACCCAATCCTTTCTTGAGGTATTAACAGTTTTCTCCAAAATTTGCTTGATTTCCATATTAGATACCACGACTTGCCCGCTAGTTTGAGGGTGGTAGGTGGTTCTAAACTTGAAATGAAACCCATATTTTGCCAAAAGAGATTTGAATTGATGGTTCTAAAAATGTACCCCATTGTCACTAATTATAACACTTGGAACACCAAACCTTGAGAATATGTGCTTCTTAACAAATTTGACAACACTAGCTCCAATGTTGTTTGACAAAGCTGTGGCTTCCACCCACTTGGATACGTAATCAACCGCCACAAGGATGTATTCATTGCCGAAAGATACTGGAAACAGTCCCATGCAGTCTAGACCCCATACATCAAAAAGTTCCACTTTTAGAATCCCTGACTGAGGCATCTCGTGCTTTCTACCAATATTCCCCGTTCTCTGACACCTATCATAAGTCATGACAAAAGTTCTAGCATCCTTAAATAGCTTAGGCCAATAAAACCTGGATTGTAAAACCTTTGCCACCGTTTTATTAGCTCCATGGTGTCCTCCTTAGAGAGAAGCATGACAATGATGCAGAACTGATCGCATCTCCTCATCAGGTATACACCTTCTAATACCCCTTTTAAAAAGCAACGACTCTTATGGTATGAATAATCACCAGGAATAATGTTGGACACCAAGAAATTGACATGATCAGTAAACTAAGGAACATTTTCCTTAATAGCCCACAGATTCTCATCAGGGAAGGTATCATTAATCGGTTCCGCTCCCAGCTTGTCTCCTTGCTCAAGTCGCGAAAGATGGTCAACCATCAAATTTTCGAATCCTTTCTTATCTCTAATTTCCAAATCAAATTTCTGTAAAAGTAAAATTCATTTGATCAATCTTGGTTTTGCATCTTTCTTTGTAAGCAGGTATTCCAAAGAAGAATGGTCAGTGTAAACAATGACCTTGGACTCAACAAGATAAGATCTAAATTTATCGAATGCAAAAACTACAACTAGCAATTCTTTCTCTATAGTATCATAATTAATTTGAGCATCATTAAGAACTTTGCTCGCGTAATAAATGACATGCAATTTCTTATCCTGTTTTTTCCCTAAGACAGCCCCAAGTGCGTAATCACTAGTATCACACATCAGCTCAAAAGGAAGACTCCAATTCGGTGCGGCCATTATAGGAGCTGAGGTAAGTTCCTTCTTCAACCTGTTGAAGGCATTAAAACATTCATTGGTAAATTCATAAGGAACTTCCTTTTGCAATAAAGCACATAATGGTTTAGAAATCTTGGAAAAATCCTTAATAAATCTGCGATAGAACCCGGCATGTCCAAGAAAACTCCTTATCGCTCTAACTAAATTGGGAGGTGGAAACTTGTTGATGATTTCAATTTTCGCTAGATCCACCTCTATTCCATGGTTAGTAATTTTGTGGCCTAGGACGATTCCTTCTTATACCATGAAGTGGCACTTTTCTCAATTCAACACGAGATTGGTTTCTTTATACCTCTGTAGAACCTGTTCTAGATTAAACAAACATGCATTAAAAGAAGAACCAAAAATAGAAAAATCATCGATAAATACCTCAATTATATTCTCCATCATGTCAAAGAATATGGACATCATGCAGCGTTAGAAAGTAGCAGAAGCGTTGCACAGACCGAAGGGCATCCTACTATATGCAAATGTACCATAAGGACAAGTGAAAGTGGTTTTCTCTTGATCCTCTAGGGCTATCGAAATTTGGTTATAACTTGAATAACCATCTAATAAGCAATAATAATCATGCCCCGCTAATCTTTCCAACATTTGATCAATAAAGGGGAGAGGGAAGTGATCTTTCCTAGTTGCTGCATTCAACTTTTTGTAATCTATACAGAACCTCCACCTTATCACAATCCTAGTGAAAATTAATTCATCACTATCATTAGAAACAACAGTCATGTCACCTTTCTTTGGCACCACATGTATAGGACTTATCCAAGAACTATCAAAAATAGGATAGATAATTCCTGCATCAAGTAATTTAAGTACCTCAGATCGTACAACTTCCTTCATATTAGGATTGAGCCTCCTCTGATTTTCCACGCTAGGTTTGTGGATTTCTTCCATTAGAATCCTGTAAACACAAATAGAAGGGCTAATTCCCTTTATGTCAGCAATATTCCAAGTAATAGCCAATTTATATTCATATAACACCCTTAATAACTTCTCTTCTTGAGAGGAATCCAAAGAAGAAGAAATGATAACTAGATAAGTATTTGATTCTCCCAAGAATGCATATCTCAAATGAATTGAGAGTTGTTTCAATTCAGGTTTTGGTGGGCTCAATATGGGAGGTAACAATTTAGGTTTAGGTGGGCCCAATTCTTTAATTTGGGGTCTATACCTAAAATCATTACCTTGCAATCTATATGCATAGTCCACTAGCTCATCTTCCAATTCATTCTCATTTATTCCTAAAGTTAGGCATGTTTCCAAGTCATCATCACACATTAATTCAAGAATAGATTCAATTGTAAGAGAATCAATTACATATATCTTATAGGTGACTTCATCAAAAGAGGGACCTCTTAAAACTCTGAAAATGTTAAACACCTCTTCCTCATCACCAACTCTCAAGGTTAGCTTACCATTCGGAACATCAATCAATGCTCCACCAGTGGCTAAGAATGGTCTTCCTAAAATTATAGGAACTTGCATATCAAAATCCATCTCAAGCACAACAAAATCAGCTAGAATAATAAGCTTACCAACTTTCACCAATAAGTCCTCAACTATACCAATAGGGTATCGAATTGATCGATCAGCAAGTTGCAATGAGATTGTAGTTGGTTTGAGTTCACTTATTCCCAACCTGTTATAAAGAGACAAGGAAACAAGATTAATGCTTGCACCTAGGTCATATAAACATTGAAAAATATTAGATTCACCAAAGTGACAAGGAATAGTGAAACTCTCTGGATCCTTTAACTTAGGGGGTAGTTTATTATGTAAAATAGAACTACACTCCTCAGTTAAGGCTACTGTAGCAAAATTATGGAGCTTCTTTTTGTTGGAGATGATTTCCTTTAAGAACTTGGTGTAAGCAGGCATCTCAGCAAAAGCTTCGATAAATGCGATGTTGATTTGGATCTTAAAAAGGTCAAGAAATTTCTAAAATTTGGAATCATCATGCTTCTTCTTGACCCTTTGAGGGTATGGTATAGGTGGTGCAAAGGACAATTCTGAACTTGGTGAAGATTCTTTCTTTGATGTTGTTTCTTTTGGCTCTTTGATTTCACCCAAATTCTTACTTTTAGCATCCTTGGCTTCCTTTTCTTTAAGAACCACACCTTCCACCACTTTACCAATCCTTAAAATAACTGCCATACAATCTTGTTTCGGATTCACTTGGGTATTGCCAGGCAGCTTCCCCTTACCTTTTTCACTTACCTCTTTTGCCACTTGACTAATTTGCACCTCTAAATTTCTGATGGCAGTTTGGTTGGACTGAATGTTCTGCTCCATCCTGTTCATGGCTTGAGAGCTAGCTTAAGCACTTTGATCCATCTTGCTCATAAGTTGAGAAAACATATCTTCAAGCTGATCCACCTTTTTCTCCCATGGGGAAGGGAATTGTTGTGGTGCAGAAGATGAAGGAGGTGAGTACTGTTGTTTTAGTGGTGCTTAGAACCCAGGTAGTCCCATTGGTTTTGCAACCCCTTGATTTTTCCATGAGAAGTTCGGATGAAACTTCCAACCTTCATTGTAAGTGTTGGAGAAATGATCAAATCTCTGACCTTGTCTACCATTGTTTACATAGTTCACCTCTTCCTCTGTCAATGTTGCCTCTATGTTCATACAACCAGCTGCTGTATGCCCAAATCTACCACAAAGAGTGCAAGAATCCCTACTAGACTTGTTGTTGTTCACTAATAAATTCAACTTTTTATTAATCTCGACAACTTGGTAGGCCATATCGGATTTAGAACCCACTTCATTTAGAGTAACAGCTTTGCTCCTAGTCACCTTACAATGTGAATTCTTTGCAACTTTTTTGAAAATATTCCATAATTCTTAAGAACTCAGGTCACTAATATTCGCACCAGCGTTCAAATCCACCAGAGTTTGGTTGTGATCAGTGAGACCATAGTAGAAGAGTTGAATCAAAGAGTATGTATCAAATCCATGGTGAGGGCATTGGTTAAGGAGATCATTAAATCATTCCCATGCTTCATGAAATTTTTCTCCTTCTTTCTGCGAGAACCAATGTATCATCTTCCTGAGTTCGAGAGTTTTATGGGCTGGGTACCACTTCATCATAAAAGTCTCCATTACCTTATCCCAAGTGTCAATGGAATCTATCTCCACACTCAATAACCAATTTCTTGCTAATCCCTTCATACAATAAGGAAAACACCTTAGCCTTAACTCATCCTTATACAATCCAAACAACGGAAGAGTTTGAACTGTCACATAGAAATCTCTCATGAAGGCCAAAACATCTTCACTTGGCATCTCATTAAATTGTGGCAACATAGACGGGTGAATTTGCTTCAGCTCATAATTCCTCACTGCCACAGTTAATCGAATGCAGGAGGGATTGCCAGCAATAAATGGCATTTGATAGTCTCGAATTCTTCTTACTGCAGGATTCACAACAACCGGTTCAGCCTGATTTCTTTCATAGAATTGTTCATTCTCCATATCTTGTTCCTCATGCAGATCTGGATTTTGATTATTGTTTGCCATCTCGCTTCTTCTTTGGGCATTGTTCCTTCGACAAGTCTGTTCAATTTTAGGATT
Organism: Erythroxylum rufum; assembly: GCA_027478365.1. NCBI lineage: Eukaryota > Viridiplantae > Streptophyta > Magnoliopsida > Malpighiales > Erythroxylaceae > Erythroxylum > Erythroxylum rufum. The sequence continues at coordinate 34,851,987 of JANIHZ010000003.1, read as the reverse complement.
CAACTCAATAAGCTGGTCGTTATTCAAATTTCGTGAATGCCTTAAGTGCATACAACTCTTGAAATCAACCAACGAAAAGGGTTTCAAAATTAATTAATGGAAGAAAACTTCAGGTAATAAATGAAAAATAATAATAACTGGAATTAATGGTAGCAAATATAATTTAGTCCCCAACAACAGCGCCAAAAATTTGGTCGACAAAATCTTCAAGTGCACACAGACTCGTTCCTAGTACCTACAAATTGAGTATTCCAAGGTCATCTCCCACAAGGACTAAAACACTCACCCCATCGAATTAATCCTAATTACTTGAACGCAATTGACAATAAACTTAAAAAATAGTTGGAGTTAGGTAGACAATAAATTTTAAAGACTGGAAAATAACAAACTTGGATAATTTGATGCTTTAAACTTAGGGCTTGGGGTTCACCAACTCAAGAGATGATTAATAAATTATGAAATTAATTGAATGATAGGTTATAATAACAATTGCACAACTTTACTGATATTCTCTCTCAAGACATACGAGAATATCTAACTAGTTGATTACCATCTTTTAATGTGCAACTAACTAGTTAAATGCATGAAGAACAAGCGACCACAAATTATCACACTAGCTTAGGATATCTCTATCTCTAAGTCTAATGTGTTTATCTTCCTAGTGCATAAACCATACTTCACTTCTCAGTTCATCATATGATTCCTAAGATTGCATCTATGAAGATCAAGCATAGAGACAACAGTGAAAAACAAGGGAGTTAAACATAACCCAAGAACTTTCATTCAACACCAATCAATCCATAAAATACAAATCAATCCTCCAAATAGGCTACATCCCTCACCCTAGATGAGGTTTAGTTCCAGAACATGATAACAAAAACCATACACATAAAGGTGCTCAACATTCAAAAAAGAGTAGAGAGAGAAGGTAGAGAGAACACAAAACAAGATTGCTTCCAATGCTTGAATTAATCCTCCAAATCTTCTTCTTTTCCTCTTTTTCAGTGCCTCTTTATGTTCCTATCTCGTTTGTAGTGCCCAACCCCCTCATTAGGTCTTAAAAATGAGTATTTATAGTGTCTTGGGTTCAAAGAAACTTAGTTTTTGCTAAACAGGGGAAGGCAAATCATCATTGTGCCGACAAAGTCCGTTAGGCAGACTTGATGTCCGTTTAGTAGATTATCTCAAGTCTAGGAAGTGAAGTTGGCAGACAATGTCTGTTAAACAGACATGATGACCATTAAGCGGACCTTCTAGGGTCTCTGGAGTGGAATTGTTCAGGTAATGTCCGTTAAGCGGACATACAGTGGTCATTTACAAAATGCGCACTTTCGAACCCTTCAGTTGGCAGAATCTCTCCTTGGAGTCTTCAAGGAAGTTGTAGCACTCGGAGTCCTCTTTGAAAGCGTTCTTGAATAACCCTAATATGACATCCACGATAAAAGTTATGCCTTTTTTTCCCCGAAATTTATCCATCTGTACCTATCAAGCAATAACGTTAAAATGTGTGAGAACTAACCAAATAAGGCTTCAAATTCACATAGAGATAAGTTAAATTAGTTCTAATTCATCCCAAAATCATATAAGAATAATTTGACTTATCACAACCGCACTAGAATTACGAACATTTCTCATAGTCTCTCTTTTCTTCATTCTTTGGACACTATACCAAAGATAATCTCTCACTGCGAGAGATTGGTACTCTAACAGGTTTACAGTCATCCATATTAAACTTTGTAGCACTTGCTTAATATATGCACTCTGCAAGAGGCCTAATGATTGTTGAGATCTATCCCAGTGAATTTGTATACCTAGGATAAAAGATATTTCACCGAGGTCCTTTATATCGAAATGCTTGGTCAAAAGTTACTTTAATAGGAAGGTAACTTTGCTCCTCCTGACCTTGTAGTATAAGCATCTTTCAACTTTGTTTTCCATGAAGCTAAAAGAGGCCACAATCTCATCAATTTATAAGGTATCACTTTCGGAAGGTTTGATGTAAATCATATATTGATTTGCTTAATGTACAAACCATGTTAGTTCTATCTGGATCCTAAAATCCTTCAGGTTGTATCATATAGACCTCTTCAAAAAGGTCTTTATTTAAGAAAGCAGTTTTGGCAGTCATATGATGTTACACTATATCATTATGAGCTACAATTGTGATAATCACTTGAAATGCATACTTCAAGGATACAATAGAGAAGGTAACATTAAAGTCAAACCTTTCTCTTTAAGTGAATCATCTGGCAACTAAGCGAGCCCTAAACCGTTAAACTTTATCCTGAAATCCTTTTAGTCTTTTAAACTCATTTACAACTGATGGGTTTGCAATTTTGCAGCAAATCAACTAAGTTTCAAATCTTATTATGCTTCATGGATTGCATCTCATCATTCATTGCATCCCACCACAAATCCGCATGGTCACCAGAAAAAGTTTCTGTAAAAGTGACTAGATCCACAATATGTTCAATATTATAGTCTTATGCATCCAAATGGGCTATGTAATCAGATGAGATAATAGGTCGTCTCATTCTAGTGGATTTGCTCAACTGCATAGGTTTTAGTACCCCAAGAACCTCTTAATGTTCAGGTATAGGTTTCTATTCCTGTATAAGAATGGTACTAAGACCTAAATCTACTGGACCTAACTACATGAGTGTCGGGTACTAAATAAATAATTGTAATATCCGCCCTACTATCTTCTGAAGTTAGAGAGGGCCTACCATCATCATAGACATTATATTCCAGAAACTTAGCTGTTTGTGATTCCACTACTCTAGCCCCTTCTTCTCTACAACAAAATCTGTAGCCTTTAGAGTGATCGGAATATCCTACTAAATAGCAGCGAATATAACAAGCTTGTAATTTACTTTCATAAGGATTATATTAGTACACTTCAACAGGGCAGCCTCATACATGAATATGTGCAAGGTTGAGTTTCCATTCTTTCCAGATAATTAGGTAGGTTAGTCTTGATCTACATTGACTTCTTCATGTCCTTTAGGGTGCGATTGTGTCTTTCGAAAATGATATCTGCTTAATTGATTATGAATTTATTCCATAACACTTAGTGATTAATGATGCGAAAATGTTTAAGATACTCACTTTAGTTCATATATAGTATAGGCACAATTCGAAAGCGAATGAGCTAAAGTGAGTCGAAAGCACTATATTTACTCCTATTTAAATTGTTAAAAATTGATAATAATTGGGGTCTTTTTTCCCTAGACTTCCGCCTATTAATCTAGATCCTTTATTAGATCACTTTATTATCTTTATCTGAATCAAATTATATAATTTAACTGATAAGTTATTAAAAAACTGTTAAAATGCAATTAATTATTGTCTGCTAAATGGAAAAAACTATTAAAATGTAATTAATTATTGTCCACTAAATAGAAAATTTTGTAACAAAGTTTTCTCAATTGGTGATGATGTGATGGTGTTTTTGCATAAGGAGCAGCTCCCTATTGGTAGTTACAACAAATTGCAGCCCATAAAATATGGTCCTTACAAGATTCTTAAGAAAATCATTGGCAATGCTTATGTAGTAGATCTACCGCCTACCATGGGTATCTCAAAGATGTTTAATGTTGATGATATATATCCTTTTCATTTTTCCAATGATGCTGTGAATGCAACCGAACACTTGAGGATGAGTTATTCTCAAATGGAGGAGACTGATTTGGAATGCGTAGTTGATGCAATTTTGGCTCATATGGACCACCCAAATAGAGCACTTTGAAGCAAGTTTAAGGGTAACTTTGTCATTTAATTTTCTTTTCCTTTAAGGTTGTTATGTTGTCATATAAAAGGACATTTTGTAATTTTTGAGAGGTCATGAATAGTTTGAAAAAGAAATTTATTTGTAATTTAGAATTTTTTATCTCTGATGTGAGACGGGAGATTTCTTTGCAATTTTTAGTTTTACGCTGCATCATAGAAGATACACAATTGTATGGATAGTGCTCTATTAAATTTAAACTCTCCCATATCTCCATTCTTTAATGATTTCATAAATCTTAAGCCATTTTTGAATGCTCTAATATGAAAAGGTATTGCTCTTTAGTCTAGAAGTTACAAATGTTCCAACCGGTTTACTTCAATTTAAATTGTTAAAAATTAAATTAAAATATGATTTCAAAAATAATAATAAATAGTTAAATATTGGACTTACTTGACTAATTTAACAATTTGGAATAAGAATAAAATACGTTAGGAGGTTTACTTCAAGTGTAAGAAATGAAAATGATTATTTGATACGTAAGGCCAGCAAAGTGTGACAGCATTTACTTGGGGTATTCACATGAAAACAAACAACGAATAAAGAACAATAGGAGCCTGGGTGTTATGGGCACGTTAATAGATGGATGGATGAAAATGGGCACAGGTGGCACGTTAGAAGGGAACAGGTGAATTGATCTGCCAGTCCCTGCAATGAAACAAGAGCGGTGCACTCAGAAAATGGGAAACCATGTGGGTGCCATTCTCTATCGCACGAAACTAGAGAAGAAAGAAATGCCTCAAACTTTGGATATTAGACGCACAAACATCGTTTTGGTCCGTACCAAAAAAAAAAACATTGCTAGTTTTTGTCTCAAGTGTGGCGTGGCATGACTTTATTTGGGCAGTGTTTGTCGTCCTACATTTCATTATTTACCCTGTCTCCTTGTCCGTTGTACCTGGGCGTCTGCTCAGTTGTCAGTTGTCACCCGCTGCTCTCTGCGCATCGCATCACCGACCTTACCCAGCCAAGGATGAAAGTCTCTCCTTTCTCCTTCCTCAACTCTTCTAATCACGTTTCATCTTATCTTATCTTTGGTTATCAATTCAAGTCCATAACATGACACTTTTATTTATTGTAGTTGTAGGGCAGAAAATACCACGAGTCGCGATTATTTTTTCACTGAAATAATCTGGTAAACTCAAACTATGGGAATGGTTTTGTTTTAATGATATATTGTTTATTAGTTATTTGATTGTTGGAATAAGAAAATATTCACTTGAACATTATTCCATATTACGAAAATATCAATTGTTTTCTTTCTTTTCACTATAAATATTAAATAATGAGAGTTCACATCAAACATTATTAAATGAGAATAATTAATTTCTTATTAAAAAGTATTGATAACTTAGAGGACAAGGACAACCAGCCATTATGAAACAAATGCTGCAAATAAAAAAGTCGTCAACCCTCGCATAAAGATATAATTTTCATTTAAGCATACAAACGGATAACCGTAGTTTGGATAAAATTTATGACTCACAGTCACCACCACATGCATTAGTTCAGCCATGACCATTCCCATATTTCCTTAGTCTAAACTATTCCCATAAATTTTTTATCTTGTCTTTTCTGATTCAACTATTCAATTACAAGATTTGCGATTTTTAATTAATTTGTGATTTCAGAGATCAAAGATGAAGGAATCGCATAAAATATTAAGATTTTATGAAGATTATCTCCCATTTTCCCAGAATAACATTCTAAATTTTATTTAACATATTATATTAAACATGTATAAATTAATACATTGGTTGGTAAAGGAAAAAAAATACTTTTAAGAGATTCAACCGGCCTACATGGAGCTTTTGCCAATAGGTGCCCCACCCTAATCCTATTTCTCTGTTGGTTGGGTCGGTCGTGCTAGGCCCAGGCTCAACCTTAGAATGGTATGTGGGTCGATCGACCCATTCTCAGATGATGAGCTAAGCTTGACAGGTATTCACTATATAAGTTCACTACCTTATCATGACGCAGGTGTGACACAAGAACCCTAATACTCTCTATTCACAGCCACCAAAATTATTACTAAAGAACTAACTTAAGCATCGGAGGGGCCTGCCGGCAATCAACCCCGGTGTGCCTTCTATTGTATTTGCAGGTATTTTCTAGCTAAAGTTAATTGAACTCATGGATCCAAATAATGACGTCCAGCCTCAGTAAAATCAGACCGAACCAGTTGGCGACCACTGTGAGGTCGGACGTCAGGCCACCACGTCCAGAAGCACTTAAATAAGTCAGGCGGCAGCAACAAACCCTGATGTAGCCGCTGTCGCGACACTTACACTACAACGAATGGGCTTGCGATTACCTGTCGCCCTTCCACCGATGCATCATGATCCCCAGATCCGTCCTCCACCTATCACCCAAAATCCTAGCACAGACGAGCTACTCCCATTAAACCCAAATAACCAAACACAATCTTCACATCCGAATGATCAACCACCACCCCAGAACCGAGATCAAGAAGAGCAGAGCGTAGCCCTGGAGGATAACGCTGAAAACAATTCACACCCTCACATCCAACACCCCCTAAACACAAACCCTCCTGCC
>JANIHZ010000003.1:34784114-34796740 GCA_027478365.1 Erythroxylum rufum | reverse complement strand
CAAAATGTATATAATTAGCAACCATTTTACTATGGTTGCTGAGAATTTGGTTGCTGAAACCAAATTTTCTTGTAGTGTCCACTGATAGTTGTTGTAAACAATTTTCTCCAATAGCATAAAGGCGTCGTTTTCATTCTTGTCTATTAAATCACCTCTAGCCGCATCATCTATTGTACTTCGCATAACCGGAGAAACTCCGTTGTAGAATATTTGCGCAATCATCTACTTCGGGAGACCGTGATGTGGACATTTACGTTAAAGCTCCTTGTACCTCTCCCATGCTTCGTACAATGACTCATCTTCTTTTGGTTGAAATGAGGTAAGCTCACTTCTGAGCTTTGCAGTCTTTCCGGGTGGAAAATACTGAGCCATAAAAGCTTTGGACAACTCCTGCCAATTGTTGATCGAACCAGATGGTAGTGAATAGAGCCAATCCTTAGCCCAATCTCTCACAGAAAAAGGAAACAATCGAAGCCTTATAGCATCCTCAGGTATCCCGTTCTGCTTCAACATTTCACAAATCTTCAAAAATTGATGCAGGTGGACATGTGGGTTTTCTGTTGGGTGCCCTTCGAATTGATTTTGCTGTACCATCTGTACAAGGCCAGGTTTTAATTCAAAATTATTTACTTGCACAGGGGGCCTTGTAATGCTTGGGCAAAATTCTCCAAAATCTGGGACTGTATGGTCACTCATAGTTCTCTGATTCTGTTCGGCCATTTCCTTTTAAACTGTCTCTTCTGTTGAAAAAGTTGCAGTAAATTCTGGTTCAATTTGGCGTTTCTACACAGGCTGTGCGTTAGATGCTCTTGCCTGTGCTTTTCTAGCTTTTGCTTCCTTCCTTAGTGCCTTAGCTGTCTTCTTGATTTCAAAATCAAATAATAATTCTTCAGTACTGACGGACTTTCGCATAGACTAAGTATAATACAGCAAGATCAAACACAAGGTACAGAAAACGCAAAATAAGAAGTAAACAGTAAAGAGAACAAATAAAACAAAAATTAATTCTAACAAAGTCTAGTAACACAAAATTTAAAAACTTAGAAAAACAAAAATGTTCAATTTAACCAAACAATCAGTCGCCTAATATTACTCAGGAATTACTCCCCGGCAACGGCGCCAAGAAACTTGATGTAACTCCGCAAGTTCACGGGTCCTAAGTAGTATAGTATAATATCATCCCATATGGAGTAACTGTGTAAGTACTAGGCTTGGATCACTCAATTAATTAGACAAAGCAATTGTGTAGGATTGGGGAATTAAATTAAAAAATTTAACTATCAAAAATAACAAAATCAAAGCTAAAGAAAATTACGAATATTTCTAGGGGTTAATTCGAATGGAATGTGGTAAGCTTCAAGGATGGTTCCACTTTTAGCGTTTTCTATGAACTTTACCTGGATCAATTTATGAGGCGAATTTTGGTTGATAAAAGGTTGAGCCTAGAATTTCTTAGATCCTTTTTCAATGTATCAAAGGAGTGTTATGCAATAATCCTGATCTACTATCGTAAACTAGCAATCAAGCATAACCTATTAAGCTCTTTGCTAACCAGGTTTTCTCTCATAAATTCAGTTTATGTCTAAATCTAAAATTTATAAGTTCTCTGTTTGAAGTTTCGTTATCAATTTTCGCCTATCGGTTCTCAATTAAAAAACTAATGTCAAGTAATGGTTGGCCAAACATAATACCAGCAAAATAATCTCAAATCAGAGAAATTAAAACCAAAAATTCATACTTATAAATCAACCAAGATTTATTCCATAAAAATTAGCTAAAAGCTTCAGCCCAACCTTGAAGCTTTGAGGAAGCTACTCAATAGTAATAGAATAAAGACCACAGACATTATGCTCAGCAAATAACATTAGGAGAAATTAAATAATAAAACAGAGAGTAAATTGGTTTTCGGGTATCCCTCTCTGCATCTATTTTTTTTACGCCTCCCCCTGATGTGTAGTTCGCGTCTGCGTCCTTGGTGAATCAGCCTGGTGGGCAGCCTCCTGTGTGAAGTCCTCAATGGTAGCGTGATATTCCCCTGTTGGTGTCTGTGTGATTTTCTTTTAATTCTTTGGTGAGTCGGCGTCTGCTGGAGAGCTCTAGTGCTGGTGCGTCACTCCGTCCTTGCTGCTCGCATTCTCCTCTTGTCTTTAACAGCTCCTAACCACCATCTCTCTTCAACGTCCTCTAGCTGCCGACGTTGGAGAATTTTTTTTTTAATTGTGGTGTAACGTGAATGATCCTCTCCAGTTGTCGCGCCTCCACCTGTTCTCGTTGATGTCTTTTTTTCTCTCCTGTGTATTGGCTTGGTGGTCTCTTCGTGTTGTAGTTCTCCTCTCCTGGTGTCCAGTTGGTGGTCTCGTGGGTCAGCCTTCTTTGTAGCGTGCTATGGCTCTCAGTGGTGGGTCAGCGTCTTTTGTGCTTGCTGCGTGCGTGGTCCTCCCCTAATGGATGTTGGATTTTTTTGAAAACAAAAGAGAAAGAAGAAAGAAAGATAATAGAAGCCAAACTTTTTACTGATATTCCATTAAACTCAAAATAATGACAGCCTTAAATAAACATAGAAATAAACTAACCTTCCTAAATGTTAGCAACTAGAGAATAACATGGAAATCAAGATAAGTCCCACTACCCCACAAACTTCACAACTAATTGACTAGATAAACATGACCACATAATTAATAAAAACAATAATTTTGAATCAATATTCAACATTCCTGCTACTTACTATCTCACATCAAGCCCCCTATACTAAATTGAATTATTAAAGTTGACAGGCATTCATAATGGAATTTGTCATATTTTATAATAGACAATATACTTAGCCAAAACTTGTTCGCATTACACTGACTGCAAAATGTTTTTCTTGAAAATTTTCAATTTTTTTTTTGCTTAAAGGAAGTTTCTCTAGTTTGTATTACACTATTTAAATGCTCATTGAACTACTGAGAATTTCATGTTCTCTTTACTTGTTGATTTGCCAATAGCAGCCGTAAGATTTATATACTTTCACCATTGACTTAAGAACTATAAGCAACTTGAAAAAATTCAAGTTAGTACTTGTCAATATACCAAATCAAACTTATCTCTTGAGAGGATACTACATCCTGAGGTTGGTTGAAGTCCTCATTAGCCAGCCACTGTGAACAAACCAGACTTCCCTATCAGAGATAATCCCTTAGTTTGCTTAAGTTGACTTCTGTTTGACAAACATAACAGTAGCATGTCCAAGTGATCAACGTGGCAGCCCTATCAAAGAATCATTTTGGAATTTTCTATATTGCCATTCGTCCTTATTATAAAAGGACAGGTGTAAGCTTTTTAATCTTGATTATTAAGATAAGTCATACATGAATGGTGCCCATTCAGATCTTGAATATAATAATAATAACATAGATGAAACGAAAAGATCACTTACCTTGATTGGAATTCGTTATGATGTAGGGAGAAAGTTTTTACCGATTACGAACTAGTTTATCTCTCTTAACCCTCTTTTTGTACAATAGCTTAATGGATATTCCAATACACAAACACGTCCTTTCTGTATTTGTCTTTTTGTACCTAATTAGGGTAGAGAGAGAAATAATTTATATACATTTCTTTGTTGACATTAAATCTTGTACGTCTATCAAGTATTAAATTAGCGGTTAAGATTTAATATACTATTAAACTAAGAAAATCCTAAACCAAGTTTAATATGGGCTTATAAAAATCTGGTCATAACATCTGGCCATATTTCTTGCATTCTTCCACTTGGCTGGATGTTTCATCTTTACATTTAATAGTATAACATAAGTCTAGCAAGAATTAAATCTTATAAACCCTTAACATCATAAGCACCTCAACACAACAAATCACGTAATGTGGGTTATGACGGTCATACACAATATAATCGTATACTCCCTTCCATATACCACTACATTAAGAACTTATTATGTTTAGGTCCATAAGTTGTATATAAACAACATACAGTTCATATACTAGTTATGAAAATACATATAAATTTCTTATTCAAACAATCATGTATACATAAACATAATGAGTAAGAAATATAAAATTTAGAAACATATTATTATTGAGCTCAAGAGTGCTAAAATATCATCAAACATTATTATCAATCATTAATATAACCAAAACCTATCCTAAGCACATGTTCTTTGAATGTCTTTGGTTGTAAACCTTTAGTTAGAAGATTTGCTACCACGAGATCCGTCCTAATATGTTCTATATGCACTCTTTGTTTTTTAATGTCTTCTTTAACAACAAATTACTTTAATTTCATGTGTTTTGCGCCTCTAAAGTATTTTTCGATTTTAGAGAAGAAAACTGTTGCATAATTATCACAATAAATTTTCAATAGCGTACTTACTGTGTCGACAACCCCAAGCTTTGAAATAAAGTTCTGCAGTCATAATGTATCAATTGTAGCCTCATAATAAGCTACAAATTTTATTTCTATAGTGGATGAAGCAATGACAGACTGTTTGGTACTTTTCCACGAGATTGCTCCTTCAGCTAATAGGAACAAATAGCCAAATGTTGACTTTCTACGATTAACACACCCGACAAAATCTGAATCTGAATATCCATTCACTTCTAAATGATTAGACCTCTTATAAGTGAGCATGTAATCCTTTGATCCTTAAAGATATCTCATCACTTTCTTTGCAGCCTTCCAATATGTTGAATGCATTTTCTCATTGGAATGAGTGACATTTTCGTTTAGTTTTTGCATACAGTCATTAGGTTTTATACATATTTTTTCCTGCTAAATTGTTTAGTTTATCTAAATCTACATTTATAGTGGTTTATGTTTAATTTGTAGGAAATACACTTGACTTTAGTTGAAAAGGACACAACTCATATTCTGTTGCCCGATGCAGCTAACCTACTAGGAAAAGGAAGTTAATGGACTGATGCAATTAAAGGAAGTCCAACCTAGCAGTCCAGTAAAATAAAGCTAAACGACAGTGTAGTGGGAAAAACAAAAGAAAAGAAGCAGCTAGGGGAGAAGTCCAAAACGCAAAGCAGAACAGCAAAAAATGGTAGCACCAGGAAGCAGGACAAAAACGACACCATGTGGAGAGAAAACGCATCAGCAGCTATAAAATGGGAATAGGTTTTAATTAGGGACGATGACATCGAGAGGAGGCTAACGCACCAAGGGGGAGGCATGAAACGAGCGTGAACTGGGGGTGCTACAGTGCGTAAAACGGGAGAGACACACCAAAATGATGCACCATTAGGAGGAGGCTGACCCACTAGGGAGACCAGGGAGACGCACCATGTGGAGCTACAGAGCACAAACCACGCGAGAGAGCAGTGACACACGAGGGACGCACCATCAGAAGGGGCTGACGCACGTGAGCTCCAAGAGGCCATCAGGGGGTGCACGACCCACCAAGAGACGCATGCAAAACACAGTGAGGCAGAGACAAAGGGTGATGCAGAAAAAGGGGATCCCAAAACTTATCCGTCCTTTATTTATTATCTGATTTCTCATATGTTATTTGCTGACTTTAATTGCTGTGTTCTTCATTCCACCATGAGTGAGTAGCTTCCCCAAAGCTTCAAGGTTGGGGCTGAAGCTTTTAGCTAGGTTTTGTGGGTTAAATCTTGGTTGATTTATAAGTATGAATTTCTTGGTTTTGTTTTCTCTGTTTTAAGATTAATTTTGCTGGTATTGTGTTTGGCCAACCATTAATTGACATTAGTTGTTAACTGAGGAACCGATAGGTGAAAATTGATAACGGAACTCCAAAATAGTGAACTTATAAATTTCAGACTTAGACATAGACTGAATTTATGAGAGAAAACCAGGTTAGCAAAGAACTTAATGGGTGATGCTTGATTGCTAGGCTACGATAGTAGATTAGGATTATTGCATAATACTCCTTTGATACCTTGAAAAAGGATCTACGAGACTCTAGGCTCAACCTTTTATCAACCAGAATTCGCGTCATAAATCGATCCAGGTAAAGTCTATAGAAAACGTTAAAAGTGGAATCTTCTTTGAAGCCTACCAAATTTTATTCGAATTAACCCCTAGAGATATTCGTATCTTTGTTTAGCATTGTTTTTTTTTAATTTTTGATAGTTAAATTCCTTAATTTAATTCCCCATTCTTACACAACTGCTTAGTCCAATTAATTGAGTAATCCAAGCCTAGTACTTACACAATTACTACCTGTGGGACGATATTATACTATACTACTTGAGACCTGTGAACTTGCGGAGTTTCATCATAATAATTAATACCAGGATTACTTTGATATCTACCCAGCATCCCTACTGTAAAACTGATGTCGGGTCTAGTACAAGTTTGTAGGTACATCAAATTGCCCTTAACAGAAGCATATGGAATTGTTTCTATTTCCTTACGTTCCACATCATATTTATAAATTTAACTTTCACTGATTTCTTTCTTTCCATGTCTCCATATCTCTTGAGTAGATATGGCTAGAATTAGCACATTCCTCTTCTAGAGTGAAGCGGAAGCTTGTGTTTCAGCTAGGAACTTGATTATCTCTATGAACGAACTAAAGGCCCCATGCCGTGAGAGAAAAACTCTGATCCTATTCCAAATAGCGATGGAAAAAGGGCAGAGAAAGAACAAATGGTCTCGTGTTTATGTTCCTTCCTTACACAGACAACATATTTGATTCATATTCGGCATAAATTAAAGTCTATTCATCATTGCTACTCTGTTCCTAACTATTAGCCATAGGAGGAAAGCGCTTAGTCTAAGTATATTGTTATAGATTAAATTTTTATTATTATGATTTTTGGAGATTAGGTTTACGTATAATTATAAAGTATACAGTACAATATATTAATATACTATTTTGCAATTTTTTTAAAAATTCAAAAACTATTTCATAAATTTTAAAAACTGTTCAAAACGGTTCCGGTATTAACCGATACCGATATAGTATCATATCAGAACCTAATCTAGTACTAGGACTGGTACGATAGTTGTAACATTGATTAGATGTGTGACATTTTATTGAAAAAAGTTTGTTGCTTAGCTACCGGGTACGGAGAACATGTATCACAGTGATATGCTTGATCCAATACTCTCACCTGTATATTTCTTTTAGGCTATGTTTGGTTAGGAGATTATTAATGGAATAAAATGGAATGTAATATTATTTCATCATTTCGGAGGAGGGCTTATAATGGAATGAAATGAAATAGGATAAAAGAGGAAAGTTTCACATTACATCCTATTCCATCATAAACAGTAAAAATAAGTTACCTCCGATTTGAGAGGTTTATGATAAAATGTAAAATGATAAACAACATTTCCTATATTACATTATGAACCCTTATTCTAAACAACATTTCACTATATTACATTATGAACCCTTTCATCTCTCATAAATAACAATTTTTAATATTATATTTATTTACATTATATTCCATTAAAAACTATTACAATTTATTAAAAATCTTACTTACAACCAAAATGCCCTTAGTTAATTAAGTTATATGTAAACACTGTATATATTAGCTTTTCAATTGTGCCTAAATCCCTCCCTCAAGTCTCAACGACATCGTACAACGTCCATCTAGGTGTACAGACCAAATTGGCGCGAAACCAGCCAACGTTTCTCGAAAGCCCTAGTTTTCAAGCTCCAAATTTTCCTTCACTTCACTACCCTAATATCAAATCTCAAGCATTTCTCAATCAACTAAGAAATTGCCTTCTTCTATGCACTCATCTTCTTTTCATAAACCCTAAACCCTTCCTTTTTTATATGCTACAGATATGCGGAAATCCCTTGAAATTTCCCATAAAATTTTCGATTCTCGCTTCCCTCTCTCCTCTTATAATCTCTAAATGCTCCATCTTCAACTCCGCTGCCACTACTACCGGTACGATCTCGAGTGATCCTGTTCACGAAATTCTCTCCGGTCTTAGATTCTTGGGTTTTAGGAAGTTTGTTGGTGGGTTTCACTTTAGAACCATCGTTCCGACGCTGAGTTGTTCTCAGGTGGACCAGATAATTGAGGATTTGAGTGTTGAAGACGCAGTAACTGCGGTGGATTTCTTCAATTTGTTGGATAAGGATTTCTGTTTCCGGCATTCTAGGGTTTCTAGGTTAAGGATTGCGCATATTTTGGCGGAAAAGAGACATTTCAGTGACTTGCGTATTGTTTTGGACCAAATGCTTCGAAGAGAAGGTATTTGCTTCATTCATTCTTTTGTTTAGTTCTCCTTTTGCGTTTATAGTCATAACTAACAGTAGTAACTGTACTTAGTTACAATGATCTGACTTTCTTTTCTTTGTTTGTTGAAATAATTAATGTCGCTCATTTTGTTGTTTATAGAATCTGTGCAATTTTTACAGGATCTGGATCAGCTCCTTTGATGTATGAACTGCTTTGGTGTGGCTTTAGGGACATGGATCCAAGTAATGTGATCTGGGATTCATTGGCTTTTGCTTATTCTGGATTGGGAATGGTTCGTGATGCCCTCTTTATTCTGTTGAAGATGAGAGAGTTAAACATGAAAGTTTCAATTCAGACATACAATAGTTTACTGCACAACTTGAGAGACACTGACATTATGTGGGATGTGTATAATGAACTACTAGATAGTGGCACCCCTCAGAGTGACAATACTAGTGCCATAATTATTGATGGCCTATGTAGACAGTCTAAGTTTCAAGAGGCATTTCAGTTCTTGTTTGGGCCTGAGGGGAATAAATATGCACCTTCCATTGTTTCATTTAATACTATTATGTCAAGTTACTGTAAATTGGGGCTTGTAGATATGGCCAAGGCTGTTTTATGTATAATGTTCAAGATTGGACTACTTCCTGACGTGTATAGCTATAATACTCTTATTCATGGATTATGTTTAGCTGGTTCCATTGAAGAAGCTTTGAAATTCTCAACTGACATGGAAAAGCACGGGGTGCAACCTGATTTAGTAACCTACAAAATTCTCGCTAAAGGGTTTCATCGTGGCTTGATGAGTAGAACTTGGAAGGTTATTCACAAGATGCTAATTGAAGGCCAAAATCCTGATCTTCTGACATACACAATGTTGATATTTGGTCATTGTCAAATGAGCAATGTTGAGGAAGCATTAAAGTTGCGGAAGGAGTTGCTTTCACAAGGGTTTCAACTGGGTATCGTTTCATACAATGTGTTGCTTAGCAGCTTGTGTAAAAGTGGAATGGTTGACGTAGCACTGAGCATATTAAATGAAATGGAGGCCAGTGGCTTGCAACCAGATATTATAATTTACTGTATGCTTATTCATGCTTTATGCAAGCAAGGAGAAGTCAAAAAGGCTATTCAACTATATAGGGAAATGTACTTGAGCAAAAGTTCTTCAAAATCTTTCGCACAAGGTGCTATTCTGATGGGTCTCTCTGAGAAAGGGATGTTATTGGAGGCAAGAAAGTATTTTGATTCTTTGCTAATGGGTAACATGAGACTGGATGTCATTCTGTATAATATCATGATTAATGGCTATGTTAAATTTGGAAATAATCAAGAGGCTGTACAGTTATTCAGCCAAATGATGGAACAAGGGATAAGTCCAACTATTGTCACTTTCAATTCTCTTATTTATGGATATTGCAAATACAGAGGGGTGGCTGAAGCTAGGAAGTTGTTGAATAACATCAAGCTGCATGGACTGGAGCCAACTGCAGTAACGTACACTACTCTAATGAATGCATATTGTGAAGAGGGTAATACACACGAACTGTTTGAATTATTGTTGGAGATGAAAGCAAAAGCTATAGAACCAACTCATGTAACTTATACTGTGCTAATCAAAAGATTTTGCAAACAGTCAAAGTTGCAAGAATCTTTCCGATTACTTGAGGATATGCGTGACGTAGGTCTCTTCCCAGATCAAGTAACTTATAATACCATCATACAATATTGCTGCCAGTTGAAAGATTTGAGCAAAGCATTTCAGTTACTTGATGAGATGCTATTATATAACCTTGAGCCAACGACTGTTACATATAATCTCCTCATCCATGGTCTGTCTACCTATGGTAACCTTTGGGATGCTGACCATCTACTGGTTTTTGTTCAGCGACAAAATATAAAGTTGACTAAAGTTGCTTACTCAACAGTGATAAAGGCGCATTGTGTTAAAGGCAATTTCCATAGAGTACTTATGTTTTTCCATCAAATGGTCGAACTTGGTTTTGAAGTTTCACTCAAAGATTATAGTGCTGTAATTAATAGGTTATGTAAAAGATGTTTAATGGCTGAAACCATGTACTTTTTCTTCATGATGTTGTCTCATGGTGTTTTTCCTGATCAGGAAATGTGTGAAATGATCCTTAATACCTTTAACGGAAGTGATCATCTGTATTTGATGTTTCAGCAACTTGCCATGATGATTAAATCTGGATTTTGATTTTGATCATGATCCATAAATAAAAAATGAGCATTCTTATGTTTGACATCAATGGAATCAGTTACTCTGGTTTATGCTTGAAGATTTGTGGATGAAAGAGGTATGCTACGTATCTGCATCTTTTTTGGTTACTTTTTAACTCTGTTGTGAAGATTGTTCTTCGATACCAGCAATCTTCTGTGACAGAAGGCTCCAGTTGAATGGGATAGTTGGTGGTACAATAAGAAAGGGGTATTTTTCCAAATTATTTTGACCTAGGAGATGTATAAGATGACAGTGATAAGTTTTATTTGGATTCTTGCCAATTCCTAGGTTAGACATCCTCAATATTGTACGGGATGTTAAGTATTAGTATCAATCAACTTCTTTGTATGATTATTATCGATTTTTGTTTTCCAGCTCCTTTGAATCAATTTTTTCACTTGTAATGCATTCGTGAATACCTGCGACGATTGCAAATTGTGCAGATTCTCTTGGGAATGTAAATATGTTAGTAAGATCAACTGTGCATGTTCGTCCCAGGAAGCTACTTGAAGATGAGATCTTATTTCTTAGTGGAATAATGTGGAGGGAAAGAATTTTGCTCAAAAAATAGAACCAGGAGTTCAGATGCTAAGTATTAATATGCTCCAAACTGATTCGATGCTTTTTTTGGCATTCAGTGCAGCCTCACATCATCCCGAGTTTAACATGTGATTGTATCTTCTTTTCATTGTAGATAATTATTCTTACAGCAAGTGCCAGTAACAGAAGTATCAATCAAGATAAATGCTGCTACGGTGGTTGTACTTGGTTAATAAATTTCTATTTGATCATAGTTATTGATCTTGTCGACATGGTTGAAGATGTTACTTTTGTTTGATTTGATTGTTATAAAGCATCCTGGTCAACAACTTCTTCCTCTGGGAGGCAGCAAGGTATACGTAGGGACCGATCTCTATTGGGGCACTTGCTTCTGCCTTTAAAAATTTTCATATAAAAAAATTATTATTTTAAGTTTTGATCTTATAAAAAAATAAAATTATGCTTTCATTAAAAATAAAGTTTTGTTCCTACTTAAAAAAAATTTCTGGATCTGTCCTCGAGTATAAGTGTGTCATCTGATTGCTTGATAATCATTTTAACTCTCAGCAACTAGCGAATACATTATTTTTTGATAAATAGCGAATACATTATTGATATCAAATAATTTAAGTTACCTTTGTAAATAAATATCGTCTTATTGCAATAAAATAGGTGTTTTCTAACAGAAAGATGGTTGCTTCATGCGGTAGGCAAAGCTTTATTAAGTGACGGAGGACCATCAAACAAAGCCTTGGAAGATATGTCCAACATGGGCTTTGGAGCCCAAGAAGAAGAACCGACCACGAAAGATGATGAGTTAGAAGAAGTTGGTCTCAACATTCTCCTACAATACGAAGCTTTATGGAAACCTTTTGGGGACTCTAAAGTCTTGGTCCAAGTTGATGATCTTGAAGCCCAAATGGAGCCCATAGAGGACAAGGCTCTTGGCTCAAATCAAGTCACATGTTGTCCTATAACTTGACTTATCCAAGAGAAGGTATAATATTTCAACCTATGGTATGTTTTCAATAAGAGCATTGCTCATAAGTTTCCTATTTATTGTGTTTAATTCTTATTTAGTGTGTTTTAATTCATATCCTTAATTTTTCACATTAATACATGTATAGTGGACAACTATGGACAGTTTTTATTATTATTATGAATGTTTCATTAACGTTGTATTTGATTCCTGTCCTCGTTAGTGGGGACAGAAGATAAAACATAAAAATTCTATCTCTGTCCACCATTTAGTTGCTATCTTCGATTTATTGTCCACCGTCCCCAGATGGCAGGGACAAGCATTTTTGTTCCTCCGAAAATTGGAGGACAGAAACGCTTGTCTCTGTCTCCGAAACACAACCACGCTTCATTTTGACAAAAAGCACCCCTGACTCCTTCGTCTCTCTTCGTCCCCGACTCCTTGGTCTCTCTTCGTCTGGATCGCCCTCCACATTATTGTTAAGTCAAAATGACTTCACGATTTAAATTTTGATGATAAGCAAAAACCAGACGAAAGCCATATGTTGAAAAGCAGACGAAAGAAAGCTATTTTGAAAAGCAGACGGAAGCTATCTTAGAAAAGAAGACGAAGCGAAAAGCAGACGAAAGCTTAGAACGAAAAGCAGACGAAAGCTATCCGATGAAAAACAGACGAAGCGAAAAGCAGACG
>JANIHZ010000003.1:34743900-34759331 GCA_027478365.1 Erythroxylum rufum | reverse complement strand
AACCATCATTCCTACTTCATTTCTAAGCTCATTCCAACCCAAAATCATTCACAAACACAACATAATCATTAACCCTAAAAGATTACAACATTACTCACCATTCATCAATAACTCACTTCACACGTTCCACTACATTTTCACTTCTAACTATCATTAAACATGGTTAATATAACCAATCAAGAAAGAAAGAATGCTTGTACTTGTTGATGCTTAAAAGTCTTCAAAATCTTCAAAAATCTCAAACCCTAGCTTTCCTCTTCTTTTTCTCCTAGTCCCACGACAACTCTCTTCTTCTCTCCCTCATTCACAATTCTTCTTCTTCTAACTTACACTCTTAAA
The DNA here is from genome assembly GCA_027478365.1 of Erythroxylum rufum. NCBI lineage: Eukaryota > Viridiplantae > Streptophyta > Magnoliopsida > Malpighiales > Erythroxylaceae > Erythroxylum > Erythroxylum rufum. The sequence goes on along the minus strand of JANIHZ010000003.1, from coordinate 34,758,992 downwards.
GCTTGCAAAATGACCCTTCTGCCTTTCCATTTATGCCTTAAAACTTAAAGGTTTAAGTGATCTACCAAGATTACCCCTCAAGCATTCTTACTACATTTATACTTTAATTCCAACAATTCCTAATCTCTTTTGATGCTTACTAGACTTAATGACCCAATTAAAAAAAATAACTAACAACCAAACAAACAAACGTAACATAACTGAATCATTAAACTAATAAATTGATAATAACTGAAAAACTTTCGAGGTCCAACACCTTTAAATTATTATGTCACTATACTACAACCAAATGATTAGTTGCGCAAAATCAATCATTTAAATGCCTTTAAATTACTTGCGCTAAATCAATCATTTAAGTATCTTATACCATATCTTTATATGATAATCATGCTACTGCTAAGATAGTGGTTTAATGAGAGAACTCTATAAGATTCTCTGTAGTGAGTACTTGTTTAAAACTTACAATTTTCATCTTAATTATCATCATAATTAAAAGAATTTGACCAAATACATACTTGGATATTTGATGAGACCTTAGCTCTTTTTATATGCCCAATGGATCTAATGTTCTATAGTACGTTACTTTTTAAACAATGCAAATAACTATATCAAGTTTATTTAAAAACTTATTGATTTAATTAATCATTTCCATTAAATGAAAAATGTAATATGGCTTAATTAGCAACCATTGCTACATTGGAACATTTCCAATCTTAAAATGATGTTGTTCTAAGTAAAATAGACTTTAATTAGGATTTATGTATAACGTTAATATCTATATAACCTTAAACTCAACTATCAACTCATATGTAGAATAATAGATATATTTAAAACTTCACAAGTATCAGATATCTCAAATACTAAACATTTTTATTACATTATCTATATACATAGACTTAATAGGTAAATAACTTCTAATTTATCTCTATAGATCTAATTACCATAATTAAGTTGTTACCTTTCTCATATCCAATATGAATTGTTTTTGGATAATTATATTTTCAATAATAAAAAATATGAATTATTATTCTCTATAAGTAATATGTCTTTACAAAATCCTACTAAAGAGGACAGTTATACTCCAACTAACCTTTTTGTTGACATAATAAATTCACAATCATCAACAAAGTAAACTCTTTGAATTCATCACGAAAGTGAACCTTTCAATGTCTTGTAACCTTTTAACTACACATCTAATGTATCAATAAAGGAACTAGTTCCAATTGGATGTATTGTCATGAGATTTGAATTTTTCAAATTTCATCTTACTCTTACTACTTATCTTGAGAACCATTCTCCTATAATATATTAAAAGAAACAATATGTTCAACAACTCTGTAAGATTATATCTAACCTTTTGGATATCTCATTATCATTTATTATCCAATTTAGTTCTAAATTTAGTGGATAATATATGTTTCGAGTACGCATCACATCCTTAAATTATTAACTTGAGCTCTTTCAAAGTCTTAACGTTTCATATTTAACATGAAATCTTGCTAATTGATTTAATTGAAACTACTGAAGGTAAGTTGTAGTACTAGGTATAGTTATAAAAGAAATAAATATTGGATCATACAATATCTCATATTGTATTTTCCTTTTTACATAAATCCATACACTTATGGAATTCTTATTATGAAGGTGTTTATTAAAGAATCTCATTTCCTATAAATAATCAAAAAATTTAAACTCACCATATCAATTTTATCGAAGTGCTTCAACATTTTTAATGCTTAATTTCTATTTAGGTCTAAATAATTTGAACTTTTCAAAATTTTAAATTAATATTTTATTTAATTCATATGACTATATCATATAAAGTCCTTAGTAATCTAATAAAATATAAGTATCATCCTTTTATTAATTGTTTTTCCATCCAATACATCATATGTATAAAATTTAACAACTCAATACCACTATTATCCTTTCACCAAAGATTGGTTTGGTTATTATTCAACTTCACAACTTTCATATAATTCACAATAACAAGAATACATATATCCTTTATTATGTTTATTTAACCAACATGTTATAAAAGGATAGTCTCGGTTATCCAACTTTTTATTCTTGCCACTTATGTTAAACATAGGTCTCCTTTAATCCAATACATACAAACTATTTGTATAAATCTGGATCAACTACTTTTGCTCAAAATTCTTTTTCTTGTTATGCCTTAAACATTATAATAATGTTGAATCTAAATTTAGTATCAAATCATTATTAGCATGAACTATAAATATATATGATCTCTATTATACTTCATGCAAGCAAGAAAAATCATGCAACATTTCTTCTAATAATAAATATTATCATTCTATAGCAAAACCTTAATTGATGTCCATGTTTATATTTTTAATAGGCTAAATTAAGTGGAATAATTACATCAAGGTACTATACCTTGATACATCAAATGCAGATATGAAAGAATATACTCTTATCAGCTATAACAACAACAGAAACAACCTTCTGCATCTAGCTGCCAAGTTGGGGCCACCAACATCAAGTTTTGAAGCCGTTCTTCAATTGCAAAGGGAACTCCAATGTTACAAGGTCAAATTACAAACTCGATATCATATTTCTATTCCATTCTTTTTGCAAATGATTTATTCTCTGTTGCAGAAAGTGGAAGATGTTGTTCAACTATTGTATAAAACAACGTCAAACTGGAAAAATCAAACTCCAAAACATTTGTTTACTGAAGAGCACAATGCATTAGTTGAAGAGGGCGAGAAATGGATGAAGGAAACAGCTCAATCTTGCTCCACCATGGCCTCACTCATCACCACAGTTGCTTTTGCAGGTGCTTGCACTTTAGCAGGAGGTGTAAAAATCGTAGCTAAAAGTGTAAAAGTGCAAAAGAAAATTTTTATATAACAAGAATATAATACTCAAGTTCAAAAGTAGTAATAATAATAATAATAAATAAACAAACAAATAAATAAATAAATAAATAATATTGGGTTTATGGAATAAGAGAAAGGTCCTATTTCTGCTGCCCAAGAAGTAACGATGATTCAAGACAAAATTCATCTCCCAACTCTGGCATTTGTTGAAAAACTGCCAATTGCCGATATGCCTTTGCTTTATTCTCACAATCCCATAACATAACTTGAAGCCGACATCAAACAAAGCTGAAACCTGTAGCCAGTTACAAGCCAAGGAACCAAAGACAAATGCGGTAATCAAAAATTCTGAATTATTAGATAATAAGTAGTAAAGTTTACAAATCTGAATGGGAAGAAACGGCAGAAAGAATGTGACCTTACCTTTTAGTTATAGCCGGCAGACTCAACAGCCACACTCTTCACCAATTTGTTTCTATAACGTACTGAGTAATTAATATTGTAGTTTAGTGTCAGTCTAACTACAGGCGGAGAAAGTTAACATTAGATATTTTAGGCTTTCGGAGGTTTCCTACACATCGCTGACCATCAAGAAATGCTTTAGTTATCGCTTCGTAAAATTTTATTTGAGCCGGCAGTATCAATGCAACTTTCATGTTCTGCTACTAGCGATTGACATTGACTTGTCTGACGATGATAGCTTTTACCAGCTCATTACAAATTGTAAATAAAGAATCAAATATATGTACCCTTTAAGATTAATACAAACATACTTGTCCAAGTACAAATAGATTGTCACAAAAATCACAGTCTGGGATATCATTTTCAAGTGTCTCGATAACAACCTCAGATAGGAAACAGAGGTTAGGTCCTCTACTGTTGTCAAGCCTCGACGAACATCTAGTCGCAATTAGTAGGCCTAACGAGGACACCAGTAAATCTAAGAATCTTTCAGCAACAAGATTGTTTTATCCAGAGTTGCAAAAGAACATGGCTTCTTACTCGATGGAAGACTTCGTAGGAAACGGAGCTTTGAATGAGCTGCTTCCAAAATTGTTAGAGGAAGGCTGGGATGATGTGCCAACCTTGAAGCTTATAAACTCCGAGGATATGGATGTACTGAACATGACGCAGAGGCAAAAGGTTAGTTTTCATTGAAAAGTTGATGTTTCCCATCGTACTCTGTCAATCTCTGAGCTTCTTTTTTCTCAATTTAGGATGCGTTGGAAATCAGAACATACCTGCATGACCGCGTGCTAATGCAATATGGAGATGTGCTGGAGGCCTCAGGAAAATGCTTGCCTGAGATTCTTAGTTTAAGAACTAAAGAAATTACTACACAGTTTGGTCTGAAGAGAGGTCACCTCGTTCGTTTCACGAACAGAACTGGTTTACGTACAGAGCATTTGCCCACTTCATATTCATTACCAAGAAGGACGATGACCCGCAAAACATCTGACAACGATACCCTTTTCAAGAGCTCTGTTTCAGCCCGATCAATGAAGATGCAATTGAGATCTAATGCAGGAGTCTATTATGACGACAAATCAGTGGAGCAATCAGTTGCTGATTTAAAGGTCAAAGATGGACATATATTTGAAGGGATAGTTTCAGCAGGGCCTCCTGAGCCTCGACTTTGTGGGTGTTTAACACCTCCTCCAGTTGTTGACATGGTTTCACCTTATTCTTGTATTGGAAATATATCAATACAGAAAATGGCACCTGAATATAAGATAGGGATGCAGCCTTTGGTCAAAACCAGAACACCTCCAATGAAGGCTTCTCAACTCTGGAGGGATAAACCAGCTGTGCTTCTGTGCATCCGACGACCTGGGCAAGCGTTTTTCTTCTTCTGGTTTTGATTGTAAATTTTATGCTTTGGAACGATATCATCCAACCATTATTATAAAAGATAAAAGACTTAGACTGTATGTATGGTAGTTTTAAGAGTACACGGACAAACTTTACTCCTAGTTGATTTCTCAATGTCACGACAGGTGCATCATGTGCAGAGCTGAAGCTCACCAGCTTTATGCAAAAAAACCAATATTTGATGGATTGGGAGTTCGATTATATGCAGTTCTCCATGAAAATATAGAATCCGAGGTAAGGTACCAAAGTGAAGTTTCAGCCACCTGAAATGCAATAAATTCCCAACTCCTTTTCTTGATGCTTAAATTGTTTCCATACAGGTACAAGACTTCTGGCCTCGATACTGGGGTGGTGTTGTACTGTTTGACAGGAATATGGAATTCTTTAAAGCTCTTGGTGGTGGACAACTGCTGAAGGATAAGTTCTTATCAGGATTTGTATTCAATCCCCGAGCTATTGCAAATTACAAGCGTGCTAAAGCGCTGGGATTAGAGCAAAACTTCAGAGGAGAAGGTGAAATCAAGGGTGGACTTTTTATTGTTGGCAGCGGCAAGAGTGGCATTGCCTATCAATTCATTGAGAGAAACTTTGGTGATTGGGCACCTTTAGCTGAAATAATTTCAATCTGTAGCCAAATTCAGGTAATTATTCTTAGCTTCTCTACTCAGACTGTATGAATTTTGCTATATAACATTCATATCTTTAAACTGGTGCAGAACCAACAAGAAGAACAAGAGCAGTCAGGAGATTATGAATGACAATCAAGAGATCATGAGATTTATTTGTGATTTATCAGATCATATGTTATGTCAAATAGAATCAAACCAGTGGTTCATAGTTTGCTTTTCATTGAAGTTCATGTCTTTCTTTTCAAATTAGAGAAAATGAATGGTATGGAATACTTTAACAGACTGATTCATAATATTTGATTAATTGTTCAACCCCACTAGACAGACGTTTCAATTTTCCCCAGTTTCTAACTTAAAAATGAATAATATGAAATACTATTAATTCAAGATATTTAGTAATTGTTAAACGGTTAAACCCCGTAAAACAGAAGCTGCAATTTTCCCTAGTTTTCAACTTTTATATAAAATATTTTATTTTAAACTATTCTATTTTTGATATAAAAAAAATAGAAGCTAGTTGTTAGACTCTTAAGTCCAGATTGCGGGATCGTACGAGTGTTGGCGAGCTTTGGCCAATACTTGGCACGCAGGTCGGCACGAGGAAGGCGTGTTGACGAGGGAACAAGACGAAGTCTTGCAAGTTGGCGAGCAAAATTCGAGGAACTTGCGAAGTAGGCAAGGGATGCGGGAAGTATCGGCGAAGATATCGAGAGTATGTGAGATTCGATACGCGTAGATACGCATTGGTGGAAATCTTCGACGAGACGTAAGAATCAGATGTGAGGTCGTGCAGAGTTGGCGAATTAAGTCATGTGAGATTCGAGGGTGCACGAGAATGCGCAAAAGTGTGTGAGATCCCGCGAAAATGCGTGAAGGCATGCGAGCACGACGAGGCGCATAAGCACTTGACTTCGGCAAAGCATGTCGAAGGTATGTGAAATATGCGAGGTTTTATACTAATTTGGATTGTGACTTGTACTTAGTCATGAAGCAACGAAACTGTAACATGAGTGAGCTTGATCATGAAAAATAGACTTATCCATAGATGTGCATTGATAGACTTATGTTCGAACTGTGGATGATGTGGCATATGATAACGTGGTAGATAAGATCACAGTAGATGAACATCAGCTTTAAGAGATAAAGATCATGTGAAAGGATCATTTGAAGATAGAGGAGATCTTTGTAGATAAAGATAATCATTTCTAGATAGGATAATCTTTTATCTTGTTAATGTGATATAACTTAATCCTATTAGATAGGATAAGATCGTAATCTTAGCTAGCAGAGTTCTATTAGGACTCTAACTTAGTAATCTGGAGGAGCCTATAAATAGCTCACAAGAGTTGAGAGCTATTTAGAGAATTCGATTAGTGAGTCATTCATTAAGAGAAATCACACAGAGGAGAGAGCTTTGAGAGTTTAGAGCTTTTGGGAGAGTTCTCATTGTAAGGGCTTCAAGTAGGGAGTTTTTTGGGAGTGCTTCGTGAAGGAGGTACTTGTATCTTTTGTTAACATTTTATTGAGAGTTAATGAAAGAGTAGCTTCGGTTATATTATATTTATATATCTTGTTGCTTTCTTTACTCTGTTATATACTTGTGTTATTTTGTGTGTGAGGGAAATACTTGAAACACTTGTGTGCGCGTGAGGTGTTCGAGAGCTAATGGAATTGTTCAACGACATTCATGTGAGAAAGTTGAATCTTGCTTAAGTGGACCTAAGAGGGATTGCCACACGAAGGTAAGGCACGACTGACGGTAAAAGTTCGAGTCCAAAGTAGACCTTTGTGATACTAGCCACGATAGTTTCTTTCAAAATATTTTCTAAACACTTCTTTTTAACCAATTGAAATAATATCTTTTATTTGTTTTTATCATATTCACATAATTGTGATAGTAATGAAAATAAAGCTCCGTCAATGCCTCTCTCTTAAAAATGTTTTTCCATGTAACTCAATTGCAAAAGAACTTCTCGTTAATTTTTCTTTTACCAACCCAGCATATGTTTAACAAATAAGAAAGTAGAAACTGCAGATGATTTTTACGTTCTTATAGCAACTCAAAAGTCTTTACATTCACAAACTAGTGAGATCAATTCGTAAGATCGTGTTTACTTCCACTATTGCCAATCATGCTTATAAAGGTGTTAACATCAATCTCCTGGTAATAAATTTTCAATTAGCGATACTCCATTAATGATATCTTGCTGAGAAAATGTAGACGTAACTTGGTAACAAACATGAAAATGGGATTTTGAAAAGTCTGACACAATCACGAAAGTTTAGGGGGTCTATGTAAAGGAATTTATTGCCTTAATAACCCTATGTTATTTATAAGTTGTTAAAAAAACCCTGACATATAAATATTAGCAAAAAAACCTCTGAGTTGAAATTTTATTAACTTACAGTCCCTTAACAACACACGGCTAAGGATTTTTTTTGCAGCAAAATTGAAAACATAAGGTTAATAGAGTAACATTTTATATCTTATGATTTAATTAGCTACTTTCGTATAACACAGGAGTCGCTACAGCAATTTTGTCCTATGTAAAGTCTCTCTCCTATATTTTTTACAAAAAGCTTGTTTTTATCGTTCCAACCTGTAATTTTTTTGTCACAAAAAAGTAACTTTTATCAGTTGTTTCAACTCTCTGCGGAGGAGATTTTGGAAGATGACAATATAAGAAGAAAGCAATAAATATAATTTGCCTAGTTATGTAAATTACAGAGCCCATCTTATCATTCAAGGGCTTCGCTATTAGTCCGTGAGAATCTTGGAGAAACCAATCTATACATTTTCAGCTTCACAACCTGAACAACTCCTGATCAATCTGTACTGTTACCAGGATTTCCACTCCCAAATCAATAAGGTTGGAGCGGTATTAATCTTGACAAAGTGAAATCAACCTACATTGTCAAAAAACCTTGCCTTCCACAAGTGACCAGTAACTGCTCCCTAGGAAGAGTTACTCCCCAACTCAAGAACTAGGTTGAATTGCAACTGAAAAGAATCTCGTATGCTTTTATCTTTAAGATTAGCTGTGAAATATAAGAAGTAAAGCCGTTTTGGTCGCATAACAACAAGGGGAACAATTACAGTTCAATTTTCATTTGGCCTGAGGGAAGCGATCCTGGAAACAGAAAAGAAACAACTTTGGATTTAGAATTGAGACACTTCGCTTCTAGTCTAAGAAAAGTTTATATATTTAAGAGTGGCAAACACGAGCTATACCGTTCATGACTTGACTAACTTGAGGAGCATTGATTCCATAGTTCACCTGAACAACGTTATGGAGGTCTTCCTCCCACACATTAAGTACCTGTTGTCAAAAGTATGACATAAATGATATTACTTGCATGAATAATGCCAAATTCCAAATAAAGAAACGGAGATTCTTATCACCATGCTGTTTCACAACAACACAGTAAGAGGTAACAGGCTAATCAATTAACTACCTGAGAAGGCTCTTTAATTCCTCCAGTCATGGGTTTCACCTGGGGATTAACAGTTCTGCTGAGTATGTCGGACTGGCTCTCCATCCCTGGAATGGTAGCTGGAACAAGTCCTGATTGAGTAGGATGCAACTGGGGATAAATCATAGGCAACTCTGGCGAAAACGGAAGAGCAGAGGAAGAAACAGCCCGAGACTGAAAGATCTGAGCATATAGGTAAACCATAATTATGAAGATTATGAACCAGACAATATGCAGAAAACAGAAGTTACAAGTAAACCATGTTTTACATATGGACATGCTAACTCTTGGTTTACTGGGCAGCAAAAGATTGTCAAAAGATATCATTCACTTACATCTTTTGCCAGGAGTCCTTCTACGTTAAAATCAAGCCTTGGACTCACCGTTGCAAGTTTCATGGATAGAAACTGAAAAAATATATATATATATATATTTAAGATGAGATCTCAGCAAAGTACTCTAAAGCTTTCTGCAGTTTACCAAGTTTTCTTTACATATTTAAAGCAACTCATTAAAAAGATAAAGAAATAAATAGTTTCCAGCCCACCCATTTCAAGCAATTTATGAGTTATAGCATACGGTAGAATAGTGTTTTTCTGCCTGCAGACAATGCCTCTGTGATGAAATTGAGCTGCCTATGGCATGGGTGGAGAGTATTTTGCGATATTCATGCCACCGTTTAAAGGATGAATGAAGTAGATTCTTGTCACAAGTACCTCAACTTGCCTCTGCAGTGATTGCACGTAGTTGATGATTTCATCTAGCATCACTGCCTTGCCTGTAACCTGCAAATATAGTTGATTATTTTACAAAAGAATCAATCAAAGTAATTCAATATTGTAATTCAAGTGAAATGTTCGTCATTGGGCGGGCATAAATACCAACAACCGACCTTGCTACAACCTGGGACAAGGTCTTGTAGAAACTTCATCCTCTCACTAATCTTTTCCCTTCTTACCTGTATTAACAATGAATACATTAAAGCTTAAAGCCTAAAATGAAGTCGCTCAAGGTCACCAAACCACTTTGACACAGCATCTTACTCTTTCTGCAAGACTATGGCTATTTGTTGCCTGGCCTCTTCGAGCTCTAACATGAACGTACTCTTCTTTTGGTGGTTCTGAAGTTTTACCTTGTTTTCCAATAGACTTACTGGTATTTGAAATGAGGTTATGTTCTGCTTTTTGTTGAGTTCCATGGTTAGCTTTTGTAACATCAGCCGATCGTTGGGTTTGCCTTGCCTGATCGAGCTCAGAATCCTACCACAAAGAAGAAGTTATACAGACAACAGAATAGTGAGTCGAACAAGCATAAAATAAGAGAATAATGATGATATGTAGTTTCTACCTGCCCATTTCTTTTTCTCTTTTTTGAGCCAAGGCTCTTAGAGAACATTTCCCCACCATTTTCATCCAATATAGATGGCTCCTCTTGACCACCATCACCACTGAATTCAGCTTCATCCGATTCACTGCCAGACTTACCAACACCTTGTTTTAATTCATCATGAGATTTTACAAGGCCTTCCCTTCTTCTCTGACTCTTAAGGGGGTTATCATCAAAAGCTAAATGATCAACGGACATGGAAACATCTTTGGGTGCATCACCAACACTCAAAGCATTCTTCTGAGCTTGTCCTCCAGATACAGATTTCAACCCGCTACCTGTAAAAGCTTCTTCTGGTCCTTGCATCATTCCCACACCCCTAGAATAAAGACCCATGGTGTCTGGAACTCCAAAAGGGTTCAGCATATCACCGAAATTCCCACCACTAAAGAACGAAAACCGTGCAGCACGCTCAATGAATGCAGAATCAGCAGGAAACTGGGATAAGCTCTGCGGGAGCATTAGAGGGGCAGTTGGCAAAAACATAGCACCTTTCAGCATTGTATTTGGCAAATTCCACCCAGCGTCCAGTGTTCCATCAATAAATGTTCTCAAAGATGCAGGGCCAACTTTCCCAATTTCTATTGTGTTCGAAGTGCTTGCGTTATTTTTAACATTAATCTCAGTAAAACATAAGTTTTGTGAATTGGTGGGATGCTCCCACATGGTTGGACCAAGTGAGTCTATCATAGAAGTTGATGAACAGCAAGAAACTCTAGCTACATCTCCTCTGCATACCACCATTTGACTATCAGTGGGAAGTAGACCCAGGGATGAATTTGCTATATTGGCACCTGTAAATCGCCAATCCGAGGGCATGCTGCCAGGAGAACGATAGTTTATGGCATTTTCATTACTTTTTTCCTGTTCAAGTTTATCCTTCTCATTCATTTCCATCATTCCTTGCACGGCTTGCGACTGTAGTCACCAATAGCAACTTTTATCTCACAACTGCATTTGGCCCACGAGCAAACATGTTATCAATTCTATCAAGCTAGAAAGTAACGTCTAAGTTGAACAAATCAAGAAACTACTCAATATGATCAACCAAAGATCAAAAGAAGCGAAGACAGGTAAGAAGCTCTACTTCTACAAGAACTTCTTTCTTCCTAATATAAGCTTAAACTAACTTTATTAAGAAGCTATAGGTGCAAAACAGAAAATTTGAACCCGCAACAGAAGAAACTTCAGAGATCAAAGTGTGTAAAGATATTCCTTTAACAACTCAATCCGCCCGGGAAAAAATTATATATCCATGCAAAACTAACCACAATATATCAGTTGTTGGAACTAAACTGTAGAGACACGCTACTGAAATTGGCCCAAAAACCCAAAATTTATTGAAGCTGAAAGACCCAGGTACCAAAATGAGTACCAAAGATGATAGAAGTTGGAGTGGTAATATTTCCAACGCTACCAACTACCGAATTTTCCGTTTACTGAAATTGCAACCAAGAAAGTACCCCCCAAGACAAATGGATCACAGGAAAAAAAGTTCAAAGAAAAGCTGCAAAAGGGCGTAACAGAAGCAGTCAAATAAGAAAACAAAAGAACATTGATTTCAGTACAAGTCAACAGCCCCCATTCAAAACCACCCTAGTCAGAGTTCAACGGCAGAGAGCAAAAGCCCGCTAAAAGTAGCAAGAGAAAGATACCCATTTCAGATTCTGTGCAACTTTTGATACTCTGCACTCAATGCTCAGTACAAGCCTTTTCTCCACTCAAAGACCAAACTTCATTGAATTTTTTGGGCTCTGTTTTGTTCAAAACCTTCCTCGGCTTTTCAGCTCACATACAATCTGTTCTGTTCTATACACAACCCCAGAGTCTCAGTTAATACACAAAAGAAAAGAGCCTGGACGTTCGTTCAGTTATTATAAAGACCATGAGACGGGTTGAGACTTGAGAGAGAGGAGGGGAATTGAAGTTAAGGTACTTGAGTAACTTTCAAAGAGAGAGAGTGAAAGAGCAGAGTAACGGCGAAGGTCCTGCATTTATACCCACGCTTGCATCAAAAAGAGAGCTCTGATGATTAACCACCGCCACTGCCACCGTGAAATTTTAAAAAACGGCTCACTCTTCTCACTGACTCTAACCTCTGCTTTATTATCGACTTTAACTTTAATTTGGTGTGTATTCTAAGTGATAATTTGTACCTGCATTGGCTAGCAACTGACATTTTTCTTTTAAGAATTAATTTCTCGGGAGCTGAGCTCAAAATGTTTAATGGGTTTCTTTAGTCAAAGGCTCAAAATGTAGCTATACCTGTAGCTGTAGCTCATCTCCACTCAACCCTCGGGGGATTTTGCATTGTCTAGCTCATTTCCACACATTTCATTATCATGCCTTTGAATGATTCAAAATATTTACAAGATTGCTTTTCTTTTCTTAGATTAGATAAACTTGTTCATTAAGAAACTGGGGCTTAACGTCTTTGTTTCCCCCTTTTTTTTAAAAAAAAAAAATTAACGTCTCTGTTTACTTCTATGCGTCAAGGATTTTTGGCCTGAAAGATGCTGCCCACTGTATTTTGCAGCTTGACGACTTTCAAGTTAAAATGGCTTATACGAAGGCCTAATCATAAAAATAGAAGAGTAATTGAATTTAATGGCTATGATCATCTCATGACATTCCCAGAGCTAACCCATCAGGCTTCAGTTATTGTTTCTTTCTTGGGTAACTAGGGCATATCGAGAGCTAGAGGGCATCCATGAACATTAAAATATCCTTATAACAAACACTTTATGCACTTAATGGCCGATACTCTTTTATCCTTCCCTCTCTTTTTCCCTCGCGTCATTATGAGTCGGAGCCTTGGGACTTGCTATCTCAAAGACCAAAGCTTCAAACTAATAATAATGCAAAGTCTTGAGCAGTTCTCTTTTCTACACCTAATCTCTACTAACCACGAAGCTTCAAAAAATTACAGGTGAAAATGATTTGTGCCGATTGGGTAGTGTTTTACTCAATAAATTGAATAGAAACAATAAAACATGCATCATCACACTCTGCTGTGCATCGTACAAGAAGCCATGAAATTAATACTTAGAAGAGAACAATGATAAATCTGAAAAAGCGCCAATCACCCTATTAGATTATGAGGAAGCCAAGAAGTAGAAAATTGGGGTACTGCCACATATCTTCTGACTAGTTTCAACTGTAAGTATAGGCGGGACCTGCATAATTTTGTATAATTGAGAGTTGGTTCAGGGTTGGCATTGGCTCGTCTTTTGGGAAAAGCTAAAACCTATTCAACCAAAGCACGTCCCATACGCAACATGGGATGGCAGTTGGGGATTCGAGATCTCTCAACGAGACCTTTATTATTCTTTAAAACTGAAGAATCAAACACCACTCTATAATGGATCATTACTTGCTCTCTCTCTCTCTACGTGCCGTGGCCCGTGGACATGTACCAATCAAATGCGGATTGCTTTAAGCTTCAATCAATTAAAGGAAGTAGGTTTAAATACTTTGTGTTTCTGCCCTTACAAATAATTTAACCATATGTACGTTCATGCTCGTCATCCAAAGCTCGAAATCTTATATTTTACTTAAAGCGTGTGAACCAGAAAATCATGGAAGTAAGGATATATATATAGCTTGAGAAGTGAGATGCAAGAAGCCTAAGGACTCTGTTGGCACTTATTCTGGTTTCTGACTTTTCTGTTTATATTTTTTATTTTTTATTTTTTCTCTTTTTTTGGTTCTAGTTTTTTAGCTTGCCAGCTCAACTTGTGTTAGATGGTTTTTCTTCTTCTTTTTTGACGGTTATCCAATGACTTGAGCTCAATAAAGTGAACTGAAACACAACTCTTGAAAGAAGGTTCTAAAAATAAGAATTTTCCTCTCTACTATGATTGAGAGCTTAATTTCATTACTATGTTCATCGCTATCTTCAAATTTTATCATGGTATCAAAACCATAATCAGGTGTAATTTCTTCAACGTCTTATGTTCGTTGCGTTCTTGGATATGCTGTTGAATTCTGGTTGCAACATTGCTACACTTTGAATTTGAGCATTTGTTGTTGAAGTTTCTTCGAATATGTCTACTGAAGTTCAATCGCATTTTTCCACTGAAATTGATGTTAATAGTGAATTGTACATTCATAATTTGGATCATTCGAATCATAGTCTTGCTACGCAAAAATTGAATGGTAATAACTACAACAAATGGCAACAGGCTGCTGAGATTTCTTTGATTGCGAAGAATAAATTTGGTTTTGTTAAAGGCACTTGTGCAAAGCCTATTAATGAACCTGTTCAGGAGATGCAGTGGGAAAGATGTAATAATTTGGTGATATCTTGGATTCTACAGTCTGTAGAACCAGATATAGGTAATAGCATTTTAAGCTTTCGATCTGCAACTAATATTTGGACTGAGTTGAAGGAGAGGTATGGACAGACCAATGGTCCAAGAAGATATCAGGTGCAGAAAGAGTTGATAGGAATTTCACAAGGAAATCAGTCTGTGAGTAGTTATTACACACAAATGAGGACGAAATGGGATGAATATTTTGGGTTGGTTGAGTTACCAGTGTGTAATTCTTGTGGCGCAACTAATGTGATGAACAAATTTCTTGAAGATCAACAGCTTCTACAGTTCCTCATAGGACTTAATGAGGATTTTAAAACAACGAGAGGGAGTATATTAATGATGCAACCCATGCCTACTCTAAGTCAAGCCTATAGGTTGATCTTGCAAGAAGAGAAACAGAGATGATTGTGAAGTATTACCTATTGTTTTGTCAGATGGAGCTGCTTTTGTTGCTGGATATCAAAAATAGAAATCAAACGTGTTTCAACCAAAGTATACTAACAGTGGTAATCAATGTCAAGTGACTGATACTGAAAACTGTTAGAGTAGTGCCCTAAAGGCAATCC
>JANIHZ010000003.1:34631458-34649197 GCA_027478365.1 Erythroxylum rufum | reverse complement strand
TCATTTATTTCTAAGATTATTATTATTTGATTGTCACCAAAATTAATAGAAGTGAAGTCTTCTTGACTTAACAATATAAACATTAGATATAGTCTAATTAAATAGCACTAATGTGGTAATTCAACTTAACTATAAAATCTGATTAGAATTAATTAAATTTGACTTAATTTAATGATTTAATGTAATTAAAATAAATTATTAGTTTGAGCGAATTTAGTTAGTTTAGATCGAGTTTAAAAGTTAGGTTATATCATCATATAAACAACATTTGATTAGTACAACTATGATATTCATTATGTGTGTATTTCATTTTCATTTGTTAATTGAAGCATAAAAAAAATTTTTAATAAAAAATTAAAAAATAGTAATGTTTTTAAATTTTAAAATTAAGAAAATTTTAAAAATATTTAAAAAATAGTAGAGGACTTCTTCCCTATAATGTTTGCCACTGGATATAGGCTCAATACGAAGGTTTTTCGATATGTTTGTCCACCCTAGATATGCTGCTTATTTACAATTCTCCTAAATGAAAAATAATGAAAAATAAAATGATTCGTAATATAGGACATATGCTAGATTGTGAAAGCTTTCCATCTTTCCTCCAAGGAAATATTAGAATTGGAGGAAATATATTGATATAACAACTCCTTTTGAATTCAACATATGGGATTGGAGGAGCTTGGGGTAAAAACAACTGAGAGCAGTGCAATAGCTTTAGCTCTGATGATGCTTCGAATATTGTATCTCTTTGTGTATATGCTTGTTTTTATTGCAAGAGTTAAATAGCCATTGTATTCATGTTAATGAGTATTCGTGCACATCAGTTCCTTCCATTTGTTACTAATGGGTTGAATTTGCTTACAGTTGTTGCAATGGTAGGATGGGCGAGAACTTCAATTCAAAGTGAGACAATAAAACCTGATTATATGTGGTCAACCAAGTTAATATTTTATACTCTCATGATATTGGAGTTTATTGTGAGTAGAATATTACATAATGTTTGTTTCAAATAAGCATTCAAGGTCTTTTTATTAGACTAGTATTTTAGTAATGTTCATGGAAAAGAACTTGTGTTATTATTATCTTTAATTACTATTGGTTTCTTTTGGAGATATCAACTCATCTCCACTTTATAAGTATGTTATGTATAGAGTTTGACGTTTCTCATATCAAAAAATGTTTTACTTTTACAAGATTTACTAGATTTAGGATACCAGTATTATTCATTTGATCTGATTGTTTATTGTCCTTCTAAGAAGAGTTGATCCATCTGTTAGACTTTCGTATTGGATTGTAATAGTGTATTTAACACTTTTGAAGCAGAGAGAAGAGAAAAATAATAAGCCAACTTGTTTGTTTTATTAACTCTTTAGATCATATTGCATTACAACTTATTACAACTCTTTTTATAAGCCTAAACATCATATGAAAACTCTAGAAATTCGTATAACAATAAATAACATAATTCTAAACAGCATAGTTAATTTTGACCATCCTTTACTAAAACAGTCATAACTTTTAAAGAGAAGTCCAAATAACTTGAAACTTTCATAACTGAAACTAGACTTAAAGAGCTTTAAATCTATAGGTTAGACACCCAAAATGACCAATGTATGTCCTTTCAAATTCTCTCTTAAATCAACCTCAAATTATGTCCACTGCAAACACTTTAACTATTGGACTAAATTAAGTTTAGATTTCCAACATCCCCCCTTTAACTTAATTATTTTCTTTCTTGCATCCCAAACAACTTCTTGAATTTGTTGAAGAGATCACTTGACAATGGTTTTGTGAATATATCTACTACTTGATCATAACTCGCCATGTGAATCATCTTCATGTCACCATCTTTCACATGGTTCCGTATGAAGTGAAAATGCACATCAGTATGCTTGCTCCTTTCATGATGCTCCAAGTTCTTTATCAATTCAGTCGCTGACTTGTTATCCACTCGAACTTATGTTAGCTTCTCTTAAGTAAAGTTCATCTCCTTTAGTAAATTACACAACCATGAAGATGCAGCAACATATTCTTCTTCACAGGTTGACAAAGTAACTATAGGTTGTTTCTTCAAAATCCATATAAATGTCGTGCTTCCTATGAAAAATACAAAACTCGTAGTGCTCTTGCTATCACCCACATCTCCACTCCAATCACTATCAGAATATCCAACAAGATCAAACTCATTAGTATGAGAGTAAAATAAGCCATAAGATAATATACCTCTAATATAACGAAGAATTCGTTTTATGGCTTTCTAATGCATCATTTTTTACTCCTCTATGTACTAGCTTACCAAGCCAACTTCATATGCAATATTCGACCTTGTGCATGTAAGATAACACAAAATTCCAACCAAAATTTTATACAATGTTGCGTCAACTGCCTTACCTTCATCATGTCTAGACAATTTCATGCCACTCTCAATTGGGGTGCTTACGGGATTACAATCTTCCATTTTAAACTTCTGTAAAATCTCCTTTGCATATGCTTCTTGAGATATAAAAATTTCATATTTACCTTGTCTCACTTCTAATATGAGAAAATGAGATATGAAACCTAAATCGATCATCTCAAACTCCTATGTCATTTCCCACTTAAACTTCTCAATCATTTCTTTATTATTTTCCATAAAATTAAGTCATCCACATACAAGGCCACTAATAAGATGTCATCTTCTTATACCTTCACATATAACGTATGCTCATATGAAATTGCATAAACCCGTGCTCCTTAAAATATGCATATATTCGGATGTTCCATACTCTTGGCGCTTGCTTCAACTCATACAATGCCTTATTTAACTTCAACACCATATTCTCCTTACCAGCTTTTACATATTTAGGGGGTTGTTCAACGTAGACCTCTTCTTCAAGCACTCCATTTAGAAATGCCGACTTCACTTCCATTTGAAAAATGTTCCACTTGCTTTAAGCCACCAACGAAATTAGTAGCAGAATTGTCTTCATTCTTACAACCGGGGCAAACACCTCCTCATAATTAATCCTAACTTTTTGCTTATATCCCTTCGCTACTCCCTTCGCCACTAGTCTCACCTTGTATCTCTCAATTTTGCCTTGCACATTCACCTTTTTCTTGTAAACCCACTTCATACCAATGGGCTTATGAATCTCGGGTAATTTTGTAAGTTCCTAAGTATCGTTTTTGTCAATTGCTTTCATCTCCTCTTGCATCGCAACTTACCATTTCTTATCTTTTACATCTTGCTCGAATGTGATATCTTCTGCATCCATCAAAAGACACGCTAAGGGTAATTCATTTGTCACCTTGTATAGGTCTCGCGAGCTTCTTATTTTTAGTGTTCTTATCTCATCTTTATTATGGGATATAGTTGAAGATGGTCCACTTGTGTTGTTGTCGATGTAGTTGTGTTTGTTGATGCAAAAATTGTTGTTGATGCTACTTCTTTCACTTCTTTATGAGTTATCTCCTCTATGGAACCCCAATTCCACATGCTTTCTTCATTGAATTGCACATCACAACTCATGAGTATTCTTTAATAAAGGGATCATAGAGATTATACATCTTAAAGCTTTCATCATAGCCAATAAAAATTAACTTCTTGCTTTTATCATCAAGCTTTGTGTGCCTTTGATCCAGAATGTGAGCATAAACCACACTTTCGAACACCTTTAAATATGCCATAGATGGTTTGACACCACACCATGCTTCTTATGAGGTAACATTCTCCAAATTTTACGTTAGACAACGATTTTACAAATACACTGCACATCTCACTGCTTCAACCCAAAATTCCTTTGGTATGTTTTTACTCTTTAGCATGCTTCGAAATATGTCAAGTATGGTTCGATTCCTTCTCTCTACTATTCCATTTTGTTAAGGTGAAGAAGGAGCTATTAAGAACCTTCTAATGCCATTCTCTTCACAATAATTTACAAACTCTTTTGATGTAAATTCGCCACCTCTATTGGACCTCAAAGCCTTTATGCGCTCACCACTCAAGTTTTCAACAAGCACCTTAAATTTCTAAAAAATAGAAAATGCTTCCAATTTCCCCTTTAAAATGTAAACCCAGTTCTCTGGGAATAATCATCAATAAAAATAATAAAGTAACGATGCTTACCAAAAGAGTTAGGAGTTATTGAACCACAAATATCGGTATTAACTAATTCAAACACCTTCTTCTCACAAATCTTGCTTCTTTTGGAAAGAATTCCTTGGAATTCTTCCAAACACATAACCTTCACAAAGTTTATCATAATGGTCTATGTTTGGTATATCATTCACCATTCTTTTATTTTCCAGTTATTTCTAGGCACCTAAATTAAGGTGGCTAAACCGCAAATGCCACAACCAAGTTTTATCCTCTATACAAGCCTTTAAACATCTTGCTTGTACATTTACCAAATTCAACTTAAACATGCGGTTTTTGGTCATTTCTACTTGGGCTAACAACTGATTATTTTGGTCCCTCAAATAAAGCATTCATTCTTTCATAAAAACCATGTAACAATGTTCTAACAATTAACCCAAACTCAAAATATTGCTCCTCATATCTGGGACATAAAAAACGTTAGGAATAAACCTCTCATTTCCATCTTTACATTGAATAAGAATTTTACTTTGCCATTTGACTTTCACTTTTGAGGCATCTCCATTAGTGAGCCTCACTCTTAGAATTTATTGATATTTTGGTGCCTAATGTCCAAAATAAAATTATATACTTAGAATTAGTGTGAAAATTCATCCCCTTACAAAGCCTTAATATTAATGATACAAAACATTAATAATTACAATACAAATGCTATTGCATCATTCTAATAACAAATCATCATCATCATCACACCCAGTCTAAAGTCCCGCAGTGAAGAGGGTCTGGGAAGGTTTGATAGTACTAGCCTTACCCCTACATAATAGAAAGACTGTTTCCAGTAGACCCACGTGCAGATGTGACAATTAAAAAAAGTGATGTAGATATTTAAAAAAAAAGTGATATGAAGATATCTAAAAATATATATATATAGAAAAAAGAAGAAAAATAAATAAAAATTAAAAACAAAACTTAAAAAAAGTTACACCTCTTCATTAGAAGATGAAAGTCTAAAAGATAAAGTTTTAAGAAATTTAGAGGACAAATATACCTAATATATTGCAAAGCACTGCTTATACCTGATATGTTGCAAAGTTTTACTCACCATTTATCGAATTGTAGGTGTCATCCTTGCACGGGGCCATCATTGGTCTCGAAAATTTGGATAGCTGGCGACGAGGTCTTCATTAAATAGGGATGTCACACCTTCTTCCTTGTATATAAAATTATTTTGGAAAAGATACATCACACAACATAGGCACTAATTCAAAATATAAATGCATCTTCCTTCCTTAAACTAAAAAGGATATTAAATGAAGATGGACCCATATACCACCCACGTATGAGGCCTTTGGTTCTAAGGTTCATTTTAATTTATGTCCATTGGCATTATTTAATAATTAGTCACATAAACAAATAATTAACCAATTTATTACTAACATAAATAATAATCATTTAACACATAAGTGAAATAAATAATAAAATACAACTCATGAAATATATGAAATGCATCATAAATTCATGAATATAATACACAATTATCAAGCATGAAAACCCAAGTTAATAGCCAAAAAAATATTTCACTTATTTAATTAAGTAAAAAATTCAAATTAGGCTAACAAATAACTCAAATTTTGAAAAACTTTAATACACGGCCCTCTGGGGTGGCCCCACGCACCCCACGCACCCCTAGAGCGCATGTGAGACGCAGTTGTGTGGCTGTGGAAAACTCAGATTTTTCGAAAATTTCATTCTTTCATAGCCAAGATGCCCACTTTAGACTATTGTTTCTCATTCATTTTAACTCCGATTTGAGCATATGATATACCGTTGGAAAGATAATGTGACAAGGAACATATCCATATACATATCTCATACAAAATAGTGCTTTAATAGTTCGGAAAATGGGCCTAAACTTTCAAGAAACACTTGTCGCGGATGAACACATTCATATTAAACCCAAATTTTCCAGAATTTCATAATTTATTGGCCACAATGCACACTTTGGGCTATTGTTTCTCACTCATTTTAACTCCGATTTAAGCATATAATATACGGCCGGAAAGATAGTGTGACAAAAACACATCCATATACATATCTCATGCAAAACAATATTGTAACAAGTTGAAAAAAGGGCCTAAACTTTCGAAAAACACATGCCTAAACTCAAATTTTTCCAGAAATTTATCATGCGATATCTCACTCATTTCAAATATGTTTTTCACCAAATTTTACACACAAGTTTCTAAAATTATAAGGAACATATCCATACCAAAATTTCAAGCTAAAATAAAGCACTCAAAAATTCACCATTAATGGTCATGTTACACATACATGAACAAATTTCAGCATATATGGCATATTATTCTCATTTGGCACAATTTTAAGGATGAAAGCAAGCTATACCTGCTCTGGTACCAATGTTGGAAGGTGTAGTGAGACATTACCTCTCAAACTTGACAAGTCCCTTTCTTCTTATGATTGCTTTACAAGTCCACCTTGTGCTATAATGGCTCCAAGTAGCTCTAATTTGCCCTTTATCGATGTTGTGAGTAGCTACTAGAGTTACTCACTCTAGTTCACACCCAAAATCCTAAGCCTTGTGAATGGTGGCTCCAAGAGATAAGAATATGAGGGAGAACTCAATGCGCTTGGGACAGCAAGTGTGGGAGAGAGAAGCCTTTTCATGCATCCTCTCTTTTGCAACTTATGCAGAGAAAATGGAAAAGGGTTAGACATTCCAACAAGTAACCACTTACTTGTAAGTTTTGTCTTTCTTATAAGACCAAACTTACTTGTCCACATTGGTTTACTTATGCCAATATGGGCACACTACTTTGCTACAATGTCCATTGATAAACTATGAGGAACTTATGCACAATCTTGTGCAGGTGCTTATTTTCTTGGTGATTTGTTTTTTGGAAATTGAAGAAATCTTTATTCCAAATGAAATCAAATTATACAAATTCAAGATGAAAGCAAGTCAGATAGATATTATATTGCAAAGCTCAGGAATTGGCAACAAGCTACAAACAAGAAGACTTAATTAACTAATTCATCACCAAACTTCTAGTAACCGTTAAAGAGGCCTTGGAGTTACACTAGGTTCAGGCCCCTTGCCATTTTGTTACTGATCCCGTTCACCATTTCCATTGCAAGTAAATTCTCTCTGGTCCAGTTGAGTATGATCAAATTTCTTTTAGAAAGAAAGACTAGAAGACTCTGAAGTATCAAACCTCTTATTCTTTATTATTGGTCCCATATTCTCAAAGTAAAAGCATATGAAAGAACAGAACACGTTCAAGAGAGTTCTAATCACACCTGATTATTTGAAACTCCACTAAGAAAATACTTAACTGGACCAGCTTGTTAAGAAGTGAGGAGGTTTAGAGAGGAGAGAATTATTTAAAAGAAGAGGTTGTTTTTCACATGAATGAATTTAGTTCAAGTGCAAAGAGGTATTTATAGGTACAAAATTGTCTCTTCATATCTATGTACATGAACACGTTAATGAATCCAAATAAATAAACCATACATGAACTCAAAACCATACATGGACCAATATTTAATTATGTAAATATTACATGAACATAATTAAACTCCTAACAATGAACTTAAACATCTATGTATCTAGACTTTAAACATTCATGTATCTAGATTAACTTTCAAATTACTCTTCAACATTCCCTCTTAACTTGAAATTTTCTTTCGTACTCCAAGTCTTGTCCTCAAATGTTGAAAAACTTCAAATTTAAGTGATTTGGTAAAAATATCCGTAACTTGATCATTAGTCCTCACATGCTTGATATCCACTTCATTCTTTACGATACATTCTCTAATAAAATGATACCTCGTATCTATATGTTTGCTTCGATCATGAAAAACTGGTTCTTAGCCAATGCTTGTGCAGACTTGTTATCAATACATATTTCAGTTGCTTCCTTTTGTGTCAAGTGAAGTTCATTCAATAGCCTTCTAATCCAAATAGCATGACAAGTGCATGAAGTTGCAGCCATATATTCAGATTCACAACTTGACAAAGTCACAATAGGTTGCTTATTTGAAGTCCATGCAATAGCAGAATCACCCATAAAAAACACAAAACCAGTTGTGTTTTTTTCTATCATCAATATCTCTCGCAAAATGACTATCATAAAACTCAACAAGCTTGAAATCAACAGATGATGTATAGAGCAATCCATAGTCAATTATACCTTTGATATATTGGAGAATCCTCTTAGCCGCCTTCATATGAGTACAAGTAGGTGCTTCAATGAAATGACTTATCAATCTAACAGTAAAGAGAATATCTAGTCTTGTACATGTCAAGTATCTCAGGCATCTAACAAGACTTTTGAACACAGAAGAATCTTCCTTAGCTCCATCATCAAACGTTGTCAATTTAATTCCACATTCCATGGGTGTAGTCACCAGATTGCAATCAAACATTTAGAACTTCTTTAATATTTCTTTTGCATATCCATCATGTGAAATAAAAATTATGTCTTTCATTTACTTCATCTCCAGCCCAAATAGTAAGACTTCAATCCAATATCTATCATCTCAAACTCCAAAGATATAGCTTTCTTAAACTCTTGAAACAATCTTGGGTTATTACCGGTAAAAATAAGATCATCCACATAAAGAAAAATGAGTAAAATATTTCCATTTACATATGATCTAATGTAAAGATCATATTCATGAGAACAACCAACAAACCTATTATCTTGGAAGTACTTGTCAATGCGAATATTCCATGCCTTTGGTGCTTGCTTTAATGCATACAATGCCTTTTTCAATCTCAAGACTTTATCTTCGTGACCTTTGACTATAAAGCCAATTGGTTGTTCAATAAAGACTTCTTCTTAAAGATCGCCATTTAGAAAATTTGACTTCACATCAAGTTGATAGATCTTCCACTTCATTTGAGCTACAAAAGAGATCAACAAACGAATAGTCTCCATACGAGCAATAGGTGGAAATACTTCACCATAATCAACTCCGTGCTTTTGCTTGTAGCCTTTGACAATGAGCCTTGCTTTACATTTCTCTACATCTCCATTGGCATTCTTTCTTATCTTGTAGACCCATTTGAGTCCAATAGCTTCATGACCTTTAAGAAGAGTCGACAATTCCCAAGTATTATTTTTCTCTATTGCCTTGATCTCCTCCTCTATAGCTCGTCTCCATCTTTTTTCCTTCACGACCTCCCTAAAATTTAAAGATTCACTATCTACAAGAAGTCAAAAGAAATTACTTACATCAACATCATTGATTTCTTTTGTTTGTTCATAAATATCATAAATACTCCTTATTTTTCGTGCTCCATCAATTGAACTTTCTCCATATATGGACGAAGAAGAATGAGGCATATTTGGAGAAGTAGTTTGAGTTGCCTCTTGAATATTTGTTGTGGTTTCTTGCTCTTCATCTTCAAAGAATAGGAAAAAAAAAATAACTGCTTTCTTTTTGTGTCTCCCAATCCCATATTGCTTCTTTATCAAATTCGACAACTCTACTCACAACAATCCTTCCACTGTTTGGATTGTATACTCGGTAGCCTTTGGAATTTTGGTCATAGCTCAATGAAAACATGCTTAACACTCCGATCGTCGAGCTTGGATCTTTCTTGTTGCGGCACATGAGCATATATTATGCTTCCAAAAACTCTTAGATGAGCAACACTAGGCTTCATTCAATTCCATGCTTATTTCGGAGTTTGATCTTTGACATTTCTCGTTAGAGACCGATTTGACAAATAAACTGCACAAGAAACAGCTTTGGCCTAAAATTCTTTAGGATGTTTTTGGCCGTCAACGTACATCAAGCCATGTTAAGAATTGTTCTATTCTTTCTTTCAGCTACTCCATTTTGTTGGGGCAGTCTTGGGACTGTTAACGGACGACGGATTTCATGTATTTCACAGAAATCAAGAAACTCCTTAGATGTGAACTCGCCTCCTCTATCGTACCTTAAGGCTTTAATTGTATAGCCACTTTCATTCTCCACAAGTACCTTGAACTTCTTAAATGCTTTAAATGCGTCTAATTTCTACTTTAAGAAATAAACCCATGTTTTTATACTATAATCATCAATGAAAAGTAAGAAGTATCTACTTTTACCCATTGATAATGGCTTGATTGGTCCACACACTTCAGTATGAATAAGTTGAAGTAATGCAGTTGCTCTTGTCATCGCTTCTTTTGGAAAAATCCTTCTTGAATGCTTGCCAAGTAAATATGCTTCACATAAATGATGTGGGTGGTTGACGAAAGGCATTCCTTTCACCATGTATTTATCTCCCAACGCATTGAGTGCACCAAAATTCAAGTGTCCAAATCTCATATGCCAACGCCATGCTTCATCTTTCACATCCACCTTTAAACATATTGCTTTGATTGTCTTGCTATTCAACATAAACATTCTATTCTTCAACATAAACACTTTAGCAATCAATTGAGCATGTTGATCTCTAAGCCAAAGACAATATCTTTCATATGGATTCATATCATTTTTTAAGAAGTTGTCCAAACTTAAAATATTACTTTTCAATTTAGGCACATAATAGATATCATTAATAAGTCTTTGGCTTCCATCTCTTGAAGAAATTAGAATGGTACCTTTTCTACAAATTTGAATCTTTGATAAATCTCCAAAAGAAATGTTGCCTTCTACCTTTTCATCAAGTTCCATAAATTTGCCTTTATCTCCACACATGTGATTTCTTACTCCATTATCTAATAACTGTGTACTTTCATCCTTACTTGTATTATCTTTGAGTGCTAGCAATAAAGTGGGCTCTTTGTCTCCTTGCTTGTTATCAATAATATTGACTTGCTCCTCAACTTGATTAGGCGTAGTATAACATTCCCAAGAAAAATGTCCAAATTTATGACAATTGTAGCATTCAACATTAGGCTTATCATAGCTCCTCTCATTTTGTCCAAAATTGTAACCTCCTCTTCCTCTTCCTCTTCCTCTTCCTCTTCCTCTTCCTCTTCCTCTTCCTCTTCCATCATTGTTGGTGTTGTTATAATCTCCTTTACTTCTTCCTCCATAACTTCATCCTCGATCACGACCATGTCCTCGACCACGACCATGTCCTCTTCCTCTTTGATTGCTTTCTCCATCATCATCCTTTAACACAACCCTTACTTTAAGTGCTTGCTCTAAAGGTTCTTCTTTCCTCTTCTTGATCTTTCTTCGTGAGCTTGTAAACAACCCTCTATTTGTTCAAGTGTCAAAGAGTCTAGATCTTTAGACTCCTCAATGGCACAAACCATATAATCAAACTTAAGGTTCAAGGAACGAAGAATCTTCTCTACTACTTAAACATCTTCAACTTGATCTACATATCTCTTCATTTGATTCACAATGTCCTTCATTTGTGAACAATAATCCAAGATTGATTCTACTACTTGAACATCTTCAACTTGATCTCCATATCTCTTCATTTGATTCACAATGGCCTTCATTTGTAAACAATAATCCAAGATTGATATAGATTCCTTTATGCGCAAAGATTTAAAATCACCTCATAATGATTGGAGTCGAATCTTTTTCACCTTATCAATTCCTTAAAAGGAACTTTGCAAAATCTCTCATGCTTCTTTTGAAGTGGTTGCATCAGCAACCTTCTCAAATATTAAATCAACCTTTTAATGTATATTTTTCATCATTATAAGTATATAAAATAGCTCACAAATTCAAGTGAAAAGGGTGCAAGAATTTTTTAAACTTGGGCTATATTTTTTGAGACACTACTATAACTAGTATGCATGCATATTTATAATTAAATTTCTATCAAATAGTGAAGACAAGGAATATATAATTGAGGTTAATGAAGTTTTTTCTTTCAATAAGGAAGAAGATGAAGTTGCAAGTTCTTCTTCTAAGAAAAAAAATCCTAAAAACAAAATGTGATCAAGGACATAATCTAACATTCTAGAAATGTCTTCTCTATAATTGGTAAAAAGTGAAAAAGGAATAATGCAATACCAAGAAAAAAAAGTGGTGGCGACATCTTCCGCTAAAGATAATAGATTTAAAGCTTTATGAATTAATCAAAAGATTAACACAATCAAGGAATGTTTAAATTCTTTACATGATTTAAGTGTTAAGTGTGTGCAATATCAAAAGTATGAAAGGCTTTACGTGATTATCTATTTTATAAGGAGATTTTAATGGACATTTTAGATATAAGGAAGATGGGTTGAACTTTGTCTATTTAGTTATATTTCCATTTTATAAAGTATTGAGTTGTTGTTAGATTAGACACTTTATGTCAAGGAATATTCTATAGTTGAACATCGTAAATGTATGATATACATAAACCTTTCCAATGAATGTTTTATATGAACTTATTTAAATTTATGTTTTTTTATTTAAGAATAGTTTTAGTATTTATATTTTAAAGTCTCTGTTTATTATTAAATGATAGTAAAAATAGATACATGACCCCTTTATCATATTTTAAATCAAATTCAAATGATGAAATAATAAAAGACAACTTTTTTTAAAATTAAAAGGGTTATATTCCAAAAAAGGCAAAGCCTTATGTATTACAACCAAAATAACTTACCAATTAGGTGAGCTCATTGGGGTTAGCATAATCAGGAGAGTTAGGAACATTTACCCAAGTATACGACTTCTAAATGGGAGGGTTGGAGAGCTAACGAATACCTAGTTCAAATCCCATTTAATTGTTACAATTCTAGAGAGTTTAGTTTCACTAAAGTAATACAACACTAACTCTTTCATGCTATGCAACGTGTTGGATTTGAATGTCAAAGAACTTGTTTCTTTGTGCTTGAATCTCCTAAGGTTCCTTTCTTTCCAGGTTTTATATACCAAGGTGTAGAATGCCATTTTTAATAAGAGATGATCTTGATTTGGGAGTGAAGCAGTAGAGATCTAGTGTTCCATATTTTCCCATCTAATTTCTATACAAGAATAGTTATATGTTATCTTGATATTCATCTAACTAACTTTCATATAAGAGGTGGCTTCTTATCTCTAAATTAAGTTACAGAGGTAGCATTAAGGATTAATGGTTTTGCTCATCTTAACCTTATCTGATGTGTTTAATCTATTTATCACTTTAAGCTAAGAGATAAAAACAATTTTGGGAATGTGAGACCATATCAATTTTTAAGTTCTACAGGCTAATCTATTAGTTAATTTCCTAGTCTAAGTGACTTCATCATTCACATCCTTCTTTGGAATATATCTAGGAATTGCTTCCTTTAAGCTATCAAAACCTCTAAGATTTATAAACCATACATTGTCTTTAATTAGTTCTTCCACTTTAGCATTAGGTTTCATCATGTATTTTAGATGAAAAATGATAGGGATAAGATTAAAAATAAAGTCCTTTTTCACTCCAATTGTCATACCAAGGACTAGTAAGCTTTCCATTTTTCAATTTTGGATTTGAACTCTATACAGATATGTTCCCTGAGCTTAAGGATTTGAATAAGTGTTTAAGATAGTGACTGGCTTTGTTTGAGTTCCCAAAAACTAATTCCTTTAGATGATAAGTATGTATCCATTTGGAACATAGATTTTCCTTTTCAGTTAGCAATTTTAAAACTATTTTTGTCATGAATATCCTATTAAGAACTAAAATGAATTTGATTCTCTAACTATGGAAAAGTACATATACATTTATTTATTTAAACAATTATGTAGAACTTATACTCTATCAAGTCAGGATTAGATATTGAAACTTCTGAATAAGAATCATACAAGGATTTATAAGAATTTAAGAATGAGCAAGGCAATCTTTTTGAACCTATGTCATGAGTTAAAAAGTTTAATAGACTTAGATCTAATTAGTAATTTGATTATAGTAGAGCAAGTTACCAACCTAAAATGTTATGTCATTTTGCTCATTTGATTTGCATTTCACATTTGTAATAGTTAAATGGGAAGCTGCTATAAATGGTTTTAGAGTTTCTTTAGAAACAATAAAAAATTCAATGAACTGATATCATATTCCTCTACATGGTATAACATTAATTTTAATAAATATAATAATTGAAAATCATTTTTATTAATTTTTTAATATTATATTCTTATAAGTTTAGGTAAGTTCTATTTGTTTGACTCAAGTTACACTAATATGCTTGAATTTATTTACCATACAAAGGTGAGATATCATATACAAGATTATAGGGGAAGAGTAAGACCTCAAAATCTACAAAAATTATATAGCTATAAGCATTCTTTATTGAGAAATATTATTAAAAATGTTTTGGCATTCCAATAATTGTATGAAATTGTATGAATGCTCTAATTGAACGTATAAGGACTTATTATTTAATTATGAGTTCTGGTTATTAACTAGAACTTTTGAAAAACATTTATGTATCTTCAATTATAAGAATCTAGTTTCCATTTTAAAACTTGATGTTATTGGGTTTAAAAGATATTTTGGATATGGTTATTTCAATTTAGTTAAGAACACTTTATTTATTGGTTTTTCTATTCTTTTAATGGTTTATATAAATTGAAAATTGATAATGAATTTGATAAAACTTTGCTTATTATTCATAGCAATGTTGGAAATAAATGTAGTGTATCAAATGAAAAATCTATTCACTTGTGACATAAATATTTTTGTAACATCCCAAGTCACCCGCTTACAGATATTGCCCGCTTGTAACATCCCAGATCACCCGCTTACAGATATTGTCCGATTTGGGCCTTGGCCCAGACAAGCCCTCAGGGTTTTGCTTTTCCCGAGGCCTTCCCAGGAGACCACCCATCCTAGAACTACTCTCGCCCAGGCACATTTAACCTCGAAGTTTCGATGGGATAAGGTGCATTAGGCAATGAAAAATGCGTTTGTAAGGGAGAGGTATCTGTACTCTTATAAGGCTTACTTCGTTCCCTTCTCCAACCGATGTGGGATCTCACACTCTCCACCCCCCTTAAGGCCCTGCCCTCTTTGAGGTCCAGCCTAGCTGGCACAACGGTTCGGGTACCGGCTTTGATACCACTTGTAACATCCCAAAGCTGACAATATCTATAAGCGAGTGACCTAGGATGTTACATGTGGTATCAGAGCCGGTACCCGAACCATTGTGCCAGCTAGGCTGGACCCCAAAGCGGGCAGGGCCCTAAGGAGGTGGAGAGTGTGAGATCTCACATCGGTTGGAGAGGGGAACGAAGTACGCCTTATAAGGGTACGAATACCTCTCCCTTATAGATGCATTTTCCATTGCCTAATGCACCATATCCCATTGAAACTCCGAGGTTAAATGTGCCTGGGTGAGAGTAGTTCTAGGATGGGTGACCTCCTGGAAAGGCCTCGGGAAAAGTAAAACCGTGAGAGCTTGGCTGGGCCAAGGCCCAAAGCAGACAATATATGTAAGCGAGTGATCTGGGATGTTACAGTTTTGGTCATATATCAAAGGAAAGGTTGGAAATATTAGTAAAGAATGAGATTCTTCCAAATCTAGATTTTACTTATTTATAATACATGTATGAATTATATTAAGGAAAAATAAACCAAATATAATAAGAAATGAGTCAACTCAACTTCTTGAGATTATACACATTGATATATATGGCCTTTTCATGTTTTATCTTTTCATGAAAAAAATATTTCATTCCCTTTGTGATGACTTCACAATATGGATATGTCTATTTTCTTAAGAAAAAAAGTCTCAAACAATTGATGCCCTTAAGGTATCCATTATTAAGGTTAAGAGGAAATTAGACTAAAAGGTGAAAGTTGTAAGATCTGATAAAAAGAGCAAATACTATAGAAAATACGATGAGTTAGGAGCATGTTTAGTTCCATTTACAAAGTTTCTTGAAAAACATAGGATATATGCATAATACATTATATCAAGAAAGTCTCAACAAAATAGTGTGGCTAAAAGATGTCATAAGACATTGATGGATATGGTTAGAAGTATAAAGAGTAACTTCTAACTACCTAAATCTTTTATGGATATATGCCTTTAAAATTGTTATGTATTTTACTGAAGACCGGTTTTTGGGCTGCTCTTAGTGTGTTGTGGACCGCGGGGTTGAGAGTGAAAATGGCTATGGAGACGAAGGATTCGTCGTGAATGACGTGGTTTCAGGAGACAGTGGCTGCTACTTCAATGCCCGATTCTGGTCCATGGCAAGGCTCTCCTTGGCGCATGCTTCAGGCCGCTACTGTCGACGCCGACGGGCAGGTGAAGCCAGCGAAGAGTTTTGGATCTGGTGGTTTCGCGATTAACGGGTGCGATCACGATGAGGCTAGTTTTTGTTAATCCCTTGAGTTTTCTGTTCTCTATCCACAACAAGCGATACAATGCTGCAAAGATCTTTAGCCACCCCGATGTTGTCACCGAGGAACCATGATTTTGTTTTGGAATGGTACGTTGTTTTGTTTATGCATGCACGTAAATTCACCTACAGTTGTATTGGTATAACTCTTTACATCATTTGCAAAAAGATAACGGAGTATTCGTTGCCGAGAGGTATTCTTCTCCTTTTTTTCTCTTTTATCATGTGTGCCGCGTTTCGTCTCTTTTGCTATTTTTATGCTGCCTTTCCATGTTTTGTGCTGCCTTTCCACGTTTTTGTGGTTGTAAGTGGTGTGGTTTTAGTGTCAGCTGCAAGAAAAGGGTGAGTTGCTGTTCTTATCCTTTTTTCGGTAGTTCTTTTCGTTTAAGTTCATGTCGCCGTTTTAGCTGCTTCTTGTTACTGGTTGCTGGAGGTACTGGTTTCTCGGCTGCTCCACCACTCGTTCGGAGTTGACGCTATGCAGCACCATTGCGTTTTATTGCTTTTAGTTTTTGGATTAAGGACTTCCTGTTTACTTTGCTTTCACGTTTCTGGACACAATCCCCAGAGGGTGTTTCCTACTAGCTGGTATGAAGGAGTTCTCTGTATGGTAGCAGTTACCAGTCGGCCTACAGATCTCCCATTTCCATGGGATCACGCAGCTCACGTGTATCAGACGCTAACCTACCCTTTTTCTGACAAAGACGGGACAACCCAACTGCGGCTTCATATCCCAATACCTATTGTGCCACCTCCTTCTTTCGATAACCCAACTCTTCCCTCGTTCAGTTCGATTGTCTTTTCAGCAGTAAAAAATAAAATAAAATCGTAGGATCGCCTCTACTTTATCTTAGGCGTTAGGCCTCTCTCCGATGTTCCTAATCCTTTTTTGTATTATTATTATTATTTTCATTATTCTTATTATTATTATTCTTTTATTTCTTATTTCTTATTTATTTATTAGTAGTATGTGATTTATTTTTTATTAGTATTCTTTTATGTATTTTTCGTATTAGTATTTTTTTGGTGTTATTAGTATTGATATTTATTTCTTTACTTTTGGCCTTTATTGGTATTTATCAATATTTTTACTTTTATTAGTAGTTTATTTTTATTTTTATTTTATGCGTATTGTTATCTTTTTTATAAAGTTGTAGCATGATTATTATTATTATTATTATTATGCTTCTTGTTATTTTATTTGTGAGTATTTTTTTTAGTCTTACTTAATTATTCTTCGTGCTAGTTCTTCTGTTTTTCTGTATCATATCTACCTGTCTCATTTGCATATGGGTCTATTCGGGAAACAGCCTCTCTACTATATAGGGGTAAGGCTACGTACTATCAGACCTCCCCAGACCCTGCTTCACTGCGAGATT
>JANIHZ010000003.1:34591517-34604577 GCA_027478365.1 Erythroxylum rufum | reverse complement strand
GCACCTTCATCGTAGGATACTCGTCGGAGCGACCTTCGGGTTTCCCGTTGTGTACCCTACGGTGAGGGGGCGCTACAATTATCTTACCTTAATCCTTCGTAACTTTTAAAAAATTTTAGCAGGTACTCCATTGATGAGAATATTACAAGAAGGGCTTGTGATGCCTTGTTTCATCAAATTCTTATATTAGATGGAGAAATTTGAAACTTTCAGAATTCTTAGAATGAATCTATAATTGATAATGTCAAAGACTTTTTAAAAGTCTATTTCCAAGTTATAGCTTTTGATCTACTTTCATGATGTAATTTTTGGAGAGTTTTTAAGCAATAAGGATGTTATCTCCTATACTTCATCCTTGAATAGAACTCCATTGGTATGGATTGATAAGATCATTTAGGATCAATTTGAGTCTAAAAGCAAGTATCTTTAGGATTTTTTCATAAATGATATTAGAACATGAAATATGTCTAAAATTAGTATGGTACATGGGATTTGGAACTTTAAAAATAAAAAAGATAAGGGTCTTGTTTATTTCTTTTAGTCTATTTAAAAATTATAATATAACTTTAGTGATTGTAGAACATATAAATGCCTAGGTTTCTTAGAAGAACCTATCTTTAATTCCATCAAGGTTAAAGGGTTTATTTGGTTTCAAACTGAACAAAACTTCTTTAATATCCGTATTGGTGAAAGATTTAGAGATCTACATGCATTTATAAGCATCATATCCTTATAATATAGTACTTCAACCTCTGCTTACTAATCTTAAATCTAGATTTCCAAATAAATAGTGAACTTGAATAGAGCTTTCCTCTTAGAGGGAGGAGTCTCTGTATAAATATCAATTAGAGAGTAATTCGATCATAAAAGATGATTAAAATGAGCCCAACTATTAAGAAAAATAATTAAACCATCATGAATTCACTAATGCTTTGTCTAATTTCTTTTTTGGAAATTAATTGCTATTTTAGTTATTATTCGAGGTAAAAAATTCATATGAATCTAAGATCAATGAATCTAAAATTTGTACATCATTTTTTGAAGTTGTCATTATAAGAATTCAATATGACCCTTTAACTTTCTATATCCTATGTTAGGAAGGTACAGTTAAAATCTCCTATAATTAACCAGGGAGTTGAATTATCAATCTACATAGTTGATAGATCTTTATAAGGAAATCCTTTATGATATTAGATTAGACAAGATTGATATCAAATTTAGACATAGAGTTTATAAGGGTTACTTGACAGTGAGTTAATTGGTCTATGATATAGTTTTGGTGAAGAAGAATATGATTTAAGTCAAAAGCAACAATAATTCTATCATTGTGATGAGTTACATGATTGTTAAGAGTGTTCCAGTGTTTATTAACATACCACAACCTTTCTCGATATCTCTTGGATTTTATTTTGGTCTCTAAAAAACCGACAAATATGAGCTTCTTCTTAAAGAGTAAGTAATCATGAATTATATTTTATTTTTTAGGCTTATTCATAACTCTAATATTCCATGCAAGAATTGGCATGAATATGTAGAAGAAGAGTTGTTTATAACATTCTTCTTTTGTTTTTTTTTTCTTAATTTTCATTTTACAGTTTCTCCTTTCTCTCTATTATCTGAGTATTTCCAACTTTTGCAAGGTTGTTGGGAAATGAAGTCTTCTCAATCTCTTAGATTTTATCCCCCAACTTTTGGATTTGGAAAGGTCTTTATAAGCTTAGCTATTTACTAACTTAATAGTAGAAAGACCCTTCTTAGAATCTATAATATCTTTTGTGTAATCTTTATATCACTTCGTCTCCCTTATTTCTCCTCATCTTTTTTCTTGTCCAGATGAGTTATTGCCTCTTGAGGTATCACCTCTTAATCATTCATATATGACGATTCATATATTCCTGTTAGTTCATTGTATTCCCTTATTACAAAAGTCCTACTTGTAACCTTCCATACCTTTGATGACTCTAATTCTTAAGGTTTCCACTAATATGTTAATATAATTCCGTCCTCTACCAACTTCCCATTTTCATCTATCTTCATTATTTTTAATGTTTCAGGAAGTGTTTTGTCAGTATTGATCTCTATGTATATTCTCGCATAACTAACTCTCTTTAATTTAACTATATTTTTATTGAGAAAATATATTTGCATAGTGAACTTTCTAGGTAACTCAATCTTATAGTGATATGCTTCAAACACCTTGGTTGCACTCACTTCTTTGTTGAATTTGAATATGAATATATCATTTTCATCTTTTAGAGTTTCTTTCAAACTTATGCTCTTCTAGGTATTATTTGCTTAAAGTTGCACTAGCAAAAATGGTTGTCTTTTATTTTCAGAAAAAATAATAAGTGAAGAAGTCTATTTAAAGGATCTAACTTGAAGAATTTTCATTAGTTAGAAGATTATAACAGTACCATCTGATAGAGGTATGTATCTAAGTTTCTTTAATTGACTCAAATCAGCAACCACTTGACACCATCTTTTTAATTTTCCTATATAGGTTAAATGATAAGACTAACTAAGAATATAGGGAGGTGAGGCCTTAGTATAAGCAATAACACCAACTAAAAAGGTAACTAGAAAGACCTAAATGAATTGAGGGAAGAGGAGTAGGCATAAAAGAAGTGGAATTAGGTAATAAAGAATTTAAGGAAGTAGAAAGAGGTTGTTTAACTAGAATAACAAAGATAAGGGGAAGGAAAGTAGAGTTTGCTAATCTAGAAACCAGTACAACCATATTCAATAAGTGAGTATTGGAAGGATGAATGGTTGAATTTGAAGTAGATATATCAAAGAGTATATGAGAGGACAATTATGAGGAAGGAAGATTATTGGAAATAGTTCATAAGTCGTTAGAAAGATTCTAAATTTAATCTTAAAAAAGGAAATAAAATATTTAAAAAATTAAGTGAGAAGGCCCTTGCCTAAGAAATTAACCAAGGAAGGAAAGTTAACAACTTAAAAATTCTAGTGAGAAAGGAAAAGATTGTCTCAATCCTTCTTGAACACATTTTGATAATTTTAAAAAATAATATACACCTTACTTGATTATTTTTCATTTAAAAATATTTTTAACTAATTTTTACTTATTATATTTCAAATGTAATTATACTGATGAAAACAAAATTAATAATTAACAGTTTAAAATTTACCAAAAATGATAATGTGATAATGTGTTTGATATAATTTTTTGTTTTTTATACATCCTTACAATAAATTGCACTACCAAATTGTGAATGAAAACTGAAAAGAAGATTTTCTATCAAAATGTGACAAAAACAAAATATTTCAAGAATTTAATAAAATCATGGCTCAAATTTTTATGTGTATCAAAAAGTAAGGTGAAAACAAGCCTATCTTTTTTCTTTCCATTTTCTTCATGTTGCCATATTAATAGTATGTATTTTATGTACAATCTTAAGTTTTGGGAATATTTCTATTCTAAGTATAAATCATGCAATGATAATTATATTCTTATAACTTTTTAAAATCAAGGAAATTGTACTTGTTGCATTCCATTCCTTTTGTTGCATTCCATTCCTCAATATATTATATGACTAGAATTTTCACGTTGTGCTTAATGTTATTATTTAGTATGACGTGTATGTATACATGAAAACTTGTGATATACTCGATAAAAAATTGCTATGTTACACTCTTAATTTTAACTTATTGCAACTTATAATTAACATAATAAAACCTTGTTTAAACTTAAGTATAATTTTAATGTTAATTTTATTGATAAAGCTATTACTTATTTATTTATATTATAAAATAGATGATCCGATTATAATTAATTGGGGCATCATTTATTTATTATAAATTTAGCAAGATACATGTTTGAATCAATTAGCTCATATTATGATACATATATTTTCTTGAAAAGATTATGGAAATAAATTCATTGAATCATCAAATCAAATCCCTATTAATATTATATCCATTAATTTTGATTTAAGAAAAGGTTTCGTCCACTAAACTCCAATTTGTAACTTATGTAGTCTTTTCATATGAACAAGTTACAAGGTGATATTAAGATAAATCTATTATACCACAAGTAGAAACTTTGATATTTTTTATTCACATGATATTATTTATATAGTAAATTCATAAAAGTCAATGTAGTAAATGATCCTTCTTTATTCTTACAAGGTTTTAATAAAGCTAATCCTTAAGTTTGTTATGACAAAGCTAGACTTCAAGTTTGTTAGCTTGTTATATTTTTTATCCTTATCATCTATAGCTTAAATTTGATTTGTTGTAATCCCATCTATTAAAAAAACATTTTTTTAATATATGTTTGTGTTTGTATGGATTTTTCTTGGCTTATTTATCTTTCATTCTAAGCCAAAAGTTATAATTGTTCTATTTTGGTATTAAAGCCTTTTTTTTTTCCTCCTACTTAGAAGTCTCCATGGTAGTTAGGATTTTTCTTAGCTTCTTCATCTTTCATTTGCCAAAATTTTGTCATCATTATTTATTCCTGTAACTAATTAAAATGATTGCCACCACCAAATTTTTATTCCTTGCTTATTCCTTCCTTATTTATTCCAGTAGCCACCACTAGTTTTTATTGTTCATCTAGTTTTATTGTTTATTTATTATCCACTGCCAATTTCCTTTGTCCAACTAAAATGATTGGCCATCTCCTCAATTACGATAGTCAACATTTTTTCCAACTTTAACCATCTTCTAGCATCAAATGTGGCTAATGAAGGAGCTATAATTCCTACCTCTATTCCGACTACTTCCAGCTTAATGACAATCACATCCTTGCCCAACTTTGTTGGTCAAATTTATATTAAATTTAATTTAAACAATTATCTATTGTGGCAAACAGAACTCCTCCTTTTGCTAAATAGCTACAATTTGGCACATCTCATTAATGGCACAAAAATATCTCCACCAAAACCAATCAATAATAATCCTCACCCCCTTTTTAAAATATGGCTTCAAATGTATCAATTGGTACTAAGATGGATCATTAGATCAATGGTAAAAAGCTTTGTACTATAAATTATAGGTGCAACAATGACCAGATAGGTTTGCAAAAAGCTTTCAACCATATACGCATCAGGTCTTAAGTTTGAACCATTAAATCTGAAATTTATGCTTGAGAAAAAGATCATAATAAAACTTTTACATAATATATGCAACTAGCTAAGGGAATGTTTGATTAACTTACAACTTTACAACATGGGGTACCTGAAGATGATCTTGTACAAGTGATGATTAATTGCCTTAGCAAAAAAATATCATCCCATTATGTATAGTTTATTATAGTGAATTGATCATGTTTCTTGTGATGATTTGTTTAGGTTATTATTAAGCGAAGAAGAGAATTTGTCTAATTATGTATCATCAAAGGAAGTTATGAAACCAACAACCCATTATGCCAATAATCAACAATCTTTTCTTCTAATTCCAATTATAGATATTAAAATTCGACATGTGGAGGTCATGGTAGTCAAAATCATGGTCAAAAATTAAATACCTATTTAGCTCACTTTAATGGTGCTCCATTTACACAATATTATCATCAAGGAGTTATTTAGTTCACAAGGATCATCAACTGGTTTATTAACCTAGATCTATCATACTAATGATAGTTATGTTCATTTAGATAGAGAATGCCCAACCCCCAATGTTCAATTAGTCATAGCCACACACCTTTAGGTTGAATGCCAATTTGGCTACACCAACCCCTTACTAAAACATCAATATATTAAGGATATTGGGGCAACGCATCATCTTATAGCTAATATTGAAAATCTTACTTCACATCATAAGTATCAAGGCCTTTGATGACATCCAAATTAACAATGGCAAAACAATCCCATTCTTTAATATTGGCTCTTCTAATTGTCACTTTTCTAATTGTGGTTTTCAGTTATGTGATATTTTACATGTTCCACAATCTTACAATAACTTTATTTTTTTTTATTGTACCAAAACTAATAATATATCTGTTGAATTTTTTCCTAACCATTTTGTGATTAAGAATATCCATATAAAGGAATTGTTACATATAGCCAGAATGATTGTTGAGTTATACACTAAGCTACTTGAACTTATTCATTAACCAACTCTTGTATTCATGCTCATTCTTGCACTCTTTCAACCTAGCAATCATGACTTAAACATCCTTATATGTGTATTTTTCGTAATATTTTACATAATAATATATCTTTGTTTGTTAACAATAAAGTCTCCAGTTTGTGTCATGCTTGTTCTATTAATAAGAGTCATAAGTTACCTCTTTCTAAGTTCAATTATGTTACACAAAGTCCATTAGAATTAATTTGTTCAGATTTATGGGGACCTTATCCTATAGAGTTCAAATACACACAAAGTCATAAGTCTCTAGTGTATTTGATAGGTGTTGTTATTATGTTTTGTTTTATGATCATTATAGAAAATATACTTAGATTTATTTTCCCAAATTCAAATAAGAAATTCTCAATGTTTTTATTAAAATTTGACATTTATTTGAAAAAAAATTCTAATGTTCCACCAAATCCTTTCAAGCAAATTAGGGTGGTGAATATCAAACCTTGACTTCCTATTTACTTAATAACGGTATTACCGAAAGATTTAACGTCCTAAAACCTTTGAACAAAATCGGTGTGCTAAAAGGAAACATAGGCATATTGTGGAGACTAGTTTGTCCTTGTTATATCATTCGTCTATGCCATATAAATATTAGAATTATGCATTTGATATAGCAGTGTATCTAATCAATAGAATGCCCACTCTCACATTGAATAATGACAATCCCTATCATAAATTATTTCAACAAAACCCTAGTTGTGATACATTTTATGTGTTTGGTTATCTTCGTTATCCATGGTTGAGTCCTTATTCTCCTCATAAATTATCTCTTAGTTCTAAAATTGTGTTTTTATGGGGTATAGAAAAATCCACAAGGGTTATATTTGTTTGAATTTTTTCACCAAAAAATTTGTTGTCTCACAACATGTGATGTTTAATGAACGTGCATTCCTTTTCAAACAAATTGAAGTTGGTGTTTCTTATATTGCTTTGGTTTCATAGTCCTACTTCAACAACACCAATTCTGCTACCATTACTTTACCTAATCATATTTTTTCTTCCCATTCACCAACAAATACTAATCCTACTCAAATATAACTAAATCATTTAGATCTGACACTTCTCTATCAAATATATAAACCCCAGCTTCAACACATGAACCTGACACACCCAAATCCAACCTAACACCATCTAGCATGCTAAATAATCCAAATATCCCTCAATCACCTCCAACATAACTTATTCAACTCATGACTTATCTCCTCACACTATATCATCTGAGCTTCCCTTAGAAGTTTACTTATCTGACTATAATACAAATGTTCCTAACAACGACAAAAACTCACTACAAAGTGACTAGGTTACAAGTAAGCTAGTTGAAACCAAGAGTATTTCATACCTCTACCATACGTGAAGAACCTGGTTGTTATATCCAAGCTATTAAAAGTCCCCATAATGAAAAAAGGCAATGCAAGAAGAATTCAATGTTATGCTTGTCACCAACACATGAACCCTTATCCCTACATCACAAAACCAAAATTTAATTAAAAATAAGTGTCTTTTTCGAATTAAGCTAGATAACACTAGTAATGTTGATCTATATAAGACACGTTTAGTTGCCAAAGGGTTTTATAAACCTAGCATTGATTATAAAGAGACCTTTAGTCTTGTGATAAATCCATCAATGATTCAATTAATTCTTACTTTAATTATTTTAAACAATTGAGATGTTAATCAATATGATGTGTTAAATGCTTTTTTTTATAGGACACTTGATAAAGATGTGTTTATGAAGCAATTACAAGGTTCAAGCATTTTGATTTGCCACATTATATTTGCAAGTTAAATGAATCTATTTATGACCTTAAGCAAGCTTCAAGACGGTAGCATAAAAGTCTCACTATATAACTATTTATCTATTGTTTTCAAGCCTCTAAAATAGATAAGTCCTATTTTTATAAAGATGCTCACATAAACCTTTTTCCTCATTTATGTGCATGATATTTTGATTATAGGGAACAACAAGTCATTCGTTAAACATATTATTCACAAGTTACAAATTAAGTTCCCTTTAAAAGAATTAGGACATTTAAGTTATTTTCTTGGTAGTTGGTATGGATGCTTCTTCAATAAGGACACATGTTTTTCTCTCTCAAGCTAAATAAATTTGTGAATTGTTACAAAAAGCAAATATTCTTGTTTCTATATCTGCTCGTTTAAAAAAATCATTAATTTCATCCCGCTCTATTTTGAAGTATGGAGGTGGACTCCAATATCTTTCCGTGACTCCTTCCAGTATTTGTTATTTGATTAACAAGATATCTCAGTAAATGCATCAGCCATTAAAGTGTAATTGGATGCAAGTCAAACAAATTCTAAGATATCTCAAAGGGACCGTAAATCATGGGTTATTTCTTTGAGCAACAAACAATTTTCAAGTTACCACCTATTGTGAAGCAAATTGGGATTGTAATAAGTATGATCGAAAATCAACAATAGGCCTAGCCATTTGTGTTGATCGAATCTAATTACTTGGAGCTCTAGAAAATAAAAGAAAGTTGCTCACTCCTCTACAGAGGCGAAGTATCAAGCCATTGCAATAGCAATTTATGAAGTTAGACCTATGGTTTAGTGTGATAATTTGTCAGCCACATATTTTACAATTATGTCAATTTTTCATTCCTACTCCAAGCATCTTCAAATTGATTTCTATTATGTTCACGGTAAGGTGTCTGAGCGGGAACTTCATATGCAATATCTTTCAACCAATGATCAAATTGTTGACATCTTAACAAGGCCTACATCAAAGTACAATTTTCAGCATATGAGATTCAAGTTGACAGTTTTTGACAAACCTGCTCAACTTTATGGAGGGTGATAAGTCTAATCCTCAAATTTGTTAAGTTTGTTGTGATAAAACAAATCCTTAAATTTGTTCTATCCGGTTTATGGCTAATCGACCAATGTAATTTCGTATTTCATCTCAAGACCAGCTGTTGTGTATTACGCACACATAAAAGATGCGCAAAGAAACACATTTATATGTCTGCTAGGCGATAATCATGAACCCAAACACATGTTTTAGATTAGATTGTTAAAGGTGAGTGTCGTGGAATCTAATTCTTTATTTTCCCTAACTCATAAAATAAATATATAGATATTCTGATCCACAAGAGAAATAAAGTGCTCAAGGGAAATACCATGGTGGAGAATCACCTACACTGGGAGCATAGTTTATTACAGATGCTAAGCTAAAAGTCATGAACGCAGAATATTCAAAGAAAAAACAAAAACGTTTGCGTCCACAAGTTGCTGCCTCTAAGATTTGGCAGGACTTTTTTGATCTAATCTTCTTTTTATATTAATAACATTAGTATTTTAGCAAGTGGGTCAATAAACAATTCTGATAAGCAACAATCCCTAACAAGAAACTACTGGCTAATGTTTGAGTGAGATACCAGAACTCCAACGTATTGGTCGCTGATGTGACGGTATCTGATAAGGTAGTTTAATTAGGTGATTAACTATAGATGTAGCTATTGCTAATATTGTGTGGTAGAATATAATAAATTAATCTAGAAGAAGCACTTATTCCTTGACACACACAATTATGCAAGTGAACTAATGTACAGTACTGATAATTTATATGCTATCCTGCATTTAGCTGCTGCTTTTACTGAAGTAGATGTTACAGACACCGTTAAAACTCAATTTGGTGGGGCAAGAGGTCGTTCAATTTTCATTAATGTGCATGTCGGTGAGATGGCTTGAGTTCTTGGACATTGCTTCACTCTTCCCGCGAAGCATATTTTACTTTTTCCCTTTATTCCAGTGGGATTTCCTAGGAAGGTAGCCCAGTAAGGCTCGAAGGATAAGTAGCAGATGTTGTTAACTGAATAATACA
This sequence comes from Erythroxylum rufum, assembly GCA_027478365.1. Taxonomy (NCBI): domain Eukaryota; kingdom Viridiplantae; phylum Streptophyta; class Magnoliopsida; order Malpighiales; family Erythroxylaceae; genus Erythroxylum; species Erythroxylum rufum. Next base: position 34,594,622 of record JANIHZ010000003.1, on the reverse strand, counting down.
ACATGAATTAGGAATCTGCATACGATTTTGGTTACGTTTATTAAAATATATAGTTGGGATTTAGGTACTGGATGTTAACTAAATTGATAACTCCAATCTAATGGACCCCTCCAATCCCAGCATCAAGTGCTTGGTGAGTCACCGAAATTGTAATAAAAACGATGTTTGATTTACACAACTTTTAAACTGAACTTTCTTGCGTCATGAAGCCCAAGGTGTTATTGGTTGATAGAGCTTGAAGTGTTAATATGATTCTGAATTTGTCCAGGCTCCTGAAGAAAACCACCCCCCCTGACATTGACTTTAACATCATATTTCTACATTTCTTATTCGCCAACTTTTCCTTCTCTTCTCCTGCCAAAGTAGTCCTCATTTTAAATAATTGCATTCCCCCACATCATCAAACACACCCAAAATGATTATCCAAATTACTAAACCTCCATTCTTGTGGTTCTCATGCATGACATTATCTGTTCAAAACATACATAAACAGTAAAAAGTACATGTATGCACATCTCCTTATCCGTCTTGGAAAGAGACTCAAATATCGTATAGTTTCGTATATGTATGTTTGTTTATATGCATGTCTAGTCACGAGGGGAATACATAGGATATATTGTCATCCACAAGAATTGTTCAAGTTCTTGCTCATGTAAACGTCTAGTGATTATACTGTTACTCTTGTCTTCTTGGTGAAATTTGGCCCACTTCATTTGCCTTTTCCCCTCCTATATAACCCCTGCACTCCTCATGCTGATTCTATCCTTCCACAAAAACCAAATACACAGCCCTAAACTGCCATCATCCTGATTTGGAGCCATGCTTCCTGGTGAACTAACCGGAATTCACTATCTATCACCTGAGAATTCAATTCCTTTGCCAACTAAATTTGGCGCAATCACAGAAACTAACTACATCCATTTCAATAGATTATTAGCCAACTTGCAGACCTCTTCCTTTCCTCAATCAGCACAAGAATTCACTCTGCATCAGTCCTCAAGTCTTAGCAGCAATAATTCATCATCAACTTCCAATGAAGCTCTTGATCAGGAACATCAACTTAGCATCATTGACGAAAGGAAGCAGCGAAGAATGATTTCGAATAGAGAGTCAGCTCGAAGGTCGAGGATGAGGAAACAAAGACACCTAGATGAGCTATGGTCTCAGGTTGTTCGGCTACGCACTGAGAACCACAATCTGATGGACAAGTTGAACCACGTATCTGAGTGCCATGATCGTGTTCTTCAAGAGAATGCAAGACTCAAAGAAGAGGCTTCTGATCTTCGGCAAATGCTTACTGACTTGCAAATTGGCAGCCCTTATACTGTCTCTGCTTTAAGAGACCTTGAAGAGGTCCCCTGCAATACTGCACACCACAGAGCTGAGTCTTCAAGCCAATCCATCGCTACCTCTGTAGACTTGCTTCACTGAAAATGAGAGACGCTTTTTCCTATAGCACGATAGCATCTAGTGTCTACGTTCCTGGTGTTTTGTTGTGTGGTTGACTAGTTTATGCCTTCATTTCATCTTTTTTATGAGATCAGAAGGGAATGCAATAGCTGCTTCCTTCTCTCTTCTTCTTCATCTACTTGTCTCATACATTGGCTAGACAATCAAATTCCACTAACCAGGACATTTAACTATTAAGTTCTCTTGCATTTGATAAATATGATTAATAGAAAAGTAGTACGTGAAAATGATACATCTAGTCCATCGTACACCAAATTGTAAGCCTCAAATTTGTCTGTCAAAGCTTAATTTTTAACATTTCTTAGAAGACCCTCCAACCAACTTGAACCAGTTAGAGTTCACTTAAATTACACGTGACTGAGGGAATCCAAGAAATACTAAGAAAAGTTGATAAAATGTTCATAAGCAAGCAAACAGACTTGCTTTTCCGCAGGTGTACTAAAAATGGTGAAGATGAAATCAAACCTTTTGCATCAGCGGGTGTTGTCTGATCAACAGGTTCCATTCGCACTGAAACCAAGAGAGGCCCCATAGCCAGTCAACTAATGCTGCTTACGCTCATAATAGCAGAGAGAGAGAGAGGGGAGGCAAGAAGACAAATGGTGGTGGAGGTGCTGGTGGTAGTGGTATCATGCAAATTGCTACTATAAGAGATGAAACAACACTTAAAAAGGCTGTCCACTAAAACACCCTCTCTAACTACTGTTTTCTAGCTTTTCTGTGAGCCCATCACAGGCTGTGTTGTGCCTATCCAATTTGGTTATCCTGAGTTTTGCATTGTTTCACCAATTGTGATGGCATCAAATGTGGAGCCTATGCTTCAGGTGTTTTTGCTTCAATGGTGGCTCTCAGTAATCATGTCAATGTGTGCCAGCACCTGCATCTGCAACACCCTGTTCATGGCATTGGCAGGCATTACTATTACGTCTTTCCTTTTTCCTTTTTTCTTTTGCCTGTTCTTGGATTTTAGACAGAATTTCTTTTCTACATCTGGTTCTGTACCTATAGATTACAATATCTTCACGCAATTAATATATCAAAGGTGATTTTATGTCAGTCCGGACGATATGTAACGCAATAGTTACATGGTTGACTTGCGAGTCTCAATCACTTCAACATGTACTGCAACAAAAATTTCCATTTCGTTGTCAGCATTCTAACCTTAACCTTTTTGGAACCATAACATCATTGATTGAACCATAATTTTACAAGTGTTTCCATATTAAAGGCTAAATTATCATCCAAGAAGTGGGTAGTATAAAAACTTTTTAATTATTATTTATAAAATATAACTTTTTAGTCACCACTAACAACATAGGACGCATTAAATTCCTAATTTCGTTGACATATTTTTTTCTTTTTTTAAAATAAATATTGGATTAACTATAGACAAAATTAAAAAAAACATTAATTAATTATAACATCGTAATAAAACTTAGTTAAAGGGTCCATTTACTTTTTATGTCAGGAGAGAAAGGGCGCCGAAGATTCTTGACATTTAATACAGATCTAATCCAGTAAATGAACTAGTACTTCCCTTTTTCCTAGTTAGTAAACCTCCGCCAGTTTCTTTCCCTCCGGAGGAAGTTAATGGTAGAAGTCAATGACTTTATACAAAATATTAAGCAATCAAAC
>JANIHZ010000003.1:34513042-34534099 GCA_027478365.1 Erythroxylum rufum | reverse complement strand
CACAATCACCACAAAGACATATATGAAACTTCATATATTAAGCATCCAAGTTCTACATAAACAAATCCATAACACAACACATTGTTCAACACTTGATTAAAATCTAATCAAGAAAGTCTAATTGCAAAGCAATAAATCCTAACTCAGGATTTCATAACAATGTAGTTAAATGTGACAATGTAAAACTACTCCCCCTTGAAGCTCATCGAACTCAAGCCATCGCTACATCTTTAAGAGGAAATGGTGCTCTAGCTAAGCATCACTTCGAAAACCCTCACGACTGTAAGCACACTGAAAGCATCCATGGCAGTAGCAATAGACGATGAAGTCAACGGTGAAAAGTGGACGGAGTTGATGGATGAAGGTCGAGAGTGAGAGGAATGAGAGTCGGCTGAGGACGTAAGTGTCTTTGTGTATCGATGATCCTCTGAATAACCTAATTTGGTAGGTTTTTAAGTGATGCATCGGTGGGTCAAGTCGAACAGTGAGAGAATTTTTCAAATATGGTTCGGATTTTCGACAGTTCGCCATAGCGATAAATAAGTTTCGCCGTGGCGAAATAATTAACTTACACCACGACGAACTTTTCCCGAAGTTAACCGGAATTCTTCATGTTTCGCTGCGGCGACAAGTCTATTTTGCTACAGCGAAATTCTTGTAGCACCTTTTCTCTTATTTCAGCACATTGACTCCTTTCTTCTTGAGGTTCCTACAATCAATAATACCAATTTGCAGTATCAATTGTCCTAAAAAAATTAATAATGAAATTAATGTCAATTTGTAACCATTTTTACTACCAAATTGCATAAAATACAAGCACACACTCAAAGATTAATTTAAGTACAAAATCAAGAATTAGGAGTTAAGAAGTATATTAAAAGCCATGAAAGTGTTGCCAATTTATATAGTAAACTTGGGCTCAATCAGTTGTTCTCTTTATTTTAGAAAAATCTGTAGTATTTTGAGTATAGCTCTAGGAGTAATGAACCAAACTGCATTAACTTTATGTCATTAGAAACTTAATACATATAATAACATTTTTTTGGAAGAATATATTGCCTAAATACCTCCATTTCTATGTCATAAGGGCCATACAAAACTGACCTGGAAAATGGAGAATGAATGAGTACTTTTCTGGTCTGTTTTTGTGTTGGACCCTTAACTTTTCTATTCAATGAGAAATTGTTGGCAATTATTCATGAGTAGAGAAAAAGGAGAATTCTTGAATTTGAAATGAAAAGGAAAAGATGGTTTAGATATAAGATGGATTATATGTGATATGTTGGAAGTTAAAAGCTGGAACCAAATTTTTAGACTATGGAACCAAATTGAATGATTTTGATGTCATTAGAAAATGAGACAATGAGGAACATTTTTCTAGAAGGAAGTGCTATCAAATTCCTTCAATTACATAATTAAAAAAAGGTCTTGATTCTTGGAAGGAGTTAAGCATGATTTTAAATAACTTTGAGGTCTTGCTAGATTTATTATTTTATTTGGAGTTAATTATTATTTTAATGTTAGTAGGATTTTAGAATATGGTTTAGTTGAATTAAGTAGCAAGAGTATGTATGAATGAGGGCTTTTTGGAAAGATACTAAGCCATTTAAGTTATAAGGCCTATATGTAAGGGTAAATTGGTCATTGTTTACTCATTAATGGCAAAGTTTTAATAAGACAAGTGGGCTTGCATTTAAGGAAGAAGCAAGCACAAAAATTAGAAGAAAAGAACAAAGAAAAGAGAGAAGAGAGAAGAGAGTTCGGTGGAGAGAGGAGAGAAAGAAGAAAGAAAAGAAAAAGTTAGGTTTTGATTTTTCTAAGCTTTCAAGAGGGATTTTGAAGTCTGTTCAAGAAGGAAAAAGGAAGAGGATGATAAGAGCTTCCGTTCAAGCCAAGAAACTCTTCAATTGGTGAAGAATCAAGGTAAGTTGGATCTCAACATTTTGGATTCTTGAAAGGGTTTTAGTTTATATAGCTTAAGAAATGTATGGGTTTAAGCTTTCTAAGATCAATTTTGGTGATTATGTCTTCTGGGTTTCTCAATTGGAATGTCTATTGATTTAGGGATTATGTCAATTGTTAAAGGAAATGAAGGAAGATAAGAAAAGGCAAGGGGAGGCTTTTTGAGCAAGGTTTTTAAGCAAGGAAATTAAGGTGGGTTTCATGTTTATAATGTTGGACCCCGTTTCTGGAGCTCAATATCGGACACGGAATCATGAGGCTTGAACGTGGGGGAAGACTTAGAAGTTGACAATTTAAAAAATGTAGCCATATGTGTCTAGTTTAATCTAAATTAAGAATCATCTCGTTTGGACAACTAGAGAAAACGTTATGGCTAACAAACCGAAGCACACTCAGGGAACATTTTCCAGATCACTACCAATTTGGTTTCTACATCTTTCCTTCTCAAAACTTATACCAAGATCACTCTTTCTACTCCCTCTACTTCTCATTTTCAATAAGGTCACCTTTAAAAATATCAATTATACTCGGAAGTTGTCAATGAATGCATATACCCCTTTTTTATTCACGAAAACATTCAATATCAATGTGCATATATGCTAACATGATGCATGAGCAAGAAAATGCATTGTCTTAATTTCTATTTGAGCTCACATGTACTGAAATTTCGGGTCCTAACCTTTAATATGAGGACGGGATGTTACATGAAGGAGCTATACAATACCTTTTGTTCAAATGCCTAGATCTTCAACATAGAATTAACCATGTGTCCTAGTTTATGCATACTTATAATTTTATGCATTTAAAAATGTTTTGACATATCATATGATCGTCAAAAGGAACTATTAATATAGGTTTACACTTTACTTCCATCATTACTTTTAATCTATGTACTTTATCATAAGTAGCTTGGGCAAATTATCTAACTACAAGCACTCTACCACCAATTAATACACTTCTTTAGAGGAAATCTTCTAAGATGGTATGTAAAGAAATAACATACATAATTTCATACACTCTAACTAACATTTCTTTTAAAATATAATTGCATTCCACTTGCTTCTTCTTTGGTACTTTATTATGATAACCTTAAAGCTAAAGCTATATTTTGCTCTTTAACATTTCAGTTAAAATTTAACTTATACCCTGATGTTTCACATTGTATAAAAAAAGAGTATAATGTTTTAAAAAATATTTAAAATGTTCTTTCAATTGACAAAATTGTTAGGATTCCATCAAATACACTGACATGGATTTTTTTCTAACTTTTTAAGGTTCACTTTAACAACGTCAAATGCTAATATAAACCCCAAAATTCAAACATAATTTATGATAAAAACCCAAATTTCCTCTTTTATCTAGCACAATAGTATATAAATGTATATAGAGAAAGAAGTATCCTATCTTCATGGTTTAGTCAGTGATTCAGTTGAAATTTTAAAAAATGACAATTAAGTGACAAGCTTTCCAAGATATCCAGGAACATTTAAGTGGGAAACATAATTGTTTAGTCTACTTTTGTTAGTATCAACATCATTTCAAATATGTGTTAGTTTTTCTATAGCACAAAAAATTTAGATATGAATCTTTATAAGAACTATCATTTTCTTTGTCTCTTTTTAGAATAAAGGCTATGGTTGTCCTTGTTGCATCATTTAAGAGGGAAAAAGATAAAGATTCTACATTGAAGACACTGATAGAAGAAATTCAAACAACTCTATGACTAGTATGCATGTAAAATATATCTTCCATTTGGGGTTGATGTTGTACGTATGCAATGTAGACTAAGGACTAGATATATTTTCCTTTGTCTCATGTCAAAGAGAAATTTGGGAGAAGATATATAGGCCACATACCTAGGAAGTGGAGTATAGCCCAAGAATTGGGTAGAATAGAAACACTTATATTGAATGAAATAGTTAAATTTATTTATTTCATTTTAAATTGGAAGGGAGAAGATAAAGTTGGATACCTTATTAACCTAAGAAAACCATTTTTGGAATCAGTCATATGTCTTTAAGTTCTTGGTCCTCTTCCTTTCCATCTAAAAGCAAGTTTCATCATTTATTTATATATTAATACACTTTTTGATAAAAATATACATATGCAATACAAACAAAATAGATACATTTATTTATGATAATACCTAGAGAAAAAAGAGAGTGATATCTGCTATCACACTAGAGGCAAGAGGAAATTTATAAATTAGGATTTTTATTACCTTAATCCCTAAATTAATTTATATTTTAATTTTAGGGTCTATATTAGCACTTGATATGGTTAAAGTGGGCCCTAAATTTTTTCAAAAATTTATGTCAACGTATTTGATGGAAACTTGACAGTTCTATCAAATGAAAAGCTATTTTAAGTGTTTTTAGAATGTTATGGTCTTTTTTGTATGTTGTAAAATGTTATAGTCTAACTCAAAATTTGGAACAAAAGGGTCAAATTGGACCCTGGCATTTTCACTAAACTTCAATTTAGACCTAAAGATTTTAACACAGTTAAAAAGAACCTTCACATTTTACAAAGGTTAAATTTGAACCTTAAGTTCTCTGTTACAAAAATATATATATTTGACATTTTTTATGGACACATTGTCATATGTGTACCCTACGTGGCAAGTGTGACCTAAAATTTTAAAAAAAATCCTCTCTCTCTCTCTCTCTTCAGTTTACTTGATGTTTCTTCATAGCATTTCTAATATACTATTGAGATAACACAGCTTGGTCAATATTCTTTATTCTCAATAGCATTTCCTTAACATCATAGCATTTCCTTAACTTCTTATTCTCTTTTAATATTCTTTTATTCTCAATATCTAGTTTTAAGTTCTTCATTTTCATCTTTGTTTCACTACTTATCTTCATCTTCATTTTCTTTTAGAGCCTTCACCACCTGTAACTTCACATATATAGATGAGTTTTCTTTTCAAATATATATGCACATATTTGTAGTATGCACATAGGCAATAAAAGATTTTTTTTGTTAAATGGCAATAAAAGAATTTATTGTCTCCATTATCAAAACTATTCCTTGTTTTAACATTTCATCAAACATTTATAATGTGTCAACCACCTTTTGCGATTTGATGAAAGAAAAAATTTGATTAGTATAAGTTTCAATGTTTGGATCACAATCATCATACGTCATACACTCATAAAAATTTATAATATAAATAAAATTATGAATTATTTCGTTGTAAACACCAATGTCTCACACATAACCAATCTCCTTCATGTTCTAGAAAACCTAGGCTTTATGTTCAATCCTATAAGATCTCTTTATTCCTTTAAGAAGACAACAAAATGTCAGATATCTAGAACTAAAGCCATCTTCCACAATTACTTTAACAGTTCTCTCAATTTCATTAACTCTACCACATTTTGCCCACCCACCGATAACTAGATTATACAATTAAATTTCACCTTGCCTTAAACTAAATTGAAGTACAAGTTCGATGCACCTATATAAATCTTTTATATAGGCACTGTAAAAAACATTCAAAGACTCATTATTGAATTCAATTCCAAACTTTTAGAGTTTCCTAATGTATAGATAGCTTTGTACACCCTATGAACCCTAATTAAACTACCCATTAGAATTAACATTGTATCCAAATTAGGACTCAAAACTTTTGTCCTTAAATTTTTCATAATTTGTACTATAAAATCAAGAACTTTTGTCCTTAAATATTTGATAACATATACCATAAAAATCAATAAACTTTCCTCTACCTAGTGCTAATGAGTACGTGGAAGTTATGAATGCCGTTAGGTATCATAGGGTACTTAGCATCCATTTCAAGAAGATAACCACAAATGAACTCGTAAATTCCCTTTATACAACACTATATCAATAAGGCCAATACTCAAATCCACATTGACGCTTTATAAAGCATGCTTAATCGTTGAAGTTCCATTTAATTTTTGTAAAAATACACCTATCGATATGTCTTCTAGTAACAAGAGACAATCTACAACTGTCCTACTCTCAACCACTTTATTCTTAGCATTTAAGGGAGATGGGGTAATGTTGCATTTAGCAGTAATAAGAAGCAATATATGAGCAATTCGGAGGTAAAAAATGAAGAAATGATAAGTAAATTAAAGAGAAAGAGAGAGAGAGAGAGAGAGAGAGGAGAGAGGAGAGAGAAGAGTGAGAGGAGAGAAAGAGGATTTTTTTAGTTTTTAGGTCTTATTTGTCACGTGGAATATACATCTGACAAAGGACCTACAGAAAAATGTTAGATATAATTTTTATAATGAAGGATTGACGAAAAAAGATATGTTGAAGCTCAAATTGAACATTTATGGTTGAAGTGTTTTTTAAACATGTCAAAACATTAGGTTTAAATTAAAATATAGAGAAAATATTAGGGTTTAGTTTAACATTTTTGCCTAAATTTTAGTTTAAACATTAGGGGACAAAATATATGTTTAGCCATAACCATAATACTCTTCATATGACAATTAATATGGCATTTCATACTTTAAGAAAACATTATAAATTAGATTATGAGTGAACTAGTTGCACTTGCACTTCTTACCACTCAACACATTTCCATTAATAATCAAATTATAAACCTCTTCACTAAATCCATATCAAAGTATACTCTTATTTTTCTTTATAATATGATATCATTTAAGTCTAGATATCAACATCAACCAACTCAACACAAATAATAGGAGTAAATGAAGGGATAAAAAGAAATGTAAAATTATTAGAAAGGTAAGTAGATCCACATAATATTGTCTATATCAATAGAGAGATATTAAGAGATAAAGGAGTGTTAAAGGTAATAAATTTGAGTCAACTTAATAGCTCAACATATAAGAAAGCTCTAACAAAGTAAATTGAGAAAATATCATATTCATGTCTATTATATCATAATTAGGTAATAAAAAATGATAGAGAACCTATTTATTTATTTTTAGGAAAATTAATTATTGTAATTAAACCATTATATCCTTTATAATGATAAAGCTTTAAGTTCTCATTGAGATGAAAATAGGAAACTTATTCATCTTCTTAATTTTTTATATATTGTGAATTTTCATTCATTAAAATATAATAGTATGCAAATAATTAATTTTAAAATTTAATTAGTTAATATTATCCTAACATTCTCTTTAAGTAAGTGAAACTCATAACCATATGTTAGATTCTCCAATCATAGTGATTGTAATTTTAAAAGTTAAAAAACTTTTTTGTAATTTGTAAGGATAAAGACGTGTATCTCCATTAATTGGACTCATTTTTTAATAAACTTCTATAATTTGATATTTTTTAAAAATTCATATTTTATTCAATATACACACTCCTTCTATTAGTTTATAGACTTAACACTTGGCATATTTTAAATCATATTATCAAATTTTCATGGAGATACTATCATAAAAGACCTGTTTATTCATTTTGGAAAAATATAATAACATGGTTTTAAAATATTTTAAAAATGAATCAAAATATAAAGGAAGTGCATATCATTTATCCTAATTTCCAATACTAGAAGATTAGAAAAACATTAGAACTTGTTCATCTAAAAATAAAGTGTATACATATAGCTTACTTAAAATTGATTAAAGACATGAGCCTGCTTTTTGTCGAGACATCTATATTTCATTGTACTATTTTTGTGAGCCCATTAGACACAAATTTGCCCAATTTCTTTTTTATATTTACGTATAAGACTTATTATTTTTCTCTTTAAAATTTTAATATGATAACGTGTTAAATAATTACTTACTACTATTATTGAGAAAAAGAAAATATCCATATAAAAATAGTAAATTAAAAACTTAGAGAAAAACAAAATTTGAGCTTGGCTATAAACTCACTTATTTTTCAACAAACTTTCAATTTGTATTTTATTTTATTAATAAAATATGTCCTCGTACGTGGATTTAAGATAATATCAACTCTACAATATAATTTTAATAGCATTAAATTATTTTTTTGAAAAATCAGAAAAGGGATATCATTAACCATAACAAATACACAAATACATATATAGAGTTCTTGAAGCTTAGAAGCTTAGATGAGATGGTTGTTCCTTCTTTTGATCAGGTGATTTCCCAAATGTGCTTCACTTCGTCTGTGATTAATCTACTTAATGAGTGTGTGTAGATGTGCATTTTTATGAGATTAAAGATGCTCACAATGAAGGTTTTGCATTGGTTTGATTTTTTAGAGAATACGCAACAATTCCTTTACTCCCAAACTCCTTTGACCAGGTACAAAAGAGTAATTCTAATGATCCATAATTTTGTTTTCCTTAGTTTATAAACCTGTAACATACGTCAGGTTAACACTTTATCCCATGTGTTGGGTGGGTTGTATGCATCATATTAGGTGGGTATATGTTCCCATGTTTTGTTTGTGTAAGAGCAAACAAACAATAGATGCTTGATGGATTCTTGATCACATTTAGATAGAACTTGTTAGGTATAGTGAGGTATATGTTCAGTCTATCAATTGTTGTTAGCTTCCTATAGATAGCTAACCAGAGGGTAAGCACGACACTGGGTAGGATTTTATCCACCCACAACAATTTGTGCGATTCAAATATTGGATCTGAGTCCCAAAATATGTCCACTATTGGTTTTGGTCCATATATTCTTGTCTTCTGTAGCATAGTGGATAACTAGATTCAGTAGATAGGATTTTCGTGTATTGTCTTAAACTGCTCTATTTATTATGTCCCTATTAAACAAAATTTGTTGAACCGTAGTGGTCTCTTGAAAATTTTGTTTGACCCCTATAATTCAAGTTGCTCATTCATTACTCCTAACTCTAACCACCTATCAAACCAAAAGTTTGTGTTTATTACATTTCCATCTTTGTAGTGTATATATTACCTGACTATATCTCTAATCTCCAAAATTTTCCTTAGAGTAGCAGAAGCTCCAGCTGGAACCTTAATGTTTCACAATCTACTCCATTATATGTAGTGATGTTTGACCCATTTCACCCATATCAAATCCTCATCCTTGATCAATCTCCATTGTCTCTTTATGAACATTGTCAAGTTTACTATTTTTAATGGTATGAGACCAAGTCCACCTTGTTTCTTAGGTTTGAAAACCTCTTTCCATTTAATCCTTTCCTTGACTTTTTCTTCCTTATTACCATTATATAGAAACTTCCTCAAAAGCTTATTAATTGTTTTGATGACTGCACTGGGAAGGAATAGGTGGGAGGCCTAGTACACATTTATTGAGGCTAAAACATAAGTTATAAGTTGAACCCTCCTTATCATTAATAGGCATTTGGTGCTCCAAATACACTTTTCCTTTTTTAATCTTCTCCACCAGTGGCTTGAAATTTGAGTAATTAGGTTTTGTAGAATTATTAGTTATACTAAGATATATGAAGGGTAGTTTTATTACCTTGATGCCTATTATATTACAAATCCATTGTGCATTGTGGGAGGCATTAATGGATAAGTAGATATCACTTTTCTCCTTGTTTGCATGTAGTATATAATTCAGTTGAATATTCTCAGGGCTATCATATATGTAGTGATGATCTGCCCTTAAGAAAAGGAAGACTTCATCTGTAAAATTAAGGTTCAGAATGCCAGAAGCCTTACATTTGTTATGATAAATGAATAAATGGCTTATTTTATCCACCCTCAACAGAAGCTTGTTGAGCAGCTCCATTGTAATAGAGAACATGGGGAGATGGGATCACCTTGACTTAGTCTCTTTCCCCCCTGATCCTACTTAAAAGTTCTATGTTGACTAGTATATTGTAAGACACCTTTGATATGCATTGCTCTATCCATTCGTTGAACACCCTAAGGAATTTGTAGGCTTTAAGGTAGTTGATTATGCTTTTTTAAAATCCAATTTTATTGTGCAATTTCTACTACCTCTCCTTCTGGAATAGTTTCTAAGTAGTTGTTGAACTAGTAAAATATTGTCCCTAATCTGCCTACCTAAAATGTATGCTTCTTGATGTAATCCAATGTGTTTTGGTAAGATTGTTTTCATTCTCAGCCAATATTTTTACAATTATCTTGTACACAAAGTTTCAACAAGCTAAAGGGTGGTAATCAATACTGTCTCTGGTTTCAAGCCTTCAAGGATTAAGCAAATTAACGTTGTATTGAACTCCTTTAATAATTTCCTTTCTTTGAAGAATTCCTCAATTGCTTCTACAACCATCGTCCCTGTCAAGTTCCATATTTTTTTAAAAAAAGGATATTCATCCCATCTGGGCTTGGAGCCTTTGAAGGATTAAGTGCTTTTAGGACATCCTCTATATCCTGCCTTATTACTGGTTTAGCTAGTAATTTGCTTTCTTCTAAGGTTTTGAAAGATGCATATGCTTGTGGAAAAGTCTAGAACCACTCTAAATTAGCCATGCATTTTTCTAACTTCTTCCTTATAAATCAAGGGTGTTTTTGTCTGTTAGACCAAGTGAAGAAATTACCGCCTTAGGGAAGGTCCTTTACGTCAATTTCTACTGTGCATTTTTTGAAGTCATTATAGTAGCTTCTAAAGACTATGTTCCCTTCTGCTTCCTCTGGATTGGGGGTCGAGCTAGAGTTCCGTAATACGAACAAGCCCTTGACAGGAGGCTAAAAAGTTTATGAGTTTGTCCCACAACTCCCTTCTTTGTAAACTATGAATGACACCATACACTACTGTGATTTAGGATACCTTCTTAGAGCTTTTATTATTGACTTTAGTTTGTATCATCTACTCCTGAATAAAATCAGCTCGTACTTCTACGTTGTCATCCTTGTATAACACCAAGATTTTCCCATTGTAATGAGAGTAGTAATTATTTAGTACTTTCCAATTACTAGGAAAAATTTAGAGAATGTTCTAGTTGTCTTTTTTATCCTTGTTTATAATAATTTAACAATATCAGGCTTAATCTCATTGATAAATCTTTTATATCTAATTGCTTGGCAGGGGCATTCAAATCCTTGATATTCCACTCTGCAACTATCATAATTTCATTAGAGAAGAAGGTTTCTTCTTCTTCCTATTGGACTTTCTTCTACTAGGAGTAACAAAACCATTTTTCTTCACTTGTATGTCACACTGTTTTGTGTTCTGCCCCGATCTCAAACTAGTGTTATCATGGCTGTGATGATTTTTTGAGCATTTTCCATCTTTGTTCTTGATAGTATTACCCCTGTCTATTTCCTTATTTTCATCATCATTGATTTCCATTTCCACATGCTCTGGTTAATCGTGACTTTCCAAAGTGTTTTTTTTCCAACCTCCTTTATGGTATTCTCCTTTGCACTTGCTTCCAATGTTAGTACATTGAGTTCACCAATTTAAAAGATTTTGCCTGTTGGTTTCCATACTTTCTTAACTAATGACTTAGGTTTCCAAGCATATGTAACCTTTACTATATTTTCTACAACCTCCATACTATCATTAAGTCTCACTGATAGAAAGTCCCTCGTAGTGTAAGGAAATTCGTTAGTGTTTGTAGACATAATGAGGCTTTGTTGGGTCAAGTTAGCAACTGATTGGTGTGTGTGTACAAAGTTTTGCTTTCTAGAGAGTCATGGAAATTTGTGGTATTGAATTATTATCATCACAAATTAATTTATAATTTAAAAGAGATTGAATCTCTTAAAATATAATAAAAAAAGTGAAAAATAAATATTGTTTATTATATGAAAATATATCTTAAAATCAATTTGTATATAAGGTATGAAAAATAAGTGACCTCATCTCTTTATCACCTTCATTTTTCAGTTATATCTAAAGCTATTCCAAAGTACTAAAATTTGGAATCAAAATTATTTGGATATACATTTATTATAAGATGAATCTAATACTGTGAGCCCTAGCCTAGTATGAACTGTGAGCCCAGAAAAGGCCGGCACGAATTTTGCATCATCATCACCATCATGGCTCGAAAACCTTGCGAGCCCAGAAAAGGCCGGCCCGAATTTTGCATCATCATCACCATCGTGGCTCGAAAACCTTCACAATCCCAAATGCATCTTCTCATCTCTATCTTTATTATCAATGTGCATATATATAATCGAAAACAATCCCGAGAGGAAGGACCAAACATGGTTAATTAAGATAGAAGAAAGCAAATGAAGTTCTTAATGGGGTTGCTAAGTGTTCAATCCATAATGGATTTGGTGGTGGCCAGTATTTCTGTGATCATCGGTCTCGCCATCTTCGCATTCATTGCTTCCGTTCTTTGCTCTGCTGCTTTCTTTCTAAACGCCAAGACTATCTTTTGATTTTCCCCTTCCCCCTTCGTCCCTTTAGGTATTTGTAAATCGTCGTTTCCACTCTGTCTCTCTTATGTTGATTTAAATATTTGTCTGTTTCGGGAATTTGGAATCATCGGACTTTGAAACTTGAACACAATTGAATGTTCTCTTAGTCTCGCTGCATTGCTTGCTTTGTGGGTTTTTAAGGAAATCTCTTTATCTTCTCTGTAACAAATTTCTCAGCTTGTTTGTATCTGCTGTTTAAGGTCTAATTAAAGAAGTGTCTGAGAAAGAGCGTGGTGATGAAGTGGTCCGTCGGATTCCTCTAGGATACGGATTGTCGAGGACTGAAAGCGAAGACTGTATCACAGAGAATGTTGTTGTAGTTGAGAAATAAAACCCTACGAATGTTTTCTGTTCTTTTTGTGATTTACACGGCCACTTTCTACATCTATTGTTTTGATGTATCACTATATCTTGTTTGTGTTCCTCACGTCTTGTTCGTTGTTAGATCTAAATAGTTAGGCCTCCGAGAAGATCGGAAACAAAACTTTGGGTGCTCTCCTGGATAAGAAAAATGGTCCGATCGACTTGCCGTTATTAAAATTGTAAAGTTTTGTGATGGTTGATGTTAACGAAAGCAGGTGAATTCTTGGTTAATGTTCACGGTACACAGAGAAACATGTTTCTGTTGCCTTAAATCGAATCCAAGACGTGAAGTAGCGGATAACCTCTTTTGAATGAAAACATCCTAAATAAGAGGCCAAAGAGGTTAACATTGAGTAGTAAAACAGTTGGACGAATAAGAAGATTGTCGTTTCCATTTTCTTTTCCACCTTCCTTAGGAGCTATGAGTAAGCAATAAGCAAATTCCATGGTCCCTCATGCCTGACTGGTAGTGTAACTTCCTACTTCTAAGCAACAATTAAAACAGCGTTTAGCCGTCACCCCACATCATCAACCAAACAGATGAAATGTTCACCAGCATTCGCAAGTGCAAAGCAAAAGGATGAAAAATATTTTTCAAAGAAGAAGACTTCATCATATGAATTTAATGAATTTGCATTTGGATTTGATGCATCCTGTTACAATGTCCCCAATGGCTCGGTATCAGCTATTTACAATACGATCTACTTCTTCTTTCTCTGTTTCCTGGAGTACACCATTCCTCTAATACCATCAGGATCCGCCACAAACCCCAGGGGACGATAGAACCCGAGAACTCGTGGCTCCGAATACAAAGCAATATTAACAATACCCTTCTCCAACAACTCCTCCACAAGCCTCTCCATAATAGCTTTCCCTAAACCGATCCCCTGAAAAGAAGGATCAACCACGACATCCCATATGATGGCGTTGAAAACACCGTCACCAGTTGCTCTAGCAAAGGCAACGGGCTTCTGGGTCTTCTTGTGCTCGATCCATAGGAGTGAGTTGGTATTCTCCAGAGCCAGTTTGATTTTCTCAGGGTCTCTTCTGGGGAAGCCCACAGCCACGAAGACTGAGTTGAGGTGGTCGAGGTTGAGGTCGGAGGTTGTGCGCCGGAGATGAAAGCCTCGGGACTGTAGGTCGTCGTCGGAGATGGAGTAGCTGTTTGTAAGGGTCATGAAGCGGCAGATGTTGGCAGTGGGAGTGGAGGTTAGGGACAGGGTGGATAGAAACATGGTGGTTGGAGGTTTTGTCTTCTTTGGGATGGTGGTCGGAGTTGTGGCTGTGGAGCTGTGTGGTGGTTAAGTGATCGTTTATCTTGTTTTAACCTGCGCGGGACATTGTGGGACTTGAGTCCAGGACCTTTATAGTTGCAATTTGCAAATGTCAAATCCACTCTAACACAATTCTTCACTATTGTTTATAGTTAAGACGTCAATTATGCGTTTAATGTGATATTCCCCTCACAAAGTGATTACAAGGTTACAATTTCAAGTTAACCTCTTTATAAAAAATACAAAGAGAAGATTACATATATGATAACCTTCTCTTAAATTTGAGTCTCATGGATTGGGGCAAGTTGTGTTGTATTTTGTGATATTGACGTCAAACTCAAGTTGTCTATGTAATTTTTGTACTTTCCTTCTGGTTAGTTACGTATTGTCTCGTAAAAATACCATTTAGTCGGTAGGTATGATTTGATAACTTGAAGCGAACGTTAAAGGATTCAATTACATTACCCTTTTTTCTGGGTAGTTATCAAAGATCTTTATTAGTATACCTTTAATTATGAGATCATTATTTTCTTGTCCATTTTTCTTAATTTATTTATGCAAGCTTACCTTCACAATTTAAATATTATACAATTTTTTTAAGGAAAAAAGTCTAAATTTGGTTCAACAACTTTGATAATTAGGAATACACGACTTTGATACTTAGGAATACATTAGTCTCTAGACTTTTATTTTTGCCAATTTAACCTTAAACTTACTAAAAGCTTGTCTTTGGATCCTCATTTCATCATTAAATAAAATTTATGGTGCTCGTTTCACTCATGTGCTACTGGTTTAATTAAAGAGAGAGACTAATAAGAGTGTTTTAATATTTTCAAGTGAAACTAGGGAACACTATTTCATTCCCTCATTCCTCTTTCTTTTTCCCTAGAGTTTGTTTTTAAGTTTCTTGTTTCTGCCTCTACACGCTTCTGGGTTTGCCCGCATCCTTTCTCCTTTTTCCATTATCGAGCATCTCTCTCTCTCCCTCCCTCGATCCCTCTCTCTACTATCTACTATCTTCCTCTAGGTCAACAAAAGAAAGCTCTAAATTTAGGTCTTTTCATATACAAATGAGTGAAACACGACTTGGTTTTCCTAAAGTTAGTAATTTAGGCATGAATACCTATTTTTGGCTATATGAGAATTCACACCAGCCGACGTTTCAACAATTGTGAAAAGTGATAGCATTGCTTAGGCATTCAAAGCTCAATTTTCAAATTTATAGTTGTTACAACATAAAATAATGCTTGTGTTATTTTGTTTAGATTACTACTTGTTTTCAAGTAATTTTGGTGCTCAAAGACTAAAATTGAAAATGGAGAGAATGTTCTTATGCAAGTGCATTCAAAATGTCTCACAAGATAAATATTTGCATTTGCCAAATGTGATTGTGGAAATTAGCTGGCATTTGTAATGTAGGAGATTGACGTTGTTAGCAAGGGTGTAGTATAACTCTGTGTGCATAACTAAATGAATTTAACCTGATTATCTTAAATCATTGAAGATGTTGTATGTAGAGGGTGATATATAGATGTTAGATATTTGATTGGGATAGGTTCTTATCGACCATAATAGATAGTGAATCTTCCAAATCAACTAGCATAAGTTATAGTGAAAAGCAATATGATGAGTAAGTTTCTGCTTGATATAGAAGTCGAAGCCTTTTGACGACTTCTTGAACTAATGACAATTATGAAAAAAGATGTTATGAATACTATTAATTATAAGATTGTTATATAAAGGGGATGTAATTTTTTCATATGGATGGATGAAGATTTAAGTCAAAAGGAAAAACCAAATATAAATAAATTGGGAGTCAAAAATAAAAGGTTGAAACTTGAGAACAAGAAGTTAAAAGATGGTCAATGCATGGATAATATACATGAGCTATATGAAATTGGCATAAGTGAAAACGATGTTAAAATAATACAATATTTGAGGTAACAAAACTGCAAAGGAAGATAATTTGTTATAAGATATGTGATATAACATTTGTACCTATATTTGTTCTTTAATGAGAAGTTGAAGAATATAATTTTTTTATTAAATTTAAATTTCATTAATAAAAGAAATGATACATCTTGACGTGTATTCAAAGTATTAATATAGTTATAAGTATTCAGCTACAGATGCATTTTGCACTTATCAGATATAACTTTTCTTATCTCCACTTTTCCTTGTATGTGGTAACCTGCCTTGGTTGGGGTATTAGGCATACATCTGCTCTAGTACTGGTGGCTGCTTCCATCTTGCCTATTTAAGATCTCTCGGGGCATGCATCTATTCATGATCAAGTTATTGCTCATATCTCAATCATTTTAGATTTCTTGGTGCATGTTTTAGTTATGGTAGGTTATGGATCAATCGCAAATATGGAGATAGCTAAGAGGGTTAGGGAAGGTGAAATTGGCCTAACTCTTGAGCATATCCTTTTAATTCAGGTATTTCCTTTCCATATTTATACAAATTTCCAAAGACATGAGTATAAATACCTATATGCGTTAAGATACATTCTCGTCTACTTTTAATTTTTACTTGATTTGCTTGTTAGGCTTCTTGGGATCATGAATTAGTTTCATACCACTGATGGATTTGAGCATCCCTCATTGAGTATTCAATCAACCATCATTCCAAAATTTGTATTTTTTGAAGAACAACTATTGGCGCTTCAAATAGTTAGTTAACCTTCCTAACAGTTTGATTTAGGTATGCTGCAATTGGAGAATTGATCAGTGTTCCTTGAGTAGGTTTATAGTTTTCCTTAACAATTGGTCTTGATTTTTCTTTTTGCCTTGATGTAGTCATAGGTTTCTCTTATTCCATTTCTTATAAACTAGCCTCCCTAAGGCTAACTTAAATTCCAAAGAGGACTGACTATTGCTCTATCTTTTTTTCATCTAGATTTAGGTATACTAACTAGGTTATAGGGTAATGGGCAGGGAAAATTTATGTAGCAGTAATCTTCTTAGGTAATCTAAATAGGGATATTATAAGTATAGACAATCAATTATTTCAACCGTATTAGTGCATATGAAACACTTGTCATCTTTAGTGAATCCACTCCACCGTTTCCTTGTGAAAAGTTTCCCTTGAATAGTCAACCACAAGCTGAAGGAGATTTTAAAGATGACTTAGGATACCAAACTAGCCTCAGCCATTGAACCTTAGGATTTCTTGTTTGAGGGCTTCTCTATAGGATTTATTGGAGAAAATCTTGAGGCTTGATGTACCCAATGTATGTGGTCCATTGAGTTATTAGAGATCAAAGTAATAAAGGCTAAAGAGGATAAGGTAGACCAATATTTTGAATTGGTAGGGCATCGTAATACTATACAAAATAATTGAACTTAAAACTATAGCTAGTGATAAGTCTTAAGTCGAACCCACAGAGAGTATATGTAAAGCTTTTGTAATGAGAAGAATTGATGTTTAGGATATTTGGGCGGTTTTATTAGTTTTTCAATAACAAAATAAAATGAAATTAAACTAACAAAAACAAATTAAAGTAAACAATCAAAAAGTGATAAAAATGATTAATACGTTAGAGATTTGATCTTTGGTTCACTCTCAACTTACACACGAATAAGCCTATTTCATTGTTTTATTATTCTTATACCTCTTCTAGCAACTATTGATCATAGATTGAAAAAAGCTCTATTAATCCTGATTTTTCCTTAGGTCATGTTTAATTAAAATAATCTCTTTAATTAAACCTAGCTATTAGACAACCTAGAACAAGCTCTCTAGATTTAGTCAGACAGCGAATAAGGAAAACAGACCAATCTAGGTAATAATCACATAAGCTTGGGTCATTTAACATATGTTACGTTATCCCTAATGACTCAATGTCATTAGTTTCCACAAATGAATCCAAACACAACGATTATGTATTATATTAATGATTCTAGTAATGGTTTTATATACAAACAATTAAACGATAATGAGAATATGATCATCTATATATGAATACCCAAATCAATTAAGCAAAGGATAACTTAAGTAATCCCTAAAAAGAGAAAGAACGGAAAACACAATATAGATACACCCAAATGGGCTCTTTAGCGTCTATTTCTCCTTCGAACAGGGTTGAGGAAGCTAAACCCTCCATGGATCTCCAAAATATGCATGCTTTGCCCCTCATTTCTATCCCAAAACGATTCATAACCTATTAGCTGCTCAAATGTTGTTTTATATTAATAATTAGGTTTCTGAGGAGATATATAGTTTGATACACGATCATGTATCAAACTATGTATGACAAGAAATCTCCCCAATTCGTGACTTTACATGGTTGGGTACATGACCGTGTAACCATTCGTATAAGTCAAACATCTATCTTTCGAATGGATACAAGATCGAGTATTTTCCAGACCATCTTGAAAGCTTCATTTCCTTGGATTTTCTTATTGCATCTTTACCCTAATCCTTCTCCTTATTGTTCCATAATGACAATTGTAGCATCCTACTCTTATAGAGCATATTCCTGAATAATCCATCAGTATTTGAGAACATACTGTACGAGATGGCATATTAGGGCAGTCAGTCGATCCTACTCAATTCAAAAATTTAGAAAATATCACACGCATATGCAGAAAATCAATAATTGAACCTTTTTTGGCCCATTTTATTAAAAGAATAATTTCAGTCGCAAATGTTACAAATAGTTAACGTATCCTCATATATTCCAGTAATCATCTGGGTGGGCTCAATACAAAACATTTCCAGTCATATAGTCAGTACACTTTTTAATTCGCATAAATTTTGTACAATAATTGCAGAATACAATTTTGTAAAATACAAAGAAAGACTCTAGACATATGCAAGTACAACTAATCCTGACCTCTAACTTTTATCCGTATGCTGTGGTTAGACTCCAGTTGGTTTAACGAGGTAACTCCTCTTAGCTTAAAAAATAATGTTGCAATTTTGGGGTGACCTTTGCGAACTCAATTAGTGGACCATTCTTGATGGCTCACTCATATCACATAACACAACAGTTCATACTTCGATTTCGCATACACTTCCTGTCATTATATAATACACATCACTTCACCAATAATCATATACCATCACATAACACTTTGATCACTTATTCCACATTTCATATTCAGAGCAGCCAAACAGTTCATTTCGATCATTTAAAACATACATATCAATTATATATGCACTGCACATGAGACTCACTTCCAATTGTTATTGTCGTGATTGAGTGCCTTTTTACTGGCCCATGTCCCTTGTGGATACCGGACTTGTTTCAGATTAATTGAAACTTTTAAATTGTAAATATTTTGTCTTACTGGTTTCACTTCTAATTCAGTTTTTAAAACATTGATAAAAAAGGCAAGAAGAGAAAAGAGAAGATAATAACTATAATCATTTCCAGCATTGACATCAAAATTTACAAAAAAGCTAGTGAGCCATCTCAAAGAGGTTATCATCATCATGCATCATTTTAATCATATATGAAAGGTTAATTTCAATGACAAGTAATTCCAATAATAATTTCCATTTAAACTTCATCTTCTAGTTGTAAACTAATTCCGATAACAGTTAAGTACCATTTATCCAACTCCAAAGTATGACAAATAATTTGATAATTAAGTCTAATTACAAAAAACTTCTATTATAACAATCCTAATCTATAACGTAACTCATAACAATCTAAAATGGAGCAATAAGAGAAGTCATAACAAGTTTAAAAATTAAGTTTGACTTGAGTTCAAGGTTAAATTTATAATCCTCCTTATCTTTGTGTCTCCCTCATTACAAAAGATTGATAAAGTGATGTTATTTCCATCATTTTGTTGCAATCCTTTAGGTTGGAAGTTGATCTTAGTTTGAAAATTAGATTCCATACTGATGGATCTTTATGATCTATCTTGCTTAAATATCTAATCATTTTCTCTATGTTATTTATATATGACAATAATAACAATTATTTAATAAGACTGCATAATTTCAAATAAAATACTATTGGAACATAGTTTTATGTGTAAGTTAACTTATGTGGTACTTAATTGGCCCAATCAACTCATTAAAGTGTAATCCATATCCACTAACCCTTCTTCCTCTACTTCTTTCTCTCACTCTTTCTCTTCCTATTTTTTTGACCTTTTTGTGTACTTTCATGATCTTTATGGTTCTTCACTTTAAGGGCATATGTAATATTTATTGATACATCATGTTGAATTTGTGGATTGAACTCCTTCACTCTGTCTTCTCGCGTTGGTGTTGGATGATCTTGACATTTATAAATATTTTACAAACATTGAATGATTAGTAAGAAAATTATAATAACAAAATTAATTTAAAAATTAACGTGAAACTTCTTATGTTGTTAAATTTTTTAATGGTCTTTAGTTATGCCCTTATTGTCCATATTTGGTGCATTTCATTCTCCTTTTATGTCTAATAGTTTTTTCCTATTTTATGTTGCTCAAATATCTTTTTGACTTCATATTTAGGCCAAAATCCTGGTCTGTCAAGTAGCTCCAGGGAATAATTATATGTTTGCATGTACGCTTCCTTATTGTAACATATGTCAATGTATTTATCTAGATTTTCATGGTTATAATACAATATGAGAACATGAAATCCCTACCAAGTCTAAATATTTGCAAGTATAATTGCTAATTCTCACACAAAATATGTTTAATTTATGCTTAACTTCATTCCCATAAGCTCCATTATAATTAACAAAACAACTAAGATTTTCTCTCTTATTCTTCTTTTTATCACCATCATTTTAATATGTTCTAACATGCTAATAATAGGCTTCACTCTTAGTCTTTAAGATCTAACTATTGCCGGTCTCACTCATATTATTATCCACATGACCACATTTATCATTGATACTGACATATGCCTTGTGTTATATCTCTTTAGAATATTCCAATAGATTTTCAACATTATTTGGCATTAATTCATTTATAACATGCAACTGATCATTGAAATTAGGGACAAAGATGGCTTTGATTATCCTCCAGAATTGAAACTTTAAATCATCTCAATTCCATCTTTATCTCTAATTAGCTTAGTATGACTTGCATACATTCGATGCTCAACATTTAGTTGCAGATCTTTAATTACATTAAGAAGAACCAAAATAGCAATAAAAACCAATTAGAATAAACAAAAAAAGAAAATATATATAATTAATAATATAAGGACAATATGAGAACATAC
>JANIHZ010000003.1:34472363-34489124 GCA_027478365.1 Erythroxylum rufum | reverse complement strand
GTAGCCATGATCAGAGAGAAGAACGATCATGCAACCATCATTACAACTCCATGGGATGAGATCGATGGAGCAGCCATCAGAGAGGCTATGCAGAACTACAAGTCTCTTGAGGAGACAATGATGGATGAGGCTAAATTTTCCACAAGAGGTCATCGATTCTTAGCATCACCTTTGACTCCAAATACACTTTATTGTATCTGCTGAGTTACACTTCCACCATTCATATGGGCTTGCTCATTCTCTTATGTTTGAGGAGTGATGAATAGTAGAAACAAGAGAAATTGAGTTGTACAAGAGAACAACTATCATCATCCGCATCATATTGTCTTTGAAACTTAAATCATTAACAAGTTTTTATTGGAGTTAGGTTTGAAAGATTTTGATTTTATTCTATGATATATAGTGCGTGTTAAGGTTTCCATTTTTGTTTAATGCCTAAGTTTATGTTTTTAACATTAAAACACTATCAAGTGAAGTGACTACAATAATGAAAACAATATTCATTCAAAACTCATTTGGTTCATGATAATGAATAGACACATTTAACGAGTTACTGATAATGATCAATTAATAAATTGACATTGTCTATAAATATAAGATAATATTTATTTGAATGATCTGAAAATAGTCTTCATAATAAACCAAAATTTTAATGAGAAATTTCTATATTTTCAGAAAAATGTCTATCATGCAAAGGACAACAGTTTTATACAAGCTATGGCACAGATGAGATGACTCATCATTATGTTAGTTCAATTATTCCATATGTGATATCTTCCTGGAGAAGACATAATACATGTTATTACCGTTCATCACTTAATGTAAGAGCAGTATTTCGAAGGTTGCCTGGCTTTCATCGAAGCTGAAGTGAACTATATGGCTTTACTCTTAACTTTGTTACAACCAGCAAGTGAACTATTGAGCATGTTTTGAAACTTAGAACAACCTGAGGTGAAATCATATAAATAGTTAGTGATAAACATTACGAGAGAAGTTCAACAAAAAGAATTGATTTGGACTTTATCTCCGGCCGACCTTCCGCTTAAAATAATTAGAACAATAACATATCAAGCTTTCAACACTTTATCACGTGAATTCATTGACTCTATTCCATATAGAGTTTGTTATTACATATTGAACTAAGTTATTGTATTGACCCACATACATTATGTTCTTTAATGTCATGTTTGATATTATTTTGTTTTTTCAAAATATATGTTATGTGAATATTTATGTTTGAAAAAAACTTCTAAGTATGATAACTGGTATTCAATTGTCATATGTGATGATTGAGAACATACGTACTCTTTCAATTTCATAGACAATTGAAATTCGATTATTCCACACACACAGACACACATACACATATGACATGACAATAACATACAAACATACCATTTCTTTCTATAGAAATTTTGTGCATCCATTATAACTACCGTATTAAAAAAATATATTGTTGCTAAACTCAACACGAGTGATAAATTAAATGGCGATAATTATGAGATTTAGAACATAAAAATCTAATATGTATTAGAAGAACAAGAGCTTTTGAACCATTAAACATAACTATAAATGTTCCTAAGGAAGGAAATATAATCTAACACAAAAGGGATCGTGATGCTTATAAAACTTGGAAAAAGAACTCATTGGCTTGTATTATATTACTGAACAACATAGATAATGATATCATGTGTGAGTTCCACATATAAGATACTTCTAAGGATATGTGGTCCTCTTTAGCTGCACGTTTTGGAGGCATCTCAGTGACCAAAGTAAGTTCACTCACTATAAGCTTGACACCTATAAAAAACTATCGAATCATACAATGCAAAAGCATTTGAGGCATATGTCAAATATGATAAGTGAGTTACTTGTTGTTGGTTATGAATTATCAAACAAGCAACAAGTACAAGATGTGATATGGTCATTACCTCAGAGATGGGAGTATATAATGATGCATCTAACTCATAATAAGAATATCAAAATGATGAAAGATGTTATGAGACATCTAATATTAGAAGAAGAACGTCCTGAAGCCTCAAAGATCTCCTCAAAGGTATATGCAGTTGTTTTTAGCTCATATGGAGCTGTGAACTGGAAGCGTAAGCCTCGTAGTAGAAAAGGAGTAAGAAACATACCCACTATACTCAATACTTAAAGAAAGTGAAATAAAACTAGTATAGAAAGAGAAAATGTCCTTTTAAAAAGGAAAACATAAAAAAGTAAGTGCTTTAATTACGACAATAAGGGTCACTTCGCTTAACAAACCCAAAAAGGTATAATCTTATTGTACAAACCTTTGTTCTGTGAATGTCTCTTGTTCTGTTTTACTAACTAAATCACATCCTTTATGGATTGCAAATTGAGGAGCAACCAACCATGTAACAAAGGATAGAGATGCCTTAATGGAAATTTGAAAAATCCTATATGGATCATGATGGATTTATATAGGAGATAAATTGTACAAAGGATTGGAACTTACAAATTAGACATGTGTGCTGGTTGTTCCTTGATCCTACATGAACTATTGTATGCTCCAAAGATTTGATATAATCTAATCTTTGTGTTTGTCTTGACGTAAATTTCCATAATGGTGGTATGAATTTATATCTTTGACATATTTATTATGGTCATGGTTTTATGTTAGATGGTTTTATTGTTTTGAACGTTGTTTATTCAAATAGTAAGATAATATATCATATGTTTACATAACCTAGTAATTCTAATAATGATGCAATTTTGTAGCACGCTAGACTATGTCATATTGGTTAAAGTCAAATAAGTCTTTTATCTAAAAAAGGCCTTTTAGGTAATTTATATAAAGTAGATTTACCTATTTGTGAACATTATCTAGTAGATAAAATGGCATGAAAGCCATTTAGAAAGGGAACACGACTTTCCAACATATTACAATTGACTCATTCAGACATTTGTGGTCCAATGAATGTAAGGGAACAATGTCGGGTTATGTATTTCATCATTTTATAGATGACTATACTTGGTATGGTCACGCCTATTTGATTTCTCACAAATTTGAAGCATTAATTTGTTTCATAAAATATATGAAATTATTATATAATCAACAAGATAACAAAATAAAAGTATTAAGAACTGATTAAGGACAAGAATACTTGTCTAATAAATTCAAGATGTTTTGTGATGAAAAAGGAATATAAAAATAGATAACTATTTTACGAATCCCATAACAAAATGACATAACATAAAGATGTAATAGAACACTATTAGAGATTATTATGTCCATGATGGCACAAGCAAATATACCCATCATCTATTGGGGTGATGTATTGCTTACAACTACTTATGTATTTAATTAAGTGCCCACAAAATTAGTTATAAACAATTCTTATGAATTATGAATAGGAAAAAAACCTAACATGCAATATCTAAAACCATAGGGATGCGTTGCCTACGCTCATAATCTCTCTCATAGATGTAGGAAATTAGGCCAAAAAGGGAAGAATATTAGATATTCAAAACACTCAAAAGGATATGTGTTCATAGGTAAACGAGGTAATAAATAAGTAATTGAATTTGAATTAGGAGATGTCATATTCTTAGAGAATGATTTTCCAAAGTAAGGTGAAATAGGAAAAGATATATTTTATGTAAAACTCTTGATCATAATGTTTCATTACTGACAATCATGACAGAGGGACTTTATCCGATTGGGAATAATCTAGAACTTGAAGAATTGACTCGAGGACAGTTAAGATTACAATCCATTAAAATTTTGCCTATCATATACGATCTAAGTGGAGTAATTAAGATGTTGTTGAATATATTTCTTATGAACCACATTTACATCAAAGTAATTGTGGTATGATTCCTTGACATCTTTTTGAAATAAAAGGAAAAATTCACATGATTATCCTTTAAGAAGATATTGAGTTAAGGAATGTATATAAGGCTCTTAATGGTCCTGCTAAAAAAAAAGAATGAAAGCAATGAACGAAGAGATGACTTCTTTAAACTTAAGTATGGAACTTGGTTGATCTCCTTCATGAGCGCACAGATATTAGGAACAAATGGAAATGAAGTGAAAAGCTAATGGCAGTATCAAATATAGAAAGCATGTCTTGTAGCGAAAGGATAAACACAATAGGAAGGAATTGATTATGACGAAACCTTTTTACATATTATAAGGTTTGCTTCAATTCATCTAATATTGGCTATAGTAGCTTGTTTGGATCTTGAATTACATCAAATGGCTGCCAAGATCGCTTTTCTAAATAAAGAATTAGAAGAAGAAATTTATATGGAATAACTTGTAGGTTTTATAGAGACAGGCCAAAAATATAAAATGTGTCAGTTATTAAAATCAATTTATTGTCTGAAGCACTCTTTAAGATAGTGGTATATACTTTTCATAACGTAATCATTTCATATGATTTTCATATGCGTAATGAAGACCACTGTATATATGTTAAGAGATTTAAAGATAAATTTACGATTTTATCTTTATATGTGGATGACATTTCGATTTTTTTTAAGACTGTGAGTTTGTCAAACAAATCAAAGATTGGTTGTTATCTAAATTTGAGATGAAAGACATAGGTCATGAAATCGCATATATTTTTGGAGTTAAGATTTCAAGAGATTGTTCAATGAGATTATTATCACTTTCTCGAACGATTTATATTCAAAAGATTTTAGAATGATTCCATATGTAAGATTGAAAACTAGTAGATTATCCTATTATTAAAGATGAAGGTCTAAATAAGAAATTTTGCCCCTCTACAACATAAGAAAGGGATCAAATGAAGAAAATTCCTTGTTCTAGTGCAGTTGGAAGTCTCATATAAGTCATGATGTGTATAAGGTTAGATATTTGTTACATTATTAGGATGGTGGGTAGATATCAATCAAATGCAAGACAAGCATATTAGAAAATAGTAAAGAGAATATTAAGGTATATAAAGGGTATTGTTAATTATGCATTGTCTTATCAAGGCAACAACCTACGAATTCAAAAGCATAAAATTGTAGATTGGGGAGGAGAATTAGATGAAAGAAAATTTACTTCTAGATATGTTTTCTTACATAATAATGGTGTTATACCTGGAAAAGTAAGAAATAATCATTTGTTGCTTTATTCACAATGAAAGTTGAATTTATAACACTTTCAGAAACAGTATAAGAAGTTGTGTGGCTTAGATGATTCTTAATTAGTTTGGGGGTTACTCCACGAGAGGATGATCCATTAATAATCAATTATAATTGTCAAGAAACAATTACTTATACAAAGGATCCTACATTTATTTGTAAAACCAAGCATATAGATAACAAGTAAATAATGTAAAAGATATAGTTGCATGAGGAGAAGTGAACATAAGTATATATATATAAAAGAGATATGGTGGCAAATACAATGATAAAACCAATTTCTCAAGAGACATATATTAGGCATATGAAGTTACTAGGATTACGTAAATATTGAAAAGTTTATCATCAATATAATATTTATTTTATTAAAATGAGAGTTATTTTTATCAAAAATATGTTATCTGATGAATAAGTTTTTTTAAAATGGTTGAAATAAATTAAGAATAACTCAATTATATATCCTCTAATACGCGTGCGAGCATTAATTTTCCATAATGCTTTGTTTAGGTATTTAGAGTTAATAAATATATTATTTTCATATTATATTAAAATTCATATTTAATATGTACAAAATTAAAAATAAAGTATACCAATAATTAACAATTTTTAGCATTTGTAAATTGAT
This sequence comes from Erythroxylum rufum, assembly GCA_027478365.1. Classification (NCBI taxonomy): domain Eukaryota; kingdom Viridiplantae; phylum Streptophyta; class Magnoliopsida; order Malpighiales; family Erythroxylaceae; genus Erythroxylum; species Erythroxylum rufum. The sequence goes on along the minus strand of JANIHZ010000003.1, from coordinate 34,483,375 downwards.
TTTGATTTCGCAAAAACTTATTTATTATTTTAAAATTTATAACATTAATGTAACGTAATTTTTTAAAATTAGAGTTAACTTGATCCAACCTTTATATATAAGTAAAATTGAGGTTCCTACGAAATGAGAGGGGAAGTATTAGTGTGGCTTGTGAAATCAATTTTAAGTTAATTACAATGTTGCAATATTTACAAAAGTATTATGTATTATGTTTATTATACATTTTCACTATTTACTTATCAGCTAACTCCTTTATTCATTAACCTCAAAACAAATTCATGAATAGGACAAGAAAGTTATTATTAAGAAATTTTCACGCGCTTAGAAAATATTATTAGTCGTGTCGTGTTACACATGAAGCAAGTTTGGCCCAATAGTGACAAGTTCTTTGCTTTGAATAGAACAGAATCTGTCCTCGCACCGATCGAGGGTTGACTTATCACAGTGTCCCATCAACCGTCCAATAATAACACTGATCCTGCCGAGTTTGAAAGGAAAAAAAGAGTGTGAATTGATAAACCGTAACATGGCGTTGGAAAAGAGAAGTACGAAATGACGAAGAATAATAGGGTGAGAAGGGGACCGCTTGAAGAATCTGTTCGATTACCATCGTAAGTTAATTAGATTATCTAACTTTTAAAATATTTGCTTTCACATTCAAGATTAAGGAAAGTATTAAAACTAATTATTGGTTAACTACCTATTTTTCTTTTTATCTATTCAAGAAAGTAATTCAAAATTAATTACTTATTTTATTAGTTAAACATCTTATCATATAGGAGTATAATGATGTATTTCTTTTTAGATATTTGAGTTAAATAACTTATGTTTATATTGACTTGTATTTGGGATGTATAAATGTTCTTTCTCTTCTATAATTCCTTTTTTAAAAGGACACTTTTCTTCCCTTCTCAACAACATTCATTAATTATTTTATGGTTAACTTTTAATTATTTTATTAAAATTTAAACTAGACATTAATGTTACTAAAATTCGAGATTTAGGGTTTCACTAAAGCTTAATTTAGGGTCCTTGTCATGTTCTTTGGAGATAAGCCCACTACGGCTACCACTGCTATTGTTGCTACTGTTGGGAGTAATTCTGGTTTACTTTGGGAAGAGATAAACTTAGAAGTTGCAACTTTCGGTGGTTGTCTAGTCTAACTCTCCCTTATACGGCAAATCTTATTGTTGTGAGATGCCATGCACAGGCCTAGACTATAGCTACCGTGATATAGGGGTGGAGATTTTTAGTGCTGGCCTCAAAATTTTCCTTTGACCATGTGCTATGGATTTTATTCGCTTCCCCTTTCTTTTTAGGTGAACCATTAACCACTTTGACCTTCCTTTGCATATTCACCAGATCAGTTTTCGTGGTGGGAATCAGACACTTGTTAATCAAAGGTTCTCATTCCTCCATATTGCAAACGTGAGAATTTAGTTGTTGGATAGAACTAAGAAGAGGTAATATTTAGTTTCATGTTCCTTGTAGCAAAGTTGAGACAGTAATTTTATTGTACAGTGAAGTAACTATATTTATAAAATCTAGTGAGAGAGGAAGTTAGAAGCTTAATTTTGTGCCAACATTTGAATCGCTGTGAATTCATAACATTTTTTGGTATATAGAACAGAACATGTGTGGTAAATTCACTTGCTAAAGTTCAAGGAAACCAATTCTGTACCATTATATATTATTTTAGTCCTTAGAAGTTGTGTAACAAGAAAAGTTCTGAAAAAGACAGAAAATAATAGCTAGTACGGCGTAGAAATGGTCCCCTGATAAAGATTAGGAAACAGACGAGGAAACAACAACATAGTGATTATACGATAATTGGCCCACGAATTAAGGTTGTTATGTTGTCATTTTCATAAGTCAAATAATAGGGTCACGGGGTTAGGTTACAGTTAACAGCCATTCTATTCTTATTGATCCTTGGCCTGGAATTATTTGAAAAACTAAAATAAAAAATCAACAAAAAAGGATTATACATTTATTTTCATGCAAAAGCTCTGAAGTTTCATAGTGAATTATTGCCTGCTAGCAAGTTTAGACTCGACCAGATACAAGTTCATTTTGTCTTTTATGGGCAAGTGGGTGTAATAAAGAGTGTAATCCTGGGGGATTTTTCCATCGCAACTGCTTTTGTTTACCTTTTGCAACTTCCCTACACACAGATTATATTAGATGATTATCAAAGAAGTAGTTGGTCGAGACTATATATATATACACTGATAACGTCCTTTTAAAAAAAATTAAAATACTGATGCCAAAGGAATAGGAGAATTGCAAAAATAAAGGCTAACACTGATTCAAAAATATTACTGAAAAATGGGACTTTGTAAAAAATAAAAAATATGGGGATAAAGCCTCTGGTAAGTAACTAAAATGAATATAAGTAAATGTGGAATTGGAAAGAGGTAAAGTGCATGGCCAGAGGATTTCATGTGTTCTTTGGAATCTAAGATAGACAAGGTCATGTTCTATGTTTCTTCTCACTTTATCCGCGTGCACTGGGTAGCGCACACACACACACACGCATGAAGCTAGCTATACATAAAATATTTAAAAAACAGTGGCTGTCAAGATAAGGTCCCAAAGCCGAAAGGCATGCAACTTGCTTTTGGAAAATTGGCTCAACCACAATTAGGTGTAATGTTCCTATCTTGTATTGCCTAACCTCACAAACATTCAATATGCAATAGTTTGGGATAAGGCAAACTTGCATGAAATGAAAAATATGTTAACCCAAAGTAAAAAAAATAAAAGAAAGGGTTAGAGCAAGGGCGACTGGACTGGACTGGGTTCTTGTCAGCCCCACCGTACCAAAATAAATCAACCAGCCTCTAATTCAATCCAGTCTGTGGTCAGGAGAAGTAGGGACCTGTGTGATTGGTACCATCTCGTACTGGGGGATTGCCTCTTGTTCCAATCAATTTAGATAACTACATCTGTGGTCAAGTCAACCACTCTTTTGGTATTATTTTTATTCTAAAATAGAATTAGGAAAAGTTGAGGTTTCTCTTTTAGTTTTACGTTCCAACATACAAAATTGGCATACTTTCAAAACCAAAGATTTTGATAAAATAACTCAACTTTATCATATATAGTAGTTTAAATAATAAAGAAAGAAAGAAAGAAAAAGATCACTTTCCTTTAAAAGGAAACCAAATATCTATTTCCACATATATATATATATATATAATCGAAACCCGAAGTCACTATAACATGCTTCTTATGTCTATCAATCGCAGTCGCCACTCTCATTCTGTTCCCATTCGTAACTCTCAGCTCGCCCTCATTCGGTTAGTCCTCCCCTCATCCTCTCTTTGGTGTTCTTCTCGCAATGTTGATCTTCTGAGCATTGCTCTATGTCCCTTTTGTCGTCTGACTCGTTTTTGTTTTGATCATTGGGTTTTCTTGTTTGAGAAACATGGTCTCTTTTGGCTTTTTTCTTTTTTTGTTGTTTTCGATCCGTGCGAGTGGTTTCAGCTCAAGTGCTCGCCCTGTTTTTCTGGATTTTACTTCTTCCTCATTCGTGTTTATGTTGATTTTCTTGTGACATATCCTTATTCATGTGATGTATTCTTCTGTCGATTTCTTTTTCCTTCTTTTGCTTTGACAAGCCGTTTCTTGGGTCAAGTTCAAGCTTTTTATGTCTCAAGTGTCAAAATCGTCGGTAGCTTATTGTGCTTTTAAAAGCGAATTCCCTGGTGTTATTCTTATTTGAAGTCAGTTTTAGATTGCGCAAAAGCAAGTAATTGGAGCAGATATTGAACTGTATTTATTTTATCCGGACACAACAATTCTGTGTTCTCATAATTTGATACCACAAGATGAATTCATTGTTTCTATAGTTATTCTCCTAGCAGTAGTGCTATATTGTGTGGATGTTTAAGCTGTGAGTATTCGTGTTGTGAAGGCGTTTTGAGTTGTTATGATGAATTCCTATGCATCACTAGTTGACTCGTGAAATAAGCGTTACTTAAGATAGGCAGTTCAATGGATTTTTTCCCTTATTTTCTTTTCAAAAAGATGTTTAGAGTTTTTGGCCAATCAATTACTTATCCTCAGGCACTTGTAGAAAAAGAATGCTTTTGTTAGGGGATAGTGTTTTAAATTACTTTTGAATTCGAACTTCTCTATTGATTAAATTAGCTTGCACTCTCTGTGTTTTCAAGAAGTTGGATGTTGCCATCAGTGATGTATTTTTTCTAATTGTCCTGCAATGTAATCTGTCCCTGTATCTTTTTTTAACAGAGCTTTGTAGGAAGGGATGCTATGCATATTGAAAAGCAGTCATTTCAACTGAATATCTGATACTTTGCAGCTGCCCTCAGCCCAGGGACTATTGTTTCTGGTTTCTCATATTTGTTGGTTCTTTTTTTCAATAGAGGAATTCAATTATTTTATTGATGGCGCAAGACACTACCGTTGCTGAAGCACATTCAAAGAGGCAGGGTCTACTAAAGGACCAAGTGAGGCTGGTTAAAAGGAAGAACTCTGATAGATATGAAATTGTTCCAATTCAATATACTTTGTCATTTGAGAAGGGGTTTTTTGTGTTTATCCGTGCATGTCAGTTGTTAGCCCAAAGGAATGAAGGAATAATATTAGTCGGTTTAGCTGGTCCTTCAGGGGCTGGGAAAACCATTTTTACTGAAAAGATACTCAACTTCATGCCCAGCGTTGCGGTGATTTCAATGGACAACTATAATGAGTCTAGTCGCATTGTTGATGGCAATTTTGATGGTAATCTGACTTTAACCTGACACTTCCTTTTGAATTGTTAAATTTTTTTGTTTGCCTTTGCAATAGGTGAAACTTTTATCTATTTATTGGGTATTTTTGCTATTGTGCAACTGTTTTATCAAATGTTTTTTCTTACCACAAGAAGCAGTAAATGATTGCTCTGTTTGTTGCCTCTGGATTTATTCACACCACCGTCATTCTCTTCTGGCCTTGCTTTAGTGGGAGACCAAGAAATGTCTAAACTGTTGTCCTCCAGTTGAAATTGGACATGTTTGACAATGACAAACTTTCATGCTAGTTGATGTTATATTTTTGCCTGGTTGTTTCTGACTATTATGTGCTATTTCGTTACAATGAGATGTGTGATTAAGTTTTCTCTGCTGTTATGCGGCTATACAAATTTACAGATTTAGTTATTATAAATGTATCACGTACTTCAATCATGCTATCTAGATGTGTTCTTTATCTGTTCCGAGCATGTTTAAAGCTGATTGTTAAGTTGTTACTAGGTACTTCAAAAGTTCAGAATCGTATTTCATGACAGTCTGATAGTTCGAAGTGGATCTAGACTTTTCCTTATTCTTGTTATTTGCTTCTAACGTTCTTTTGAAACAGATCCACGATTGACCGACTATGTTACATTGCTCAAGAATGTCCAGGATTTAAAGGAAGGAAAATCGGTTGAGGTTCCAATCTATGATTTCAAATCTAGCTCCCGTATAGGATACAGGTTGAATCCCGCTCCAGTCCTTATGCTGTTATCTTTTTTCGTGATTATTGTTCTTCATAATGCTTCATCTCCTATTTATGTTCTTAATTGTGAAATAGTATTTTTTTTCTTAGCTTCATTACCTTCAGAAATTTATCTAATTATAATGTAATTGTGTGATAGAACACTTGAGGTCCCAACTTCTCGACTAGTGATTATAGAAGGAATCTATGCTTTGAGTGAAAAGTTGCGACCTTTACTAAATCTGCGTGTGTCTATAATGGGGGGTGTTCATTTTGACCTTGTGAAGCGAGTTTTACGCGATATCCAACGTGCTGGTCAAGAACCTGAGGAAATAATTCAGCAGATATCTGAAACAGTTAGTTAACTATAATTGTATCATTTGTCAAAGTTCTTGTGGGTGCTTTTGCATGTTTTTCTACTACTGAGCTTCATGTTCTTGTGCAGGTGTATCCTATGTACAAAGCTTTTATTGAGCCAGATCTGCAAACAGCTCATATAAAAATCATAAACAAGTTTAATCCTTTCACAGGATTTCAAAGTCCTACTTATATATTAAAGGTCATATTTTACTCTGATCTGGCAGTGGTTTGTTTTTATCTTATTGTTCTTGGATAGCATTTTGCTTCATGATTTTGATTATTGCTTCTTCCGTAATTTGTCTGTTTTGACATAGGAGTATTTCTTTTTATGTAGTCAGCAAGGAAATTAGCAATGGATCATATCAAGGCTGTTCTATCTCAAGAACATAAAGAGGTAAAAGAGGAGATATATGATATATATCTTTTACCACCTGGTGAAGATCAAGAGTCCTGTCAATCTTATCTGAGGATGCGAAACAAAGATGGAAAGTACAATCTTATGTTTGAGGTTTGCCTCAGAATTTCATTTGTTATAAATTACAGCTATGGTAGCCACATGCTTTTCCAAATGGTCGAAATACTTTTAAGAACTTATTATGCACAAAAGGTCAGTTGTCCCTGTCTATACAGCTAATTTAAAAGTGACAAGCTTTTAGTTGGCGCTTCCATCTCAAAATGACTGACAACTACATAACTAATTTTCTTCCACTAGGAAGCATATGGGAACATTTTTCAAGCATGTTATCTTGACTTGTATTAATTGGACACAGCTGCTTAGAAGTTGTGTATAAAATGTATTTAAATCTGCAAGTTCTCTTAGATGACCGGCCCTAAAATGGTAGAGTTCAATTGTAGAAATATTGTCAACCACATAAAAGGTTTAGGTATTTCTGTAGAAATATCATCGGGAGAGTCTTAATAGTGCTTGGCAACTTGACATTCGTTTCCTTTTGTTTGATTTGGTATAATTGTCAAATGTAGGAATGGGTGACAGATGTTCCGTTTGTCATCTCGCCAAGGATCACTTTTGAAGTCAGTGTTCGGCTTCTTGGTGGTCTAATGACCCTGGGATACACAATCGCTACCATCCTAAAAAGAAGTAGCCATATTTTTTCTGATGATAGAGTGTGTGTGAAAATTGATTGGCTCGAGCAGTTAAGTCGGCAGTATATTCAGGTACTATGACAAAATCATTGTTACCTGACGACTTTTGAGTAATTGATAATTTCCCATGTTTTTATTTCTCATATATTTCAAGTGTGGTTGCCTAAATTTATTGCTACAGTATGTTTTCTATAATGACTAAAACTTGCAAAAAGTTCATATGCTTTTCCTGTTTGGTTAACCCACTTGAACCTGCATAGGAATTGGTTGTTTAAGATAAAAAAGGTACCCTAAAACTATTTGTTCTTTGCTTCTTATGAAATGATTATTTCTTTCCTATGTCATTACCAGGAATGGGGGCCTTATCCGAACCCTAATAACTGGTAAAGTTATATTTATATGCGGCAACTAAGATTTACTTGGTGGATGTTGTGAGCTTTTACGATCTCAATGTGAAGATGCAAGTTGTACTTGCTAATATTGCTCTTTGCTCTTTACGAATGTTTATCTTGTTATGTAATGATTTCAAGCTCGTCTTCTTACTTTTTCTTTGAAAAGGTGCAAGGAAAAGATCGCTTGGTAGTAAGAGACATTGCTAAGCAGCTAGGTTTGGAGGGGTCATACATCCCACGAACCTATATTGAACAGATCCAACTGGAAAAACTTGTGAGTGACATTATGGTATGATAATATACAATGCATGTGGTGCCTTACTTTTTGGAGGTGGTCACTGATATGATTATTATGCAGGCTTTGCCAGATGACCTAAAAACGAAACTCAGTCTAGACGAGGATCTGGTTGCAACCCCCAAGGAACCATTTTTCCGTGACACTGCAGATAGAGTTTCCATGAGAACTACAAATGCCAAAAGGTGCCATATACTGATCCAAGTCTCATATAGCTCTAGGCAGTGCTAGATCAGTGGCTTATATTCTACTTGTACTTTCTGTTTTTCATCATTTTCTATTTCTGTACAAGATGGTGCCTTAATAGTAATTACACATTATAGTGGAATGTCACATTCATACTCAACTCAAAGGGACAAAAACTTGTCCAAGATTACTGGTCTCGGGGTGAAAGGTCGAAGGTACAATGGTAGAATTTTCGAGTCACCAACAGCTCTTGCAAACCAGGCATGTCAATCCTTGTTGCTTGTTGTTTTCTATTTTTCAGGTGCTATGAACCTTTAGCATTTTGAAGTCCTGTTTCTGTTAATTCCTTCTTCACTTTTTCCCAATATGCTCTGCAGGGAGTGGTCAATCAACTTTTAGAACAAATGTCATCCCTAAACGATAGAATGGATGAGTTCACTACGCATATTGAAGAGCTAAATTCCAAGTTAGTTATGACAAATACTTCATCCAGTCAACAGAACATGGTCCTCCAAGCTGAAGCATGCAATGGCTCTGCCCCAACTGCTTATTTCATCTCAAATTTAGGGAATGGTTTCTTGACTGGATTAAAAATGTCCAAGTCCTCATCTTCATCCCAGTTGAGCAAGGAATCATCTTTAATGGAGGAGGTACTATGACCAACTCCATTTATGTTTTAATTACTTGAACTAATTGTTTGTAATGGTTATGAGGGGCTGGGTTATCAGACGGCACCATTTGGGAAGAGGCTTTTGGAATGGAATGTGCAATTGAATAAACAGAACGACTAAAACAATAAAGATTTAGTGGCACAAGGGTTCCTTCCTGACTTAATGACTGTTCCCTTGATACAAAAGCCCAATTTTCCTAGCACAGCAAATAAGAGATAGAGATTTAGAATGATAGATGTTACCTCAAGTTTCTTTTCTTTTGTCTTCTTCAAATCCAAAGAATTGACTTTATGCCTCTTGTTGTATTGTCCATTTTATTTGAAGCAGCTTTCTGATATTGCGAGGGGACAGCGTCAGATCATGCATCAGTTGGATAACTTGACCAATATTCTTCGGGAGAGCTTAGGAGAAGGGCACCGACAAGTAAGAAGTAGCAGGAAAAGTATACCAGTTGATACTGAAATCATTAGAGTTCCACTTATATGCACACTGGCAATTGGTGGTTTAGGACTCCTTTTATTCAGGAGATCTCGAGCTCAAAACTGAATCCCATAGATTGACAAATTTTCCTAATTGCCACTTCCATTCTATTTTTCCCCTCAGGGTGCCTCCTCACGGAAGATAAAAATGGATTTGATCATTGAGTTTGTAGGAAGAGTTGGAGGCAAATAAGAGCCTTCAAGTTGTAAATTTGGGGTTGCCCTTGGACAAATTTTGTATTTTTATGGACTTGGTTATTATAACTCAATAGTTAAATGTTGAATTTGATAGTCTAGTACTCGCCGATTTCTACTTTGTCATCATCCCAACTTATACACACACCAGGACAACGCCCTTTTTTGATGGATTCACAAATATAATATATGCATCTCTTTTTCTCTAAAGTTAAATTGAATTGATGGGTAGACAAGAGATTACATTATGATAGTTAATAAAAAAAGAGATCATGCAGGAGGCCTAATAGCCAGGCTTGCAATTAAATCTTAACAATGATAAACATTGTTATTGACAAAGGCAAACGATCTAGAACTCGAAGCTCAAAGTCCTCCGGATGATTGGTAGTAGAGTTTAAGTGGTAAGGTTGTAGTCAGCGCTGAAATCTAGCTCTTCCGTGCCTTTAGTTTTGCTCTGACTTTTGGAGTAGATTCCGTTTCATAAGTAACGTTTGCCAATAAGTTTTTCCATGTCCAATTGATTGTTTTGTGGTTAAACTCCTATTTGTGCGGCCTGTGATTTAGTTCTCTTTATACTACATACACTAGAAAACTAGATGCTAGTCTAAAGGCATGCTGACCAGTTTTCTTGATACCTGGTTTTGCTTGCCAAAATGACTATATTAATCCGATTGCATATATTGTGGATCAAGTTACACATTGCAAGAATTAGTTTCCATTGGATGTAAGTGTATTCACTGTTGAAATAGGGATGGTCAAGTGTTTTCTTTTTCTTATTGCAAAGTACACATGTGGAATAAGTGGAAGCATTGTCGTAAATCATGTCTTTGGTCTAGACCTTTTTTGGACTGCTAGGCATATAATAAATGGGGTTTTAGACACATATTTTGTACTATAGAGCATGTTCATTTTTGTACCTGAAGATATCTCTCCCTGAATTGTTGGTGAACTTCCTTAAGCTATGTTTAGCTTAGACTATTAGATCCCTTTTATAGTAGTTTGGATTTTGACTAGGCATGTTGTTCATAATTAAGGAGAAGCCTCTATAGGGAATGGGGTTTTAGACACCTATTTTATACTATAGCGCATGTTCATTTTTGTAACTAAAGATATCTCTCCCTGAATTGTTGGTGAACTTCCTTAAGCTATGAACTTCCTTAAGCTATGTTTAGTTTAGACTATGAGATCCTTTTTATAGTAGTTTGGATTTTGACTAGGCATGTTGTTCATGATTAAGGAGAAGCCTCCAGAGGGATGGCTACACCAATACCAATTATTCTCATTTACGATTATTTCAACTTTTGCATTTCATGGAATTATTAACCTAATTATCTGTATTCTAGTAGCTTGTGAAGGGATCTAAAGTCATGCTAATTATCAAACCAAAACTTGAATTCTTTGCCATTCTTGACACTAGTCTTAATGCTATCTTGAATTTGGTCCCTCAGAGCTATGATGTGTTTCAGGTTCTATAAAGAATTCACTTTGGTTTTAACATTTTATATGTTTTTCCTTTTGAAAGTGACTGTACATTCATATGACCCCAAAGACTCTTTGTCAATAAGAAGCTTTCATAATCTTTTATTAGTGGCTCTTATCAAAATGATTCATAGACCCCATTTCAATTAGGATTACAAAGATCTATCCATTTAATTTTTGCTCAAGTAAACTTGCTTTCATTTTTTGTCCATAAAAATTCTTTATTGGTTTTCTCCGGGTTTATAAGAGTTAAAAGAGGTAGATGTAAATGTGATGCCCAATAAATATTTAAGCTTTTGATTATTAAAGTGATGAGTTGTAATATACTCACATATGTCAATAATTGATATGTAACATCCCGTTACCCATG
>JANIHZ010000003.1:34398750-34413934 GCA_027478365.1 Erythroxylum rufum | reverse complement strand
CTACAATCAAGGGAAACAATTATCTACAGAATATCATATCTTAAATATAGAAGATATGTATAGTTGACTTCTTAACACTCCCCCTCAAGTTGGAGTGTGGATATCTTGCACTCCCAACTTGCGAATCATAGGAGTAAAAATCTCCTTACCCAAGGCTTTAGTAAAAACATCTGCCAATTGATGCACTGAGCTCACAAACCTTGTAGCAACTGATCCATCTTGAATTTTATCTCTGATGTAATGGCAGTCCATTTTGATATGCCTGGTTCGCTCGTGAAACACGGGGTTAGCTGCAATATGCAGCGCAGCCTTATTATCACAATATAACAAAGCAGATTCTCGATGCAATAGTCCTAGATCTCTGAGTAAATATCGCAGCCAAGTCAACTCACAACATGCTCCAGTCATAGCACGGTATTCTGCTTCAGCAGAGGAAAGCGACACTGTTTTCTGACGTTTCGATCTCCAGGAAATCAATGAAGGTCCAAGGAAAACACAATAACCTGTGGTAGACCTTCTAGTAATTGGGCAACCTGCCCAGTCTGAATCACAATAAGCTCTTAATTTGAAATCACTGTTCGAAGAAAAGAATAACCCTTGACCAGGTGCATTCTTGAGATAACGAACAACCCTAAGTGCTGCTTCCATGTGAAGCTTCCGAGGCTGATGCATAAACCTGCTTAATACATGAACAGAGTATGTGATATCTGGCCTTGAAACAGTAAGATATATCAACCTTCCAACCAGTCTTCTATAACGACCCGGATCCTTGAGCAATTCACTTTTGTCAGACAATTTTAAACCTCGTTCCATAGGAGTGTCAATAGGGGCTGCTCCCAAGAGACCTGCATCCTCAATGATCTCTAAGGCATATTTACGTTGAGAAATAAAAATCCCATTTTTAGAAGCAGAAACTTCAATACCAAGGAAATATTTCAAGTCACCAAGATCTTTGAGACGAAATTGACTATGCAGGAACGTCTTAATTGCATCAATACTTATAGGGTCATTTCCAGTAATTAAGATATCATCAACATATATCAAAAGGGCAGTGAAGGACTTGCCTTGTCTTCTGGTGAATAATGAATAATCAGCCCGAGATTGCACATAACCAGCAGAACGGATGGCCTCTGAGAATTTGGCGAACCATTGACGAGATGCTTGTTTCAAACCATATAATGATTTATGAAGGCGACACACCAAGTGTTCCTCCCCCTGTCTCCGAAGCCCCGGCGGTGGAGACATGTAGATTTCTTCATGCAAATCACCGTGAAGAAAAGCGTTGTTGACATCCAATTGGTGCAGAGACCACCCACGAGCTGCAGCCAAGGCAAGCAAGCAGCGAACAGAGATGATTTTGGCAGTGGGGGAGAAAGTATCCTGATAATCAACACCTTCCAATTGGGTGAATCCCTTTGCCACCAAACGTGCTTTATACCTCTCGATGGAACCATCAGAACGATGTTTAATTTTATACACCCATCGACAATCGATTGGTATCTTGCCGGCCGGAAGAGATGTGAGAGTCCAGGTGCCATTGGCTTGAAGAGCTTGTAATTCTGAACTCATTGCCTCCTGCCATTCAGGATAAACAACAGCCTCTGAATAAGATTTAGGCTCAATGGCGTGACTGACTTGGGCAATAAAAAAACGGTGCTCCGGCTTATAGCGGTGATAGGAGACATAGTTGGCCAGGGGGTAGCGAGTGCCCTTGGTTGGACCTGGCAGCAAGGAAGATGAATCGGAGCAAGGGTGCGTGACCTGAGAACACACATAGTCTTGGTACCGCACCGGTGGACCGGTGGAGCGGCTAGAGCGACGAAGAGGTGCGGGTGAGGGTGCGACAGATGCAGGCGGGAATAAGGGTGGCTTGGGCGAGGATGACTCAGTTGAGGGAGCTGGTGGTTCAAGAGAAGGAGCCGATAGGTCAGAGAGAGGCATTAGAGATGACGGCGCCGATGGGTCTGGGAAAGAAGAAGTGACAGAAGAAGGAGACCGTGATTGTGGCGAGGTAGCTATAGGAGCTGGAGAAGAGTCAGAACAAGATGGCAAAGTGAGAGTTGGGTCATCAATTGGTATGGGTTTTGGGCCTGAGGAGTGGCCCAATGCAAGGTCATGAGGAAGAGTCAGCATAGATGCATAAGGAAAGATCTCTTCATGAAAAATAACATCGCGGCTGGTGAAAATTTTTTTTGTGGATAGATTGAATAACTTGTAAGCCTTTTGACCAATAGGATAACCAATGAAAACACAGGCATTTGCCCGGTGATCAAATTTATGAGAAGGATGAACATTGGTAGCAAAAGCTAAGCAACCAAACACACGAAGATGAGAAAAGGAAGGTGGTTTCGAGTAAAGGCGTTCAAATGGAGTTTGGAAAGACAAAACGGGTGAAGGTAAGCGATTTATGATGTGTACGGCAGTAAGAGCACATTCTCCCCAAAATTGAGTAGGGAGTTGAGCTTGAAATTTCAAAGCTCGTGCTACCTGTAAAATATGGCGATGTTTGCGTTCCACAACTCCATTCTGTTGGGGCGTGTAAACGCAAGAATGTTGGAAAAGAACACCATTATCTTTAAGAAAAGATTGAAGGGAAAGAAATTCGCCACCATTATCACTTCGAAAAGTTTTGATGTGAGATGCAAATTGAGTGAATACGTAGGCAAAAAAACGTTTTAAAAGAGGTTGTGCCTCATCTTTGTGTCTCATCAAAAAAATCCAAGTGAAGCGTGTGTAATCATCAACAATAGTAAGAAAATAATGTGCACCAGAAAATGAAGAGTTTTTATATCGACCCCAAATATCACAATGAATAAGATCAAAAGGTCTTGCAGAAGAAATTGCACTAACACCAAAAGGTAAACGAGTTTGCTTTGCCAAAGGACAAATAGGGCAAGCATTATTAGACTGAATTGAAATATTCAGAAAGTTCTTAGCAATAAAACTCAAGCGAGAATGAGAAATATGCCCTAAACGACTATGCCAGAGGTCGGTAGAGGAGGTTGTGAGATTGCAAGCTGGTTGATTGTGTGTGGATGATGAGTGAGAATTGGTTACGGGTTTCTTCGTCGCTAATGCCACTAAGTAATATAGACCATCACGCTGCTTACCCAAACCAATCATCCTCCTCGTAGCCAGATCCTGCAAAATACACCAATAAGGGAAAAATGTGACTGAACAATTCATGCCTCTTGTGAGACGATAAACTGATAGTAAATCAACTTTAAATGTAGGCACACATAATACGTCACGCAAACAATATACTGAATTCAGCGGTAATGATCCCTTGGCAACAATAGTGGCTTTTTCTCCACTAGGTAACAATACTGGAGGTAATAAAGCATTTTTATCTTTACTCAAGAACAACTGTGGAGATGAAGAGATATGGTTTGTCGCGCCGCTATCGATGATCCAGCGGCGGGAAGTGATGTTAGACAAACCTGGTTTGGTCACAGCCGCATTTGCTTGAGAGTGTGTACTTCCATCTTTGTCTTTTAGGAGAGACAAAAACTGCTGAAGTTGTGCCTCAGAAACTCCAGTCAAGACCGATTCCCCTTCTTCTTTGCTGGACCCTTCTGAAACGTGATTGGCTGCAGGTGCTTGTTGAAAACGGTGTGAATTTGACTTGGCTTTTGGATGTCCTGGAGGATACCCAACCAGTTTATAACATCTCTCGACAAAGTGTCCCACATCTCCACAGTAAGTGCATTGAGGACGCCCCTTGAAGGATCCTGAGCGGCGCTTGCCTTGATCGGAATGTCGTCCCTCATGTGAACCGCGATAGGCACGGTCACTTCTCCCTGTTCCTGCTGAGTTGTTTGGCATGTTGCTTCTCACAGCCATAGCCGCACTGGAATTGGACTCTGCTGTGGCATGTGTGACGCTAAGGAGCCTTTGTTTTTCTTCTTGACAAACAGAAGAATAGGCTTGACGAACAGAAGGCAGAGGATTCATTAAGAGAATCTGCCCACGAATAGCACTGTAAGACTCATTCAATCCCATGAGGAATTGCATTAATTTTTGCCGATCGTGTTGCATCGTACATGTGCAAGAAGAAGAATCGGAATAAGAGGCTAATTCATCCCACAAACTCTTTAGTTTGGTGTAGTAAGCCGAAACAGAGAGTTGTTCTTGTCGGTGATAAGTAATCTCTCGCTGAATTTCAAAAATCCGAGGAGCATTGCTTTGAGAGAAGCGCTCACGAAGGTCTTCCCAAACCTCACGAGCAGTGACATAGTAGATAACACTATCGGAAATTTCCGGAGCAATGGAATTGACAATCCATGAATGCACCATATCATTACATCGGGACCAGGTAGCATGATCATTTGGATGAGTCTCTGCCGAAGGTGCCTTGATAGTACCATTGACAAAACCCAATTTGTTCTTAGCATTCAAGGCAATAGTCATTGCCCGTAGCCAAGTTGAATAGTTATCTCCATTCAATGGTTTGGAGATTAATACCAAACCTGGATGATCAGAATGGTGAATAAAAAAGGGATTGGAAACATCGGTTGTAGAGATTTCTGAGGAAGAAGCTTTCTTCTCATCACCCATGATGATCAAACGTGAAAAGAATCGCTACGTGAGAAGTTAGGGTGCGGCGTCGATGGAGTCAGGATTTTCAGTCCTGCTCTGATACCATGAAAAGATGATATTTGGCTGAAATTAATTTCATTAAAGAAAGGATGTGTACATATACAGGAAGTGATTCCTAATTACACGATATCTACTCCTACAATTAAGCTACATGCTAAGTGTACATACTACAATCAAGGGAAACAATTATCTACAGAATATCATATCTTAAATATAGAAGATATGTATAGTTGACTTCTTAACAGTAACCTGGGTCCTGAGAGCTCCATTGCCTGAACGAGGAAGACAGAGTATTCGGTAAGATCAGGGTATCACTCTGAAGACGAGAATTCACTGGCTCTAGATCTGGTTGATTCAGCTCTCTGAGAAGTTTCCTCACATTTATCTGCTAGTCCATCTCCTCCCAACATTCGAACAAGTTCTGACATTTTAGGCCTGTTATTTGGATGATACTGGGTGCATAGTTTAGCTACTTGAACCATTCTTCAAGCTCAATTCGGTCATAATTGTTCTTCAGATCCTTGTCAACCATCAACTCAAGCTTCTTTTCCTGATGAATCTTCCTCAACTGCAATTAAATAATAAAAATCCGTTAGTCACAGCAAGAACTATAGTTATTGACCCATGATTAACCATAAGCTTGTATTGACAGAGAAAATGGAAAAAAAAATACTCGTTTTATTATCTATTGAATGATGAACAACCTCTTGAATTGCTTGAACAAGCTCCTCAACGCATAAACAAGCCCTTAAAACTTTTGATCAACCTTTACCAAAGTTGTATATCCTTATATCATTAAGGTTATTATGTGTCTTTCTTAATGTGTGGGCCTCTTAACGGGTTACAGAAACGAAACGTCCACAAACTTACTTAATTGGGTCTTCCCATCAAAAGCTCAATAAATAACCGGCCCACACTAATTAGTGACAATTTTCTTCATTGGATTTCAGCTCATTTAACAAATCCTTTATTGAGCTTCTTTATTATCTTTAATTCATATCAAATTTGATTTTCTTAACTTTAATTTTATAAGAACTTGTAATTAATAATTGTCCAATTAAAATATCACGAACATTCTCTCCTTTAGTCAAATATTAGTTGTAGTTGTTGTAATAACAAAAAAAACAATTAAAGTGGTTAAGCAAAATCAATGTACAGGTCAATCCATCTAAAGCATTTAATTTAAGGTAATGAAAGCCTATCATTCAGTTCTGTAAGATTTTTTATATTGAAAAAATCAATCGCTTGTATCATATGTAACACAAATCGAATACAATCACGTATATCTAATAACTAACATGAATAAGAAAATGAAGTATGACAAGCTATTATAATACCTTTATGATCTGAATATTATAATACCTTTATGATCTGAAACGTATCATCTTTCCATTTGTTGGTCTTAATTTCTCTAAACCTTATGCTAAACTATATCAGAAAATTTTATTTTCTCTCACTGAATGCTAAATCACATTAGAAAAAACCTTATGGGATTAAATACTTATATCCCCTATGTCTTATCAAATCCCTGAGTTTATGTATCTGTATGTGTCCAGAAGACATAGGCTCAAGGATAATCTGTATTTATATGCCCAATAATCTTTAAAATACTTAAGATCGACACAGATCTTAAAAATTTCACATGTATTATAACAATATACAACAAACTATGTGATTGAGAACAAAATGATGATCCTCAGTATGTATAAAAGTATATTGTCATAATACATGAAATATATACAAATGTATTAAAAGCAAATACAATGATCTCTAAGTGACAGTGTTTAAGGACTACAATAAACCTATACTGTACACGTCTCTGAAAAATAACTAGGTAAAGTCCTTTAATTAAAGGATTAGCAAACATATACTCAATCTCTAAATGCTCCACCTTAATGTCACCTTTCTGTATTAATTTTTTTATGGTCAGATATTTGACCTCTAAAGATCTTGTGATATTTTTATTGTTGTTATTGAACAATACAACAAAATGATTATCACAGTATAACCGAATGGTCTAGTAACTGAATCATCTACAGATAATTCAGAAATCAAGATCTTGAGTTAAACTGCCTGTAAAATAGTCCCATAACATGTTACAAACTCTACATGCATAGTCAAGGAAGTTACTACTATCAACTTGACACTCTTCCACGATACTGCACTATCTGTTAACTTACAAATATACCTTCATGTGGAATTCCTATCATCTTAGCACATAGCAAATTTTGAATTTGCGTAACCTTTGAGGTTTAAATTGTTGACTTTCCTGAATGTCAACATATAATCCTTAGTTTCCTTCAGATATCTTAAAACTCATTTGATTGCATTTCAGTGGCCTATTCTTGAATTCACCAGATACTAACTCAGTAGCCTAACAACAAATGCAATGTTCAGTCTAGCGCATATCTGGGTATACATTAGGCTACCAACTGCATAAGAATAAGGTACATTCCTTATAGTTCTCTCCTTCTCTCTCTCTTTGATCATTCTTTGGACATTGTGTCAAAGACAATTTCTCACCATGAGAGATAAGTATTACAACAGGTTTATAATTAGTCATATTATACCTTTGCAGCACTCGCTCAATGTATGCTCTCTGTAAGAGACCACCAAGTGTTGAGACTTGTGCCAATGAATCTAAATACCTAGGATAAAAGATACCTTACCAAGATCCTTCATATCAAAATGCTTGTCCAAAAGCTACTTAACATTATACAACATGGTCAAGTCATTTTATGCGAGCAAGATATGATCCATATATAAAAGTAGAAAGATAATCTTGCTCCCCTAACCTTGTAATACGAACATCTTTCAACATTATTTTTCACAAAGCCAAATGAGATAACAACCTCATCAAACTTTAGGTACCAGCATTTGGAGGACTGTTTCAAACCACATATGGATTTTCTCAAACTACAAACCATGTTAGCTTTATCTTGATCCTGAAATCTTCAAGTTGTTCCATATAGATCTCTTCACAAAGGTCTCTATTCAAGAAAGCAATTTTGACATCCATTTGATATAGCTTCATATCATAATGAGTCACCATTTTCATAATCGCTCTAAATGCATCCTTAAAGGATACAGGAGAAAAGGTAATATTAAAGTCGATACCATATTTTTGAGTGAACTTTCTGGCATCAACCGAGCTTTAAATTGCTCAACTTTACCCTAAGAGTCCTTTTTGGTCTTGTAAATCCATTTATAGCTTATAGGTTTGCAGTTAAAAGGTAAATTCACAAGCTCTTATACCTTATTATGTTTTATGGATTGTGTCTCATCCTTTGTTGCATCCCATCACAAATCCACAAAAGGTTCAGAAATAGCTTCTATAAAAGTAGCAAGATTTACTACATTCCAATATTATACTCTTGTGCACCTAAATAGACTATGTAATTAGATGAGATAGCAGGTCTTCTCACTCAATTCAATCTTCTTAATTAAACTAGTTCAGTATGCTCTTGTATCTCATAAATCTCAGTTTGTACAGGTATAGGTTCCTATCCTTGTACTGGTATGATACTGAGATCGTGATCTACTAGTTCTAACTGTATAAGTGATGGATATGAAATAATAATGGTATCCACCCTTCTATCATCTGAAGGGTGAGAATGACCACCCTCAGCAAGATGAGATGAACCACCCTTATTATAGACATTATACTACAGAAACTTAGTTATTTATGATTCTACTATTTTGGATCCAACATCTCTACATTAAAAATTGTATCCTTTAAAGTGGTTAGGATATCCAATAAAATAACATTGACTAGAACAAGAATGCAACTTATCTTCATAAGGATTATACAAATATACCTCAACAGGGTAGTCCCATACACAAAGATAAGTGAGGCTTGGGTTCCACCCTTTCCAGATTTTAAAATGCATTTTTGAAACTAACTTGCTTGGGATATTATTAAGTATATATAAGGTTGTCTTTATGGATTCATCCCAAAGGTAATCAGGTAAATTAATACTACTTTACATCGACCTGATCGTGTCCTTTAAGATGTGATATCACCTTTCAGCCATATTGTTTCGCTCAAGACTACATGTCATAGTGAACCGAGCCACTAATCTACATGATTCTAAGTATTTAACAAATTGACCTTATTTTGTCCTGAAACCTCGTGTCCACCATAATATTCACCTCTATGGTCAAATCTGACAATCTTAATTAACCTTCCAAGTTGTTTCTCAACTACAACCTTAAAGATCTTGAATTTCTTAAGAAGTCTAGACTTTTCTTTAAGAAAGAACACATATTTATAATGAGAATAGTTATCAATAAATGTCATAAAATATCTTGAATTATACAATGTAACTTTATAAGGTCCACATATATTTGTAAATATAAGTTCTAATAAGGTAGAAGCACGATTTAACCCCCCTTTTTCTTTATTTTGGTCAAATTATCCCTACAACAGTCAACATATGTTTCTAAATTATCATAATCTAAAGTTGGGAGAATGTTATCCTTAACCAATCTCTTAACTTTATCTTTGGAAATATGATTTGACCTTTTCTACCACAACATGTATGACTTCTCTTTTATCAGGGTTCTCTTTCTAGTGACTTGTTCAATAATATATGAATAAGGATAAATCCCTCTAAGGGCAAGACACATTTTATATAAGCCATATGACAAGAAGGTAGTGCCAATATATTTTACATTGCAAGATAATTTTACAATAAAATTTTTAATTACAAAACTATAACCTTCTTTATCCAAAACAAATAATGAGATCGATTTCATTTAAAAGAATATATATAAAACGTGAAATTTAATACACGTTTTAACCCTAAATCAAGGTTCAAACAAACATCTCCTATAAAGATTACATCAACTTCTTCATTATTGCCCACCATCAATTTTTCCTCCTCTCTATTCAGCTTTCTATTTTGTATGAATCCATACATTGATGAAGCAACATAATTAAAGGCTCCACTATCTAGCCACCAAGAACTTGGTGTAGTTAGAGCAAAATTAGACTTATGTATCATACAAGCCATGTAGTTACCTGATATCTTTTGCTTTTCTTTCTAAGTTTTATATTTCTAACGTTCCAACTTCTTATGTCCTTTCTTCTTATATAAGAAACATCTCAGACTCATACTCTTTAAACATCCTCAAGACCTCTAGCAATAGTAGATTGACTAACATCTAAATGTGGAGCAAATTTAGTTTTCTTACCTTTAAATTTGCAAGACTTTACTGACCCCTTGGTTCTACTAAGGTTATATAAGTTATATTCTTCAGTAACACAATAGGTAATTAATGCAATTTTGTCACAAGCTTTGTCTTGAGAATTATATGTGGTAACCAAAATACTAAACTATGTTAGAAGTGTATTCAAAGCTTGGTGAACTATACAAGCATCAAGAAGATGAATATTTAACTCCCTTAGCTTAGTCTAAAGATGGACCATCCTAATTATATCCTTGCTCACTCCACTTGCTCTTATATATCTTATAGAGTATAATTCCTTTAATAAGGTACCTATTTCAGTATTCGAGTATACCATATATCTTTGTGAGACGTTATTTAGGAAATCCTTTGTTATATTTAGTTCTAGAAGTCCACTTAGTAGATGGTGTGGTATGGATCTCTTGATGGTCAAATAACACATCCTTTTTTTTTTAATCTTTTCCAGGCTCTATATGTTGCTTTCTCAGCCTTTGAGTTCATAGATGTAGATGTAGATGGCCTATCCTTCACCATAACCATTTTGATGTCTACTATCTCTAGCGCAAATTCCACATCTTGCTTCCATTTCTTAAAATTGAAACCAGCGAATGTTTCAATTGTGACACTGTTATTATTTACAGATAAGGTGACTACAAAATTGAGAACCTAATGATAATAAAAATGTAGGATAACACCGATAGTCAAAGCTACAAAATAGTATATGTAGTGCGCATCTTATCAAACATATCATGAAATACCTATAGGCTGATTATATAATACATGCAAATAAAACCTCCATGTAAAATAATCAAAGTACACACCATTAACTTTTATGATTATACTACCAGTGGGGGAATAGATCAATTAAGTAATATCTTTCCTCCAACACATCTCAAAGTGTTATATAAGGCCAACACTTGTGGCATAATAACCAAACATAAGACCAGAGATATACCCAAACATGCAAGCAAAACAATTCAAATACTAACTTGAAAGGCCACTGTGGTGGCTACATTCTCATAAGTACCCAAATGGATCCACAACCTTAAAAGACACACTTGTATGTTATCCTCTCATTCTTCTATATAGGTATAAAATATGTGACAATTTACCATTCATGAATGCAAAATCTTTATGTACATTCACACTATAACATATCAGTGTTTAAAACATTATCAACAAACTTTTTTTAAGAATTCATCACGAAAAATTCTCAATCAAACAGATAATGGTGTGATACTGAACGATAAATACACCATATGAGATACCAAAACCACATGTATCTCTTTTATTTCAAGTCAAGTGAATGAAATTCACTCAAACATGGCTTTAATAACCTTATTTGATTTTTTTTGAAGTTAAACCTTATTTAATACCAATGTAATAAATCCAAAAAATTAAAAAAAACTCGCTTTATAAATTTACATAAACTTAAAAACTGACGCAAAAGAACTTGAGGGACCATTTTGTCAATGTTGGAAATGTTATGTTTTATTTGTTCTGTAGTGTGCTGAAGTCAACAACTGATGTCAGCCTATACATGTAACTGGATGGCCCGTGTAATGCATCCATAGGGACTCACAAGTCTTTGGATACGTAAGATGTGTGCATACCATATGCTAAAAGCGCACAAATGCGCACCGTCTCTTTGGTGCATAAATCACGCGAGCAATTATGCATAAACGTGCTAACTGTCTTTAGGCATATGTGGCCCACACGCCTGACATGCCTCCGAAGCCTGACTTTAGAATGCGTTAACTTTCTAGCTTGCATTTATCACACGCACCAAATGTTGAATGCATTCTAGAAACAATTAATAGTTTTTTCATTGTTTTTCCCTCCAGTGGCCAAATACAAATGATTTTTAGTGACATTTTTGTGATATTTTGCCAAATTTTGATAATATTTCACCAGAAAATCACCCCGAAGTCCTTTTTAACCCATTTTTCACACAACACTTATTCAAAATCAATTCAAACAATAAATATGCAACCTATATAAGCAGGGAGTAGGAGACCTTAACACTTATTTATTTTAACTTTATTAGGCCTCCCCATTATAGGCCCAATAAATAACCAGCCATACTAACTAGAGCCCTTTTTTTTACTAGACTTTATCCTATTTAACTAGATCTTTTTTTGAGCTTCTTTATGATCATTTATCTGGATCAAATTTGATTTTTTAACCTTAGAACTTGTCATTAATAATTTTCCTTTTAAAAAATCATGAACAACTCAACTTAATTGTGAAAGAGTAATGTATTTAGTGGTGAGCTCAAAACAACTCAACTTATCAGTGATTTCCTTACCCAGTCAAGCATTCCTTTGTTCTGGTTTGTTGATTTTCTGAATTTGAGGGCTCTTAAGCTAGTTATGAGTTCAGGTTAGAGGATTCCAAACCTAAAAACATCTATTTTTTTAGAGGATTGTCTTGTTGAGAGATATTTCAAAGTCATTTATCCAACGGTACCCCTTACAGCAATTGAATATAAGAGTCTTAGTGATCCAACAACTTAGCCAACCATAAATCTCCAACAACATCTGGTAATATATTTACAACCTTCACAAGTAATCATCCAGTAGTATATTTGTAACCAAAAATCTCCAACAATCACTTTGATGAGGCCTTAACTCCTTTTACATGCCCAATAGCTCAATGTTCCACAATAAATTATTCTTTTGAATAATGAAAGGAACTATATCAAGTTCACTAAAGAACTTATTAATCTAATTAATCATTTCAACTAAATGAAAATTTTATTATGGCTTAGTTAGCAACCATTGCTACAATAAAATCTTTCCAATATTGAATGATAATATTCTAAGTAAAATAGACCTTAGTTATGGTTTACTTCTAAAGTTAACATCCATATAACCTTGAACCTAAATATCAACTCATACGTAGAATAATGGATATCTTTAATACTTCATAAGTATCAAATATCTCCAATATTCAGCATCTTTAGTACATTATCTATGTACTTGGATTTATAATAGGTAAATAAATTCCAATCTATCTCTATAAATCTAATTCCTAGAATTAAGATGTTAACTTTTCATATCCAACAAGAGTTGTTCTTGGACAATTTTATTTTTAGTAATTAAAAATTAGAATTATTGTTCTCTGTGAGCAATATGTCTCTAAATACTCCCACTAAAGATGACAATTATACTCTTACTAACCTTCTTATAGACATGATAAATTTATAATCATCTCCAAAACAATTTGTTTGAATTCATCATGAGAATCTTTCAATGTCTCATATCCTTTCAACTATACATCAAATGTATGAACAAAGGCACTAGTTCTAATTGGATGCATTGTCATAAGAATTGAACTTTTCAAATTTCTTCTTACTTTACTACTTATCTTAAGAATCATTCTCTTATAAATATATATTGAAACAAACAATTTGTTCAACAAATCTATAAGATTATATCCAACCTATTGGATATCTCATAACCTTTTATTACCTATTTTAGTTTTAAACTTAATGGAAATTATATGCTTCAACTAAGCATCACATTCTTAAATCATTTAACTTTGACTTTTCAAAGTCTTAACCTTCCATATCTAATATGAAATCTCACTAATTGATTTAATTGGAAACTTTTGAAAATAAGTCATTGTACTAGGCATAGCTATAGAAGAAATAATATTGCATGATACAATATCTCATTTTGTATGTTCCTTTTTACATAAATTCATCCTCTTATAGATTTTTTTTATGAAGGTATTCAGCGGAGAATCTCATTCCCTATGGATAACTAAAAATTAAAAAATCACCACAATGATCTCATCGAAGTGCTTCAGCATTCTTAATGTTTAATTTCTATTTAGATTTAAATAATTTGAGCTTTTCAAAATTTTTGAAATCAACATCTCATTTAATACATATTACTATATCACATAAAGTCATTAGTAACATAATGAAATATAAGTATCATCTTATTATGAATTATTATTCCGTCCAATGCATCATATGTATAAATTTAACAATTCAATATCATCATCATGCTTTCACAAAAGGTTGATTTAATTATTCTTCAACTTAACATGTTTAATAAGTTTTATATGATTCATAATAAAAAAGAAACATATATCTTTGTATATAACTTTATGATTCTTATCATGTATATTTAACCAAATATGGCATCAAATGATAGTCTCAGTTATCCATCTTTGTATTCTTGCGACTTATGTTAAGCATAAGTCTACTTTGATCTAATACATACAAACTATTTGTACAAAATTGGATCAACTACTTTTACTCAATAATTTATTTCTTATCATGCTTTGAACATTTTATTAATATTGAATATGAATTCAGTATTTAATTTTGAAAAACATGAATTAGAAACACACATGATCTTTATCATATTTGGTACAGGCAAAAAAAGTCATACAATCAATTTCTTCTTATGAAAACTATTATCATACTATAGCAAAGCCTTTAATTGATGTCCATGTTTATGTTTTTAGTAGGATAAATTAAATGAAATGATTCCATCAAGATACTATACCTTTTAGCTATACTCAATGCAACCTCTTACATCTTGCTATCATAATGTTGACGTACATATTATATGTTATCGCCAAAGTTTATGAGACATTAGTCAACTTAAAATGCCAATACATTTTGTCATCTATATGATTTTGACACATCTCTAAAACTTTGTCATAGAATTCTCAACAAGGATTCTAACAAAATTGAATAATAGACATATAAGTTTTATATCTAACATAACTTATATCCATAAAATGCAACTCACTAACTCTTAGTATCAACTATGCTAAACAAGGTGAACTCCACTTAAGACAAAAATATAAATGTAAGAAAAGCAAGTAATTGATTATATGGCATAACTACCAAATAAAAATAAGACTTTAATCATATATTTAGTTACTCTCACTATTTTATTTGAAATAATAGCCCTCACTACTATTTAGAAAGATTACTCTAATCTTTCTAATGGGCTAAGATCTCATTCCAATTTAATTGATCTTGAGTTTGTTCAACAAACTAACTAAACTTAAATTAGGTAGATAACAACTTTATCAGTCACATCTTATACGACTACCAGATCTGTTAGGTGACAACTCGTGCCAAAATATATCTCATATGTTATTCCTAACTCTGCTTTTAACTTCATGTGATCATAAGTTTGCTCATCTAAATCGTACAAATTTAGTTAAGTTGAACCTATTATCATAAGACTATACATATTAGGGTTAAATCTTATAATAATAAAAGGCGTTAATCACGTTCAAAACATGTATTTAATATTTTTAACAAGGGGTTTAATTTTGTTCGTCTCATCACACAGAAAATTACATGTAATAATATCATTTACATATACATAAAAAAACATGTTATTTAACATAATATATGCAT
>JANIHZ010000003.1:34376171-34397323 GCA_027478365.1 Erythroxylum rufum | reverse complement strand
TATTTTTTAAAAATTTTGGTATCGACCGATATTTAGCCGGTATTCAATACCACCTGGTTAGTCCCAAACAGGCCGGTGCCGACTAATATTTAAACTCAGCACTACCCACCTTTTATTTCGTGCCGGTTTTGATCCGGTACGTATCGGTATTCATAATAATGTCTTTAACTATTCTTATTGTTCTCCTATTAGTAGGATTTTGAATATTTTTTTTCAAAAGTTTCAATCGACAATCTTCAGGTTCATATTTTTCTTTATTTAACAATTTCAATTTTTATTCGATTTGTGGAGATATAATTAGAAACACAAGTCAAAATTAAGTTATATTCTATGAAATACTGTTGCATACCAAACACTATAATAAAAATCCACCCAATTTTCTTAGTAGAATTCTTATAAGTATCCAAACATGTAAATATCTTTACTTTACATAGATTTATTTTCCAAAAAATCATATTCTAAATTCACTTTACTTTCCCGCCAACCAAACGGGGCCTAAGAGAACTTAAAATCTTATGGAAGTTACCCTCTATCAATTAAATACCACGTAACTTTTTTTATACGTGGTTTTTTTAATTTTACATGTAATGAAGACCTATTTGTCTTTGACGTGGAATTATAATAGGTCCCACTAATATCCAAAACTCGTCGTTTTGCGCGAGTAGAGCTTTGACCATGATTCTCATTTGCTGGAGAAAGAAAGAATATACTGAACTTTGAAATGTGGGATAAGATACTAAGGGGCCGTTTGGTTCCACTTTCATTTTTCTATTGTTGTTTTTGGTTTCTGTTTCCTGTTTTTTATTTCTGTTTTTTTCCTTAAAAAACGAAAACCTGTTTGGTTGAGATTTGGAATATAAAAACTGAAAACAAAAACCTGTTTGGTTGAGATTTCTAATACAAAACTGAAAACAAAAACATGTTTGGTTTTATTAACATGTTTCTATTTTTGTAATTTTACTATTATGTGTAATAATTATAATATAATACATTATATTTTTTAAATTAATTAATTATCATTATAACTAAAATTAAATATATGCTAATCAAATATTATTAAAAAATTACACATTAATTGTATATAATAAAATTACATAAATTAGAAATTATATTAAGTCATTCTAATCAATAAAAGATGTCCATCATAATTACCAAAAAAAAATTGTTCATCATACTATAATTCTTGAAAATATAATAGTATTATCATTTACAAAAAGAAACATAAATCAATTAGAAATAATATAATCACTCTACATTTGTCTAGCAATTTCATCTCGCTTCTAAGACATACTTCGAAGTTGTGCTAGAGTGATATTATACTCTACTTGAGAACTTGTATCTTCATTTTTACTTCCGCTAATTTGTTCTTCATTTTCAGCACTACTTTTAAATAATTCATCGCTTTGTCCACAAATTCTAATATAATTGTGTATAACACAACAAGCAATGAAAATGTATTTTTGTTTCTGCATATCATTACTCGGCATATTTTTAAGAATAGGGAATCTTGCTTTTAAAACGTCAAAACATCTTTCAATAACATTTCTTAATAAAAAATGCTTGTAGTTTAACAATTCTTATGAACCTTGAGGTCTTCCTCTGCCTCTATAATCTCGCAAATGATATCTTTCAAGGAGATTAAATACATCTCTATAGTATCATTTTATACCCCATCTTTTTCATTTACTTCCATACAATCATTGTCATCATTTATATTGTTCAAGCCTTCCATAACTAAATGTAATAAAATATAAGTGATATCAATCACAATAATATTTATAAAGTATTAAATGCTAAATATAGTTTAAAATAAACATGTGACAATGCGTTGTACTTTACACTAAAAAAATATCGGTTCTCTATATTAACAAGAGGTATTACGTGAAGATAATAAAGTCATGTGACAGAGTAAGTTTACTTCTGTAACCATACGAATTCACCTGAAGACAAGAGGAGCTTTAAATTCACGTAAAAACTAATGGTTCAAGAAGAGCAGAGAGAACCAACGGTTTTAAAAGCTCACACAAAAACCAACAAGTCCAAAAAAATATAAAAAAGGCATGTGTTGGTTCTCTAACACTCACGCAAAAACCAACAAGTCTGCATTTAATGTTTCAACAGAGAAATGCATTAAACATGAATAGATGCATTGAATGAATGCAAGGCATGTAAATAAATGCATTTAACGCATGAAAGGCAACATGAAAGGCTTATTAGTCCATAGTTCCTATCTATCTGGCTCTCATTTTTATCTTACTCTGCTTCTTTTAGTATAGTTCGAAAACGAAACCAAGCTCACGGTTCAATGTTTTTTGTAATGGCCTCAACATCCCTCGATACATTGTACATGTCCCTGCTCCGTGTGACCAGCAAAAGGTGGTCATTATTATGATTAAGAACTGAAGGTAGCACATCAATCATCGTCCTCTGCGGAGAGTGTATGGGAACATGGAACTTGTTCAGATGGGTGCTGAGAGAACCAAGAACGTGTTGATCCTTATGAGTGACACAGGTGGTGGTCATCATGCCTCTGTTGAAGCCATTCACGACGCTTTCAAGCTCGAGTTTGGTGATGAGTATAGGGTGATTGTGAAGGATGTTTGGAAAGAGTATACAGGCTGCCCTTTGAATGACATGGAAATATACACACTAACAAGAGTGAAAACATAAATAAACACAAACCTGGATGAAGATGAGGCGCAGAGAGGAAGTAGATGCTGGATGAAGATGCGGCGCAAAGAGAAAACGGTGTAGAGAAAAAAGAACAGTTTTTTGTAAACGTGATATTTTTTGCTGTGAAATATCACGGAAACGTGATTTTTCCGTTTCCGTAAAAGAGTTGCAATTTTTTTATTTTTAAAAACAGCGTAATAAAACAATATCAACTAAACTTGATTTACACGGAAGTTTCAATTTTTATACAAACCGCAACAGGAAACGAGAAAACAAAAACAAAAACAAACAGGGCTAAAATTTTCAGTCAAACACTCATTTTTTTTCCTTAAAATAACTTTTGCGGTTAAAAAAATACTTTTGGAATTTCCAAAAGTTGAACTAAACAAATGGTTAGACAAAAAGTTTATTTTATTCCTTGTTTTATTTTTCTTTCAATATTTAGTATATTTCCCATTGCAACAGAACTAGCACTAGTCATATATGGGGCTAGCAAATTCAAGTTTTACCATAAGTTAAATTGCAAGGAGGCTGTTACACTTTCCAGTAGTAACAAAAATCGTAGACCATCGAAAGGAAGCTGTTACACTTCGAGATCCACGTCTTTTTTCAGCTTTCAAAAAGGGCGCTCCATTTTAAACGTCTTTTGTAGCAAAACCAAAGTTGCGTACAAGGATGCTTTAGCACAAAAACGTTGGTTAACAAGTGGAGCGTGATGAGCTTGCATTCCACAGAAATTTATACCTCTTCAACGAATTCGTCAAGAGTGTTATGATAAAATCCTAGAACAAATAACTCTAGTGTAACCAATATGACTAATTGACAAGGGCTCTCTTTAATTGGTGGCAACCTTAATCTATATACCAGAGATACTAATGAGGGCTAACAGGAAAAACAAATGAGAATCAATGGAGACAATACAACTTCCAGTGACAATGACATGTTGAATAGATCTTCAATCTTGGAAAGAATGGGAACGACTATAAAACATAGTAAAAGCTGTAGAAGGTAACACAGAGCTCAACGGATTACAGGGCTTTCTCCAGCCATCTGGGCAATCTCAACGAGTTCCTCATCCCAAGCCGTGTAATGAAGATAGAATACAAAAGATGCAGCAAGAACACAAAGAATCCACTATTTAGCAGTACCTGTCCAATAGCTTGAAAACTCAAGAAGATAACCATACTTAAAAAACAAACAAACATGAGGGTAAAGCAGGGCCCATTGAATTTACCAGAAATCCAAATAGAGTATATATCACATTCATTGATGGAACTGCATTAATCCCAGTGGCAGCAAATATGTATGTGAGAGAGGCATGGATGTTTATGGTGATCTAGAAAAAAGGAGAAACTTTGTAAGTTAAATCCTAATGTTTGACTTGCAGAGAATGATGGGCTAAAAGAGTAGGAATTTACCAAAGCAAGTATATTTTCTCTTATCAAGAAAGAGGAGGTTAAGACATACCCCACAGCACCTGTTGATCGAGCCTGCGTTTCAAAGATATGATTCTGTCAATAGCAAGAAAATGTCTTTGTTTGAAATAGCGAGATGGTACAAAAGGGAGCAAACACTACAATTGTGCACAGGAAAATTGAAAGATTCCAATTTGCTCCCAATCTGCATTGTCAAAAATAAAGAGGCCCATCAATGCAGTCAGTAAACGACCCTAATTCAAGCAAAACACAATAGTTTACCAATTTACCCACGCTGATTTGAATCACAATATATATGTCAAAGAAGTGCTAGAAGCTCATCTACACTATTGGCCAGACAAGGCTATGGACTTAATAGCACCTGCTTACCATAGCCTTTTTGTTGAGATATAACAAAAAGCATTTCAAATGTGGAAGAAGTATAATGAGTTGCTTAAATATGTGAGATCAAAGTGAGGGATGTGACACAGCTTGAAACATAATATATAACATAAATTAGACATTTTTGTGACATCTTGAGGAAGAAAATAAAATACGTACCTCCATAAAGAACCCATTGTGAAGCCAACTACACCATGTGTTAACTGGAAAACAGATGGACCAAGCAACTCATCCGTTACTTACGGAAGTAGGTTGCAACTTTCAAGCATAACAAGGACATGAACATATAAAATAGCATATATAGAAGAAATTTACGATAACATCATTTTGGGTAAGCTTACCTAAACCTATTATATACTGATAACATCTCATGTTAAAGACTATAATAAAATATAGGAAGCCATTCCACTAGTTTAGCCAAAACTATTTTCATGTTTCAAAAGTGTGTCAGCTGAAACATAGATGTTTTTTCATATCATTACCAATGTGGATTCAGAAGCATGATTCGAGAATAAAAACATACTTCTTTCCTAAGTTCGATTGGGACAGATTTAAGCTCAAAGTAGAGTACTAAATTAGCTATCTTTCGCCAGAAAACATTCAGGGAGTAAAAGTCGATGCAACAATTTGAGTCAACCGACAAGTTTTGAAAAGACCATCTAATTTTTACAGGATGCTGATCTAAAAATTGGTGAAGAAAGCTGGAAAAGCGTAAGATGTTCAATGAAACTCACCAAATATGTTAAGGCCTTTACTGGACCAGACAACACAAACAGCAACATAGCTGTGGCCACCTGCCAACATGTAAGAGCTTTTCATATTATCATCCCGCATATTAGAAAATCAGAAATTACAGTACAGAGCATAGGCATTCACAAATGACACAGCGCACCAACCATAGTTTTCCTTCCAGCTGCAACACCCCATCTCAAGGAAGAGATCACAATCGGCAACGGAAAGAAACATCCAAAGTAATTCTATATATATAAAAAAAAAAAGTGAATAAACTCAACAATACTATAAAACCAAATTATTGAGAGGACCAAGGACAATGATTCAACCAAAAGAATACCAATAGATATTCAGAACCCAAAACACAACTGAACTTAATCAAGCAAACAGAAACCTCAATTGACAAGGAATTGCTCAAGAAATAAAGAAGGCCAGTGACAGCAGCGAACATGGAGCACTCGACCAATCTCAGAGTATTACGGTATACAACAGTATCTGTTACCAAGTCCTCGTACTCATTCAACTCCTTTTCTACTCCAACGCCACCATAGTTCCTCCCTACATCTTCATTATCGTCAATGAATGAAGCTCCAATCTTTGAAATACAACAAAACTTGGAGGTGGGTGTACAGAGAGATAGTGAAAGAAGAGCAGGAGAAGATAAAGTAGTCTTCTTTGTTGGAAAATTGGAAACTTTAAAGACAGAACGAAGAGGGTTAGTTGGAGAACAGTGGAAAAGTTGAGGCGAGCGTTGATGTGTTCTGACGAAATTCATTGCTTCCCCAGAGTCAAGAGAGCCACACCAATGGCGAAGGTGTTACTACAAGCAAAATGCAGAGATGTGGAAGAGAGGGCTGGGCTTAGAGGATTAAGCTCCTTGCTCGAAGTTTGGGCCTTGTTGGTGATGGACGGAAAAGAGGGCGGGGCTAAAAGTATTTGCACGTGGAGAATTTGATAGAATCTGCATATAAGTGGATAATGGCATATATGTTGAAAATTGAATGACATTAGAAAAAATCTTACATGATTAGTATTAGGATAAAACTTTTTTATGAAATTTTATTGGTCTTAAAGCATCTTTAAAGATTTTAATTACAACAAAAGTATCAATTAATCTTTTAAGGGTAGGCGGTTAGACATCAATATCAATAGATGTTAGATCATTATACTAGAAAGTTTTACGAGTCGAATGATAAAATCTTATATAAACAATGCTAGGGGGAATTTTTACTTATACACATTCTCATGTTTGATTTCTTCTTTTTGTTTATTTGTTTGTTTTATTGCTAGTGGCATTTGATAATTAACTAGATAATAGTAGGAAGGTAAGAACTAGTATTTATTTTCTTCCTTGAGGGATCTACCTCTATTATCACTAAATTATTACAAGATGAATGGGTACACTTACTTAGGTTGAGTATTATAATAGTAGAGCATAATATAAAATTCACACAAGATTTTAGTGTTTTTTTAGGGATTTAGTAATATTAAAGAAAATCAATCATAATTAATCTACTAATTTTTTTTCTCATTCTTATTTATCTTATCATATTCAATTTAATTTTTTCTGATTTATAGTGTTTGTTCTTTTTAATTATAGGTAATGTAAATCTTGGTGTGTGATAAGAAGCAATCCTTCTGAGTGTTTTTCTAGGTGTTTTAAGTGTGTTTTTGAGAATTTCTTAGATGATTATCATGTGTATAGGCTTAGAATTGTTTTATTATTAGTGTTTGTATATATTCTAAGTATTTGTTAGTTTAGAGCAAGAATGTTATCTTAATTATATACTTCAAGAGGTGTTTTATGTGTTTAGAAATAGAAAATTGAAGAATGAAGAAGATTGTGGATTCATATAGGAAGGCACGATCATGCATGATGAAGATGAATGGGCCTCTGGCACGATCATGCATGACGTATTTCTAGACCCGAGTTTTTTCAAAGTTTTGAGGTTTAGGGCTATTTTTGGAACTAAAATAAGTGGAAAAACCCTGGATACAACCCTAGAACCCTCAAGCACTATAAAAGAACATGAAAACATCAAAAACAAGTAGCAACCACTACATTAAAGAAGATCAGAAGGAGACATCGAAAAAAGCTTCATAGAAATTCCAGATTTCCATATGAAGACACAAACTATTTTTTCTTTCTTTTCCCTTTATTTCTTTCAATGTATTGGATTTCTGTTTGGATTACTATCATGTTTAACATGATTATGGGTTTCTAGATCCCTATTAGGGATTGTTCTTGAATTATTTTCTGAACCTTGTTTCTTGTTAAATTCAATACATTGATGAATGTTTGTGATAATTGTTATACTTTTATTTGGCAATAAATCAAGAGAGTCAATCAAGTTACATGTGTTAAGGTGCGTAACAAGAGTTGTTAACTTAATAGACCTACAATTATCAAATTAATTAACAATTGAAGAGAGATCTTAATTGTAAAATTAATTATCCATATGATTGCTTTAGATCTAATTGAATAAGTTATGAGTAGTTTTGTGAATTGAGAGATTACAACTCTATAAATATCAAATTTAAATTGGGTTATTTGATTAAATTATTAAATTTTGAGAGACAGTAATCAAAACTTTAGGGCATCTTGGATCAAACATAAATTGAATTAACAAGATAAAGAAAAACAAAATAAGGATAGAATAGTTCTTAAGTCTCTAACTTTGATCAACCTTAAATTCATGGCAACTCACTTATCACTTAGCTAATTGTTTCGTTTTATTAGTTATTTCAATTTTAGTGATTTATTTTAATTTAATCAATTCTTAGCACCTTAGATAAGGTTCTTTTCAAGTTGTTTAAGTGTTTAATAGTCATCATGAGAACAATACCCTTGATATTACAAGACACGATCCATATACTTGTGATATTGAGAGTTTTATTATTATATAAAACTTGGTCAACAAGTCTTTAGCATTGTTGCCAGGGACTAATTTAGCATCTTATAAAGTTTGAATTCCTTTAGTTTAAGTATTTGATACTTTTCTCGTCTGAGTGCAGCTACCTGAAATATTTTAGCAGAAACTTCAAAATGAGAAACTTTTAGACCTTTTTCTTCAACCCAGTGAAGGCATTGCAAAATGGATGGGTTACTATTGCACATATAATCTTGGCTGGCAATACCACCCAAATTATTCGTGGATTAATAATGTGGGAGATTACGTGAGAGCACAAGGTCCCCTATGTTTCTAACAAGACAGGCTTGGATCCTTGGAGTCAAACTTTTTAGAGTCAAAGTTGGATAAGATAATGGATGAGATAAGCTCCAAGTTTGAAAAGTTAATAGACAAGTTTGACAAGTGGGAAAGTAAGAGGAGGATTGAATTTGACAAGTAGGAAAGTGAGAGGAGGATCAAAGCCAAATTTGATCAGTTCATAAAGAACCACTCCCTTACTCTTTATAACTCGAAGGTTCAAGTTGCTCAACCTTCCATTACATTTTTAATAAGGAATGTGGGGAGTCTTCCAAGTGACACGGAAGCACAGCTGACATCCATCTTATGTTTTGACATTTTTTATGTTAATCACCACAATTTTCAATGGTAGAAACCAGATTATATGTGGGAACATCCATAATGCTTGTGAGACTGGTCTTAAAATACACTACTTGAGCATACAAATAATTCAAAATGGAGCAACTCTTACGCTAATGCATTGAACGATTATATTTCGTCTGAATTTTTAATGGAAGATGTTGCCAATGGTGAAGCTAGCCATCGTATTTTTCGAGAGAGTTTTTATTTGGTTGAATACATTAAGCCAAATTCAGCATGTTTTGGTGTTCATTACCACCTTATAGTGACAAGACGAAAAGGTCAATGACATGAATGAAGTTGCCATTCAAGAAGAGATAGAAGAATAGAGGATAGAGGAGATAGAGTTTGAAGACGATAAGGAAGTCTTTATTTAAGAAGCAAAAGAAGATGAAAGGACGAGGGTGTTTGTGGAAAAAGAAGAGTAGTTTACCTTCTTACAGGACAAACTGTTAGATTCAATTGACGATTCAGGGGGTTTTATCATTCCCTATTTTATTGACAGTTTGTTATAGAATAGGACATTACTGAACTTACTTTGTAGCTTAAAGTCACCTATGAAAACCCAAGCTCTTGCCATTGCCATTGCCATTGAATCAGAGGATTAGGATGAACTAGCCACAAAAATTCATAGAGGACGCTAGATACATTAAGCTCCGGTGGTCATCCATGGAAGGTGGAAGATGATGTTTTGGATTTTTAGGAGACGATGGAAGGGAACTGAAACCTAGATCCCCTTTGCATTTTTCTCATTATTTTTCCCTAGCCACGTACGCATCTCGCCCACATTTTCGTTTCTTCCTTCTCTGTCCAGATGTCGCATGCCACACACGCTTCACCTCCCAAACCACGCACGCCACACACGCCACTAACTTCTACTGCCTAACCACCCACCACCCACCAGCTCCTGGATGTGACAATTTTTATTTGCTAGTTTTGGTCCCCCCCATTGTTCACGCACCAAAACCCTTTCAAACCTCCACCCACGCTGTTGTTGTCTCCTTGTTTTTCTCTATGTTGTGTTTTCTTCTTCTCTGCTTGCATTTTAGACTACTTTGTTGTCTTATGCTGGGTACTTCTTCTTTGTCTTTGTGGATCACTACTTCTTAATCTTTTTGAAGTCTAATTTCTCCAAGTACCCTATAATAAAAATTACAAATAATGTAACATCAATTTTCCAAAATCAATTTATCACAATAATTCAAATAATGATCAAATAATTCCATAAGGACCAATTATAGTGACAAAAAATGATTTTGTCAATCATCTCCTCTAAATCTTAAATGATGATATCTAAACCATAGGTCGATTTTAGAAAAATACTTTGCACCTTGATGTTAATCAAATAGATTGTCTATCAGGGTAACAAATACTTGTTGCAAATGATCACCTTATTCAACTGCCTGTATTCAACACATAACTAAAGAGAACCACCCTTATTCTTTATAAACCATATCAGTGCATCCCATGGTGAAGTGCTAGGCCTGATCAAACCCTTAATCAATAAATCTTGCAATTTTTCTTTTAATTCCCTTAACTCTATAGGTGCTATTATATGTGGAGATATAGAAATCAGAGTCATACCAAGTACTGGATTAATACAGAATTGGACATCTCTCTCT
This sequence comes from Erythroxylum rufum, assembly GCA_027478365.1. NCBI lineage: Eukaryota > Viridiplantae > Streptophyta > Magnoliopsida > Malpighiales > Erythroxylaceae > Erythroxylum > Erythroxylum rufum. Next base: position 34,386,931 of record JANIHZ010000003.1, on the reverse strand, counting down.
GAAAGTAGCCCTGGTAACTCTTTAGTAAATACATATAGAAACTTCCGAACTACTTGAACACTTTGGAGGCTATTAATTTCTATAGAGGTATCCTTGACTAAGGTTAAGAACCCTTAACACCCCTGTCTAAGCATCTTATTGTCCACTAATGATGAAATAATGTTATATGGGATAGTCTTCTTATCTCCCTCAAAAGTAAAGTCTGCCTCACCTGAAATTCGAAACACCACTTTCTTCTCTCTATAATCCAAGGTGTCATGATGACCAAATAACTAATTTATTCCTAATATTACATCAAAATTCGTAACTGACAACACCACAAACTTTCCTACTAACATCCTACCATTAATCTCCATGAGAAATGAGTAGCAAATCAAATTAGTATTTATGGCATCACTAAGAGGTGTGGATACGGACAAGGATTCTTCCATCCTATCTAGTACTACTTCTAGTCTCATAACAAAGTTGGGTGCATAAAAGAATGGGTCACTCCCAGATTTATCAAAGCTCTATCTTATGCCAAAGATGAGAAGAATATCATATACCATCATATTTGAAGCCTATGAATCTTAGGGGGTGAGGGCGAACACCTTAACCTGACTATTACCTACATACTAAGAGCTAGAGGACTGTCCCTAGCTGTGACCTCAAGGTCTACCTCATAAATGCCTCCTTTCAAAATCTCACCCTTGATATGTACCAACTTATGTTCCCCATTATGGATGCTAAAATAGAGGTTGTGTCACACTAGAAGAGGTCTGTTGATATCCTATTATTAGATAGCCCCTGATCAGATGCCCATACTAGCCATATCTGTAGCAGCCTCCTAGAGATATGTAGCATGGGCCTTGGTGTGTTTTGCCACTTTACCGGAAAATGGAAGATACTGAGCCTAAACTACTAAGCTCTCCATTCACTACTACTACAACCTGCTCCAAGTGTAAACTTGAATCCTCTCAAATGTCTACGACCAGATCTCGTAATGCCATATGATCAAACAATGCTTTGTTGGGAGCTCCCACTTTGAATATACCCTAGCCAAAAGTTTGATTCTTGTTGCTACCATTGTTGAAAACTGGAGGGTCCTATTGTATGCCTCCCATTTTGCTCTCTAATAGATAAAGCATCCTGCTCCATGAGGATCCTTTCCAACTACTTGGCCATATCCATCAGAATAGAGAACTTCTCCTAAAAACTCATAGTCAAGTTGAGAAAAGGAGATCCTAATCCATGTATATATTGGTTGTTTTTTCTCAACTCATCTTAGATAATCTCGGGGCAGATCAACTCAATCAAATGAATTCAGTAATATACTCATCCAATATCCTATTTCCTTAGTACAGATTCAAGAACTCTAATACGAGTGCCTCTTGAGTTGTAATTGAGAAGACATAGTCTATAAGCCTCTCCTGAATTATGACTAGGTTACTGCACCCAAGTATGGAAGGATGTGGTCTCAATACTAATTCTTGGCCACTCCTTGCAAAGACATCTCGACTAGACACACTAGCTAGGTATTAGAACATTGTAATCTCTTACCTCGCATCTCCACCTTATTGAGAAAATCAATGATCTCCCTGGGGATAGGAAATGATTTTTGTACATTTAAAAGTTTTGAGGGGATTATGTAAGCAGTCCCGACCTATAGACCTAATGAGATAGATTAATAAAATGGTTTAGTTGAGATACAAATATGGGAAATTTACCAATAAATCTTGCGTAGATATATTCAAAGCAACTAAAGAGTGTGTCTCATGGAAGGAACTATTTTGGTTCAAAGACAATATCTCTAAAGCTTCCTCCTGTCTTTTAATTTTCAATTATAAACAAACTCCTAGCTCTAGGTAGAAGGAAAAGAATATTTTTATTTAAATATCTTCCCAACTTTTGTAAAAATATTCCTAAAACAAGGAATCATTTGTTCTTGCATTGCCAATTTGCTAAAGATTGTTGGAGCCAAGCGTGGGAAAGATACAAACTATCTTGCATTGGTGATAATTGGATACAATTCCTCTTCTGGAAAGAAAATGACAAGTTCATGCATAGAAAGGATTAAACTACATTTAAGATAGTACTGCAAGTTGGGATATACGCCATCTGGAGAGAGCAAAACAATAGATATTTTTGTTCCCAACAGCTTATCCAAGAATTCTGTAGATACACTTTCGTATGGATTACAGAGCATTTAAAAGTAATAGAAATATAGTTTGATCATTTACTAGAATTTCTTTCTAGCATTTGTTTGTGATTCGATGTAAGAGTTAATTAGTTTAATCTCATAATGTTTTTACATTGGCTGGAAGTTGATTGATATAGTATCATATGTACACCTCATCTCGTGTTTATTTGACTTTGATAATCACTGAATTAGTGAAAAGTTATCCTAGAGTTGGTAGAACTTAGGCTTCTCTTAATGTCGGTGGAGACAGTGACTAATCAATATTTTGGAATGATTCTTGAATTGCTATATTTTTGTAATGATGTGAGGTTCCTCTTAATTATTAGAGAGGCCTTTGGAATACTAAGAAGCAACTTTTGACAGGGACATTTTTCTATTTCAATTTTTTTTTCTGTTATTCTAGTTTATTAGGGCAATTTTGGTTCTTGGCGTCATAATTATCTGCCCAGCTGCCAAGTATTTGGATTTGTGTCCCAAGTAATGATATATAGAAATTAGGCATGCGTCGGGCGTGCCACCATACCATTATGTCTCAACTCAACTCTCTTCTTCTTACCTATTTTAAACGCAAAATTTAAATAGTTTTTGCATTTCAGTCATGCAATCTATGGTTTCAAATTGCATATTCTAATATAGAGGAATAGAACTCAGGTGGTTGGTTTTGTCTCCCCTTTAGAGTTTTTTTGTTTTCTCAGATACCTGTCTATAGCATTGGTCGTGTTAAAGAGAGTTTTAACGATGTCAAGTGCCTTGAAATTGAGTTGCCCATATGACTGGGTATGATAATAACCATTATTCCTGGATTAGCTTACCAGTACAGAAGAACATAGAGAAAATTTTATACGGTTAACTTGGAACATTTACATTTTATGACAGCACTAGGAAAAGACAGAAGGTGAGCTTTGCCAAGTTCGCCACGACACGTTAAAGGACATCGTTTAGCTGTGTTAGACTGCGACACATACTAAAACATCAAATCCTTGTTGCGGAGATCATGGGAGGCTAAAACTAAAGACGTCAACATGATTGCCCCTAGACCGGCCATATAAGAACCGTCAATTACATCTCTACAAAAGTCAAACCATGATGTGGAGCCATTCAAATTCATTGGATTCGTCGGTAGACACGTGGGCATGATCTTCAAGAAAACGACACAGAGAAAAGGGGTGCGGTGCGGGAGACTACTAGTCCTGTATCAGAAAGAATGTAAACAGGAAATATGGCATGGCTTTTCTTAATTGGATTTCTGAAGAACCCACCAACACAACACCAATGGAATGAATGGAAGACGAGAGAATGCACGTCATCTTTTTCACACAAAAATCTACACTCAATAGTGGAAAATCTTTGCGAAAATTGATGGTTTGCGACTACAGAAAAGTTGAAAATGAAACAATATATATTACGTAGATGTGTGGTTGAACTTTTTTTTTTTAATGGTTTTTAATAGTTGGCAAGATGCATGCAGTAGCAGAACTTATGTTTGCTGTACTCAATTTGCTGTTGCATTCACTGCCCTACACAATGATACCTGCAAGTATTGTGCTTTCTTCATCATTCTCTTTTCGTCTGCCTACTTCTGTACAAAGATAACGTAAAGTTGACGCTTCTTGTTCAAAAGCCTATCTATCTTCTATCACTGTAAACATGTCATTTGTACCGTTTTACTTACCTGAAATTCTAAAGTCTTACACTTCCAACCTCGCCGTCTCTCTATATCTTCAACTCTTTTAAGTCCCTTTTCTTCTTTGCTACTTCTAAACGACTCAAGCCACCTTCTTACCTTTGTTTCTATTCATTGATAGCAACTTCAAACTGGTTTTAGATCAGGAATAGTGGTTGAATTGAGGGTACCCTGTCTGTTCTGTAAGTATCAGCTCTTGAAAAGGCCTAAAAAGCACATCTTAGTAGTTTTGTGCTAAGGAAGAAAAAAAGCTATATCCATGAAAGATAGAGGCAAAGCTGTGGAGGTTCACACCAGCGAAGACTTGTACGATCAAGAATATTGTCCTGCAGCAGATCTTCCATGCAAGAAACATCCGTCAGCAAGTTCAGTTGGAATTTGTCCTTACTGTCTCAAAGAACGTTTGGTCAATCTGGTTTGTTCTGATTGTGGAGAACATAGGCTGTCTTCCTGTTCTTGCTCAGAGATCTCTTCTAATCGAAACTCCTCGTGCAATGTTGAGATAAGCAGTGTTGGTCGTGTATCATTCTTGTTAGAAAATGACCAGAAAAACTTACTAGTTTCAAGTTCCAATCCTAAGCCTAAAAGGGAACGGAAAGAAGATGATGTTATGTTGCTCAAGCGGAGTAGCAGTAGCTGTGTTGAAATCAAGAGAAAAGGCGGTCTTTGGAGGATTGTTAGGCTGTTCAAGAAGAAAAGAGAAAAAGGGTGTGTGAATACTGTTGGAGGATTTGAAGATAAAAGTTCTATGTGGGTTGTTGACTACACGGGGGTGTCTAGGTCCAGGTCTTTGTGCAGCTTTAGAGGAGGTGGGTTCTTTGGTTCGGAAGATGGAACTTTTTCAGGTGCTAGGAGTTCCATTTCAGGTGCTAGGAGTTCTCTGTCAGCTGCAAGGAGTTCTGGTGTCAATGGAGGTCTACCGTTTGATCCTGACAGAAAAAGTGGTTTCAGTGAACCAGAGCCAAGAAAAAGCGGTTTTGATGGTCATGAAAAGAGGGATGCGACTCTTTTGGAGCCTGATAAACTCGACACGTTTTTCAATGGAGCGAACACTAGACGTGTATTTTCACTTAAGGAGGGCAACTTTAGCACTGTGGATGATTCGGGCTTCATTGACTTGAAGTTTGATTTCCCATCTGAGTCCAATCCGGATTTCTCTGCTATTAAACTGGTTTCTTTATCAGATACAAACTCTGCTTTTGGGAGCATGAGAGCTGGTGATACTGTGGCACAGGATCATTGTGCAGGCCATTTGGGAAGCTTTCCAAGAGATATGTTTTGTGCCGATGGTGGTTCATGTAGGATTGCAGTCAGTGACAGAAGGACTAAAAAGAGCAGGAAAAGTTTTAAAAGCTGGAGATGGATTTTCAGGTACAACACTGGTGTAAAGAAGAAAGATGAGGGGCTTGGTATCAAATCTGTAGCTTAGATAGAACCCTTAATCTGTAGTTTTTCATGCCCATTCGCGGTTCCTTTTGTGATCATGTCTCATCTGATTTATGTAGTTATTTTTTATCACGGTTAAAGAAACAGAAGCCAACCAAAAATGAGTCCTTGATTTCACCATGACGTAAGGATTAGAAAATACAGGAAAACAAAGAACCAAACTTTCATCTGCCAAATGCATTAGCAGTAATGCAGTGCCCAATTACTTTGATCTTCTGTGTTAACCTACATAAATATGTATCCACCGAAGATTTCTGATTGATTGACGCTATTAAATAAACTGGAGTTCGTCTTTTCATTCTGAAGTTAACTATATTATGCACAAACATTTCGCAACCAACTCAACATCGAATGTGCTTTGTGGGATTGTGTCCGCCACATTGATTTGATTTGGAGTGTTATTAGTGTCGAATAATTCTTCCTTTACATAATATGAATCACCAAAAACTAATTGCATTGAGATGGTAACTAAGCTTTCACGTAATCGATGATTCCTCTGAAACCGATCGAGCATTGACAAGCGTAAAGGTAAACATGCCATGATTCAACCAAATAATAAAAGTGAACTGCAGCTAGTGTAAAGGTAAACATTTTTCTTTCTTCGTCCATATAATCTCTACAAAATATAAACCTTCCTACATTGTTGAACAAAATAGATTTTTTTTTTCTGAAAATTGAAGTTATTTTCATTAACGATAGTTAAACTATTTACAACATTACAATGAGTTTATCCGGAAAAATACAAATAGGGCTAGCTCAAGATATACAAAAACAAACAAGTCAAGCATAGTAGCAAAAGTTTATAGGTTCCATCTTATCTTCGTCGTAGTTAACAATTCATTAGTAGCTTCCTTTGCTATAGCAAGAGCTCTGATTTCATTAACAATGTTTGTTGTCAATTGATATTTGGTTATCTTCTCTCCAGAGTAAATCCTACTATGTCACTCCCTCTATATATTGTACATTGTTCTTAGTTATGAAAGCTGCTTTAAACAACTGCCCATCCTACTTTTTCTATTTGGAAATTCGAATGATCCAAGTTAGCGTTGCATTTCACTCATAAGAATTGCAATAGGCTTCCAACTTATGTAGTATTTGGCTCCACATTGCTTTCGAATATGCACAATTGAAGAAAAGGTGGTTCCTATCCTCAACTGATAGCTTGCATAGCACACAAATTGGATCAAAGTTACCATGCCATCTGTTTTTAGTACTTGGTCTTTTATGACTAATCAGGTGATCATAGAGGCCCTAAGGCTTAGACTATTCTTCCAAAGAAGTTGGGACCGCGGCACCACTTCAACTTAGAAGATGCTATGGCAAGATTTGTTAGTAAATAATCTCGTGGTATTAAGCAGGGGCGGATCCAGAAATTTTTTTGAGTGGGGGCAAAATTTTATTTTTAATAGGAGCAAAATTTTAATAGAAACAATTTTTTTATGGGGGCAAAACTTAAAATAATAATTTTTTTACATGAAATTTTTTCGGAATAGTGGGGAAATTTTTTGGAGGCAGTGGGGGCAAGTGCCCCTATTGTGGATCCGCCCCTGGTATTAAGTTTCCATACAATCGTATCTTCATTACAACTGCTACTGATCGCTGAGAAGTATTGAAGGATATGTTCAAACCCTCTAAAGTTACCATTCTAGCTCCCTTCAGCGATGAATGATGAGACTCTAACAGTGAGAGGGATTAGGCTTCTAAGATGTGCTAATTCATTTAACTAAATTAATGAACTTGATTCAGTCTAATTATCATACCATATCCAAATTTTGTGTCGCTTTCCCAATTTGTGATAAATCCATGGGTAAATGAGTTCACGAAGCTTCAACATTTGTATAAGAACCTAAGAACAACTCCTGATCATTGGCAGCTGCCAGAAACTGTGAGTGTTGAGGTATGTTTCATGAATCCACTTGATCCAAACAACATTTCTATCTACATAGAGTCTCTAGATTTTCTTTCAAAGCAGTACCTTTTGCATGATTGAGGAAGAGATAATGCCTAAACCTCCATTTTTTTTTTCAAAATTGTAACTTCATTCCACTTTACTTTTGCCTTCTTTGCATTGTCTATCAACTCAGACCAAAGGAAAGCTTTAATTGTTCTGTCTAGCTCCTTGATCACCCATTTAGGAAGAATCAGATGGTTGATCCAATGAACATATATATTGTTTAGAACCAAAATTATTAGAGTAACTCTAGCTTTCATAGATAGAAATCTATTTTGCCAAGCTAGTATTCTAGATCTGTATTTCTCCAAGAGAGGAATGCAATCAACATATTTAAGTTTAGCATGAGAGATTGGAACTTCCAAATATTTAAAAGGAAGTGTGTTCTCCATCCTTAGTGATCTTGCAAGTTCAAAGGGATTTCAAGCGTCTAAAAAGTAGTAGAAACTACTCTTGTGAGTATTAACTTTCAGTATAGACCAATCACAGAATATTTTTAGTATGTCTTAAAGAATGTTGACAGACAACTCATCAGCTCCAGACAATAGCGGTAGGTCATCAGCAAACATTAGGTGAGTAAGTTGGTTGTGATGGTACTTGAATCTGCCATTATACACTATCAGCTTCTCAAGCATTCTAGAAAATCTTTCCATAACCAAAATAAAGATGTAAGGGAATAGAGGGTCTCCTTGCCTAATCCTTCTTGCACAAGTCAATGGCTTAGTTAGAACACCATTCACAAGAATGCTGACTGATGAAGTTTGAAGACACTTCATGTTCCAATTCTTAAATTGTATAGGGAATTCCAGAGCTTCAAGACAAACCTGGATAAATTGCCCATTAACAGTATCGAAGGCCTTATAGAAGTATATTTTCCAAATGTAGCTCTTTATGTTTTTTCCTGGCTGATAATCTTTTAGGTGTTCTTGCAAGAGAATAATGTTATCCCAGATGGATTAGCCTACTATGAATGCTCTTTGAGTTAGGGAAACTATGGGTAAACTATCTCATCCAGAGCTTTTTTCAATCTATTAGCAAGTAGTTTTGCAATTATCTTGTGATGCAACAAGAAATGAATCTATAATCTACCAGTGAGGAAGGGTTTGGCTTCTTAGGAACAAGACAGATGTAAGTGTGGTTTAACTCTATCAACACCTTGCAAGAGTTCAAAGTTTCCTAAACAGCTTGTGTAAACAACTCATCAGTGATGTCGTAGGTTGTTAAAAAGAAGTAAGTAGTGAATACATCAAGGCCAGGTGCCTTTAAAGGGTTTAGATTGAAGAGGACTTCTTTTATGTCATTTTCCAAGAATGGAGCAATCAGATAATTCTAGATATCCTGGCTTAATGTGTATTCAAAGTATCATCTTTATATCAAAAGACTGGTTGGACTGAATGGAAGTTCCCAACAGCTATTAAAAAAAGACTAGTGAGATTCAACAAGTTTGTCTGATTTGAGTAGAGGGCTCCTTTTTCATCCCTGAGCTCCACAATTTTATCTTTATTCCTTATTGCTAACAATAAAGCTTGGAAAAAGTTGGTATTCAGATCCCCATCTTTCAACCATTCAACTCTAGCCTTCTGTTTGAGAATAGAGTTATGCAAATATAAGGCCTACTGATATTCCTTAATTATAAGGAGTTCATTGTCTCTCATCTGAGCATTATGAGGATGGTGATAACAGTCATATTGAGCTGCTTTAAGTTTTGTTTTACATTCTTTAACATTGCAAATGTTACCACAGGTAAAAATTTTGAGAGTTAATTTTACTTTTCTCAACTTCTGCATTAGTTGGAATGATTTGTAACCTTCAATATTCTAGCTGCAGCAAGCTCTAACCAATTCAAGGAAGCCAATCCACTTAGTGAGTCCATTATAGAACTTGAGAGGAGCATCCATATAATCAGATGTAGACATATTATTAATGAGAATATAAGAATGGTCAGATAAGAGAGTTTCCTCAAAATGAGCAAATGAATGTGGATATACAGATAACCAAATTGGATTAACCATAGCTCAATCCAATTTCCTTTTAATTAAGTATTGGCCCTGCTACTTGTTTGTCCATATGATGAGTCTCCCATTGAATCTAAGGTCTGTCAGCTGAACTTTCTGAAGAAAATTTGTAAGTTCCCTCCCTGATGTTGGGAAGATCCCTCTCCCACCTTCAAATTCAAGATTATTTTTGATACAGTTGAAATCTCTATCACTAGCCATTGATTGGTGATAGTGGCTTTTAGTTGTTGTAGATTGCTCCACATTAGTTCTCTTTGAAACTAAAAGCTTGAAGCATAAATAAGAGATGGTGCAAACTTGGTGTTAGTGTTGCGAAAATGACAAGATAACTGAAGGTTTTGGTCACACTCCCCTTACCCTAGCACTGAAGCCTTTTTAGTATGATAAAAATACAAAATTTTGCCATTGTAATGTGAAGACAGATTAGTTAAAACAGACTAATAAGCACCCAAAAACTTTAAAACCCTAGGTAGTTGGGAAGATCTTATTTTAGTTTCTAAAAGCCCAACTATACAAGGCTTTTCTTCCAAAATCATATCCTTAACTATAGCTTGTTTATAAGGGCCATTAAACACTCTACCATTCCATACTAGAGATATTACATGGGTTTCCCCTTTGGATTTGTTTTTATTATTCTTTTTAGATTACCTCTTTCTAAAATTGCTGATTAGATTCAAGGGAGTTTCACTGATACCTTCCTAAACACCATTTATGTAAATGGTATTTGCTAAATCAAGATGATTTTCTTTATTATCATGATTATCATCAATGATGCTAACCTTCTCTAAAGGGTTGATGAATATTGGATTTGTAGGAATTTAAGGCATGTCAAAAGTGGTTTGATGTTTGGGGTAGTTGTTGATCTATTCTTCTATAAAAGTGTGATCTCCAGTTTAGCATGTTCACTCAAATTGGACAAAATGTTCAGATCCTTTTCCTGACGTTCATCAGCAAGAGTAAACCATTTAATTCATCATGCCAACCAGTTTTGAAAAGTTTGCCATTAGGTTTCTAGCATTTGGTTATTAAGCTAGACTTCTAAGGATAGGTGATAGGAATTTCAATTCTTTTAAATTCTACATCTTCATCCAGCTTTAGAATAGGGAGATGATCTAGCAATTCAATGTTCCTACTCACTTCTATGCATATTTTTACAAAATATATCCTCTCTATGTTTTCTGTTTAAAACTCCATGCAGACTGGTTTTCCTAGTGAACTAGCTAAGTAGCTTAGGCCTTTAATTGTCTAAAATCCAAGAGGAATGCTATGAAGTTGTACCTAGATGGGGAAAAAAATCTATGCTTCCTCTGTCACAATCCAACCCTAGTTTCCATTTCTTTAAGAACATGGGTTTTCCTAGTGAACTAGCTAAGTAGCTTAGGCCTTTAATTGTCCAAAATCCAAGAGGAATGCTATGAAATTGTACTCAGATGGGAAAAAAAATCAATGCTTCCTCTGTCACAATTCAACCCTGGTTTCCATTTA
>JANIHZ010000003.1:34347560-34357599 GCA_027478365.1 Erythroxylum rufum | reverse complement strand
CAATCAGATTATCACAAAAAATAAAAATAGAAAAGAAAAAATAGTTTTTACAGTTTTCATAAATTATGAAAATTGAGAGAAATTTAAAACTAAAAATAGAAATTAAAACTCAAATAAATAGATTTTCTATTGAATTTGAAAATGAAAACAGAAAATAAAAAATTTAAGTGGAAATAAACAGGCCCTTAGTTGTCATTGAAGACCATAGCATTCATAAAACCATGAGTGTTATGGACAACATTGTAGCCTTAATGGAGGACTAGCTTCTGCATACCTTTATCCATGTTAAATTAGAATTTTGCTGAAGGGAATGCACTAGGTACAGACCCTTATAAGTAGTTTAGCGTGCCTCATAATAACATATGCATAATATGATATCTCTTTTCATAGTACTGCAGAAAGCATCTGGGAAAAGCCAGCAGAACTTTTCTTTGCCTTCATCTGTCAGAAATTATTAATTTGTTCTTGATTCGAAAAAGCTGGCTTTTTGCTCAGCATGTCTCAGTAATAATCTCTCTCATTCATATATAACACTGAAAGTTTAGAAATGCTAATGTTATATTTATTAGTATTCAAGCGGATTTTTTTTGCGGTATCGTATATTCACCATGACTGTTGTAGTTGCATAATTGGTCAATGGATGCCAACCAATTTGTAGCAGATGAGGATGAAGTAACTTATAGCTGTCGCATTTCTGGTGAGCACTTTGAAGCCCTTCTTTTGGTAGTTAACATTACTGATAGTCATTCATCATTGCTGCTAAGTCTATCTTGGAACCACTTTTGTTTATATCTTATAAAACATTTATTAGGTTCTTCCCTTTCTGAATGTATTAGCTTTAATGGTGGTTTACTTTTCAAAAATAATTAATGAAAGGTGCACTCTTGCTGGAGGAGGTTGTCAGTTCTTGTGGCAGAGAAGGAATCAGTGCCATCATAGAATCTGTAAGAGAAAGGTTCAGTGAGTCTCAACAAGAAAAGGCTGCTGGTTCAGTAATTTGGTCGAGGGTAAGTGAAAGGGACTTTTTATACATAATTGGGATTGAAATTTGTGGTTTGCTGAGTCTTGTTCTTTTGGATGTTTTCTTTTCATTAAGTGAGATTCCTGAGTTTTCCATAAGGAAGGATAATCTCTCTACAAGTGAGCTCTCTAAAAGACTTTGCAACAAAGATTCTAATGATTAAGTGGTTTTTTCAACTTGAATGTTCCTTTCATTTCATAGGGAAACACGGCAAAATCATCCAACAATATTTTGCGTATAGGAAACTGCAGCAATCATTTAAGATGCCGTGTTTCTGGTCTTTCGAGTAATTTATCTTTTCCAAAATATCTTGTGATGTTCAGCAGGTCAGAGAACTGATTACTTGACTGTATCATACTTTTTTGAGTATTGTTTCTTTCAAAGAGGAATTCTTTCAGTTATTTTAAGCTGTATCCTAAAGACTCCGGAAGACCTGCTCCTGTGGTCAGTCTGCTCACTTGAGTAGCATTCTTCTGAAAATTCAGCATCATATTAACCTTCGTATCTTTTCTGCCATTATTCTCCTGCCTCCAATTTCGGTTCCTATGATCCCCACGAATTTCATAAACATTCTTTTACCTGCAGTGGACCCTTCTATGGTGCTTTTTTGTGGCTCCCAATTATGCTAATGTTTTACATTCAGACTTAGTTTTTTTTTGGGCATATTTTTTAGGAATTTGTTATGGTTCCTAGTTCTGGATCTAGTTACAGGACCCTGTAATGGGAAGTCCCCTCTTTGCTTGCACACTAAGCCTGGAAGATTTCCTCCTTATTCTACCTATCTTATTAACTTGAAGTAACAAGATCTCGTTAATAAAGAGCTCTGGATCTCAATATGTATATATTTTTAGGTTGAATAAAGTCCCTCTTGTTACTTTACTACTTTCACTTAGAAAGAATATAAGACACTTTTTTAAACATAATTTACTAACAAACTAACAGACACAACCTTTAAACAACATTTGTGAACAAACTAACAGATTCTTAATTATAGGAACATAAAAATAATCCTTTTTGATGCCAACTACAGTAATACTATCTAAATACTAACAAAAAATTTGTTCAAACTTCTTACTCCTCCCAGGGGTAAAACATGTCTAAGCTTGGTTAAAAGGCTCCACCCTTCATCGAGTTAGGTTTAGGAATTCGGACTTGATCCTGTGCCCAACAGTAATATTTCCTACTTTGTCAAGAAGGCAGTTGACCTTAAGCTCAAACAAGGAATAATGTTGAAGCATAATAGAGTTTGGTTCCCATAAGCAGGAGAGAGGCCATCCCAACAAGGACTTGTTTTGTGCTTGCATTGGTACGACACACTTCACTGTTATGGGTAGCTGGCCAATAAAAAGGTATACGCTAGTGTCCATTAACTTCTTAATAGTTCTTTAAGCAAGAGACAAAGAAAACAAGACGAATTTGGGCTTCTGGCTTAAGAGCAAGACGAAAAGAAGCTCTCCCAAATTGACTTAGTTGGGAACGAGCCATAAAAGTGAGGTGACAACTTACGTCCCTTGCTTGTGAGAGATAATTGTCGATAAATTTGAAGTTCCCGCAAGAGCAAATAAGCCTCCGTAAACAGGACATCATGATGCTCAAGTTTGTAGACCCATAAATCTCCTAAAAGGACCTTACACTCAATATCAACAATGGTGACCATGAAAGGACAAGACAGTAAGACAATAAGTGTGGAGGAGAACTACCATATACTGCTTTAAATGGTTTGAGGGCCCCATGTCACCAATTGTTCTGATACCAAATTGTTATGATCCTTAGTTCTGTATCTGGTTTCACTAGCTTGTAGTTGGAAGGCTCCTAGTTGCTCTGCTTGCACAATGAGCCTGCAAGACTTCCTCTCTTGTCTACCTATCTTGTTATGTAGAAAGGAATAATAGCTTGTCAGGAGAACTTTGGATCTCAATATGTAGATTTCTTTGTGTGAATAAAGTCACTCTTATTACTTTGTTGCATTTCCTTATAAATCATACAAGCGAATCTTGAAACAAAATCTGCTAACAATCTAACGTACTCTTTATTATAGGAACAGAAAATAATCCTATCTAAGTGCTAACTGAAATAATTCTATCTACATACCAACCACAAATTCATTCACACTTCCTCCCTACTCTTCCCATGGCTAATACATTTATGAACTTGGTAAAAAGGCACCACTTTCACCAAATCAGGTTCAGCAATTTGGACTTGATCCTGCTGCCCAGCAATTACAGAATTTCATGCAACCGTTCATATTTCAAGATTCTAGTTAATTTTAACCTTGAAGTAGTGCTACTTTGTAGTTATTTACTTGTATGGAAAATTTGCTTGAATTTGCAGTCCTTAAGCTGGTAATTTTACCAGATGGGATTTGGAGTTCTAATTTTCTGCTAAGCTCCATGAATATAATTAGCGATCTGCTATGAGGTTGTAAGGTGTTTTTCTTGAATTTCATATTCAAACAACTAAAGAAACCGTGTACCCTTTTTAATCTTCCCCAAATAAATGATTTAGTTCACCACAACAATTGGATATCTAATTAATTCAATAATTTATTTGGAGTCTGTATTGTCAACTTGCTTCTATGTACTATTTATATCCTCTTGGATAGCAGTGGTTGGATCCTCCCTTTGTTCCTTTGAAAAGAGTTCTAGAATATTTTCTTTTCCCATGCATTTGAATCTTCTCTTGTAATTTACTGCAGATAAGGGAGGCTACACTGTATGCTTTGGCTTCTTTGTCTGAACAGTTGCTTGAAGCAGAGGTTCTTGACAGTAAAATATTAAGTTGGAATCTAATAAGCTGGTGGCTGTGCACTCGTTTCTTTGTTTTTAGTATTGTGATCGTATCTATATCATTTGCAGGCTTCAGGTCTAGCCAGCATCAACTTGGGAACACTTGTAGAGCAAATTGTTACTGAAGACATTGGAATAGGTTTCTCCTTTATTTCTTGGATTTATTTTCTTTTATGATATTTCATTCTTTTTGACTCATGTTGTATAACATTGCATCTTTTTCTGTTTATTTTGTTTTCTTTTAGTGGCAATATTTTTAACTGACATATACAATGTGGTAATCCTGTTTTCTTGTGCAGGTGTAAATGATTATCCATTTCTTTACGCTCGTGTCTTCATGTTAGTTGCCAAATTTTCCTCTGTGGTAATTGATATATATCCTGACCTTCCTTTTTGTTTGTTCATTTTAAAGAATTTGCTTTGGACATTTTAGTTTTTTGACAGATCAGCCATGGAATTCTGGAGCAATACATTTGTGCTGCCATCAAGGCTGTTGGGATGGATGTGTAAGTCTTATTACCTCACAATCTTTAACTGAGAGAACAAACATTCTTAACATTTTGATTACATGTATATCCTTTGCAGGCCTCCAGTGGTTAAAGTTGGTGCTTGCAGGGCACTTTCCCAGCTCTTGCCTGAGGCCAATACAGGAACTATTCAGCCACTTTTGATTGGTTTATTTTCATCACTTACAGATCTTCTTCACCAGGTGAATTTGGCAAAGTTTCCTAAATTTAACTGCTGAACTCATATTTACCAGCTGCAGTGCGGGTTCTACTTTGTAGGCTTCTGATGAGACATTACACCTGGTATTTGAAACATTGCAAGCAGCAATTAAGGCAGGTGGGTTGGGTTTAACAAGTGGGGATGTGTGCCTTCCAGTGGCAGTTGATTATCTTTTTTGTATATTTAATCATAGGTCATGAAGTATCAGCTTCAATTGAATCAATCATCTCTCCTGTGATACTTAATATGTGGGCATTGCATGTTGCTGATCCTTTTATCAGCTTAGACGCAATTGAGGTTCTGGAGGTATCAATCTTAAATCCATACTTGTTTTAATAGGTTGAACGCTGACTTCCATATTGCTTGCTGTATCACCAGTTGTAACTTTTGTGTTTGTTCTTTGATGCTTAGGACTAATACTCGCATAATCTACAAGCAATATTTCTTTGTGAGCATGTTGTAATGATACTTTATTATCTGTTGCACATAGTATAACAATGGCTTTTGTAAATAGGTGTTTGTAACTGTTTGTTTCTCTCTGTATGTGTGTCTTCTTATTGCAGTAAGGTAAGGTTGTCAACCAGTCCTAGGGGCAGGCAAGGAATATTCACATGTGACAATGTATTCAGTTCGATTTCCATCAGTCCTGTGAAAGGGATATGACTGTGTGGAAGCAATACCCTTTGCAGATAGGGTTTTGTGTGTGCATGCACATTCACATTTGAGCAAGAGAGAGAGTGAGACCGTATACTGCATATTGGAGACTTTATTTGGTTATAGATTACACACATAAAACTTTTCATGGTTCCTTCTTCTGAGATTTATATGCAAGGATTGTGGAATTGGAAGAATCCCACTTCCTTGTTTCTCTTTCAGGAGCAACTAACTATTATTCTTAATCTAGTATTGCACTTATATGCTTTACTTTGTTCGTTTTGAGCTCCATTTAGGCTTCTACCACTTCTGGGTGCTGTTGCTCAACCATTCAAATTGTGGGGTCTTATGTATTCTTTTTTAATTTTAATGAAATATTTGTATTAAGGCATGAATTATACTATAAACCTTAAAACAATGATCAGGGATTGAACCGTGAAGTTCTTTCTGATTAACTTGTCTGTGACCTTTTCTTTTTGCTAATAGCTTTACTTGATGCGGTTCTGTTCTACATGCAGTCATCGAACTATTCCATATTTTTATATCAAAAAATATTTCTCCCAGGCAATTAAATATGCTCCTGGTGCTATCCATCCATTGGTTTCTCGAATTCTGCCACATATTGGGCCAATCTTGGATAAAGTACGCCTGCTATTTATAAAGCGAACTTTCCCTTGAGTTGCTCAATAGTGATCTAAGGTATTTCTTTCTAATGTCTCTTGGGTGGTAATTTCAGCCAAACCAACAGCCAGAAGGATTGGTAGCTGGATCCTTAGACCTGGTTTCAATGCTATTGAAGGCAAGTAACTCTCAGCTATAATCCAGGATATCTTACGTCTTTATTTTGCTAACTATATACACAGCCTTATGATTGTATGTGCTTTGCTAATTACAATCTGTGATAGCATTGTTCAGAATGCTCCTAACGATGTGATTAAAGCAGCATACGATGCTTGTTTTGATGCTGTTATCAGGATAGTGCTTCAAAGTGATGATCACAGTGAATTGCAGGTTATTTTTCTCAAACCTGATAGCATAGTGCTGTTTCATTTCACTTCTTACGTGTTCGACAGGGAAGTGACTTGTTATGTGCCTCATTGAGCAGAACGCGACTCAATGTTTGGCTGCTTTTATATCTGGGGCAAGACAAGAAGTATTAGCTTGGGCTGCTGATTCTACTTTCACAATGAGAAGCTTGCTGGATGCAGCTTCAAGGTTAGTGTTTCACTTTTTTTTTTTTAAAATCAAATGGCAGTTTCTAGATGGTTTAATCTAATTTTTGTGTACTTAAACCGTTGGATTTGTATTCCAATGATTTGAAATGGGCCCTGCTAGGGGAAATTTGTGTAATTCTATTGTGTGGTCAATACAGTTGGAACTGGAACTGTCTGGTTATGCTGCTGACAACCATCTCTCCAAGTCATTTTTTTTCCCCATTGTCATGGGAAACATGACACTATTGCAAAGTTGAGAATGATAGCATTTCTGTATAAGTTATTGAGACAAAGATGTAGACCAACTTATGGTAAATGCATGGAGAGTGTATTGATTGTGCGCAATATGTTTCCCAGCCATGTTAAGTTGGTATTTTATTTCTACCAGAACATTTTGAGTCTTATATGTTAGCAGTGGAAATGTTAAGAGATTATAGTTATCCTTTTTACATCTCCTTTCTTGACCCTGTTACTTTTCATTGTTTTATAGTATTGTGTTAATTCCAAATCTTGAGTTTTATTTTTATTCATGTTTTTCCACCTATTTCCATATCTTGTATAAACACAGTAAGGTTTGCCTGATGATTATGTTACTAGTGTTAAAATGAAAGCTACTCATTGTCAACTTTGTTCATAATCTTTGGGCATACAAACTTTACAGGATTTTGGTAATTTATTTGTGTTATATATAATGGTCCTTTTTTTTGTTTGTATATTCACAGGCTTCTTGACCCTGATATGGAAAGCTCTGGTTCACTTTTTGTTGGTAGTTACATTTTGCAACTTATTTTACGTCTCCCTGAGCAAATGGCACAGCATATCCAGAACTTAATAACTGCTCTTGTTAGACGAATGCAGTCAGCTCAAATAGCAGTACTGAGAAGTTCATTGTTACTTATTTTTGCTCGATTGGTACATGTCTATCAGTTAAATATTTTGTAATTTTGTAATGATAAACCTTCTGTGTACTTTTCTCTGTCGAACATATGAATGCTTATTTGATGATGGTTTATGATTGTCTCGAGTTGTGGATCTCATACTAATATGCTTTAGTTTGTTCATCTGAGGCTGGTGAAATGTTTTCATCGCTGGGAATCCTTTAGTAGCTTTTTCCGAAAAACATGCTAGATGTCTAACTACTTTCACAAATGTTACCATTTTATTTCTGCATAAGTATGAAGGTTTTGCTTGACATCCATAAAGTACACATCTTACTTGGAAGTTTGTTAAATATCTGTATACTTATCAGCTCAATTTGTTGACAATTTTTCATGCTCACTGGCCATGTTTTCATGGTTCTACTTTTATAAAATGCAGGTCCATATGAGTGCCCCAAATGTCGAACAATTCATTGATATGCTGGTTAGTATCCCAGCTGAAGGCTTTGCTAATTCCTTTGCGTATATAATGTCAGAGTGGACAAAACAGCAAGGTAAAGATACTATATGTTACTATGATTAGGAAAATTTCTTAGGAATGGCTACTGTATGTTGCCAATTGCACACGCCACTCAAGTTAATTGGGTTCCAATAGTTACGAATTTCTTTTATTTTACAGTACTTAATTCTTATTCATGAATAATAAATGCTGATGCTCAGAGTCAGATCAAGACGATGTTTCTTGCATTAGAAAATACAACCAGTTTTTCTTTAGAAGTTTAATACTAATTTGACATTCAAAACTTCCAACAAAGTACCTTATGTTTATTTTGATTGACACAATTGATATGCTGCCTAAATCTCATGTTCAAAGCATTGTACATCCGGCTTTTTGCTCTTTCCTTTTCCTTTTACAATGTGTCTACAGTATCTTTCCTTCAGCAGGGTTTTACAAGAAAATCATTGCTATGGCTGACTAGTGCTGAAATTCTAACCAACTGCAGCGGAGATTCAAGGGGCCTATCAAATCAAGGTTACAACCACGGCTTTGGCATTGATACTCTCCTCAGGGCATCATGAATTGGGAAAAGTTAATGTGCAGGGTCATTTAATTAAGGTTCTGCTACACTCTGAAGCTCCCAAAATACATTTTTATGTATCTTTTTTGTTCAAGAATTCATAATCTTTTCATATATGTAGTCCACTGCTGGGATAACTACTCGCTCAAAAGCAAAACTGGCTCCAGATGAATGGGCAATTGTACCACTCCCTGCAAAGGTAATTCGAGATTAATTCTAGTAATATTTAGGATCTATCTGACACGCAGTGAAACCTTAAGGACTTCTATGAGGCAAACAACTCAGAACAATTAAAAGGTCAGCTAGTTGACAAATCTTATAAATGGGAAGACAAGCATGTTTAGTGCAACAATAAGCCATAAGCTGAAATTATTTTCTGACATCTGGCTTTGATCATTCATGCAGTTTGTTACTACATCTTGGAATAGCTTCTTTGTTAAACCTGTTGGTAGCAACAGCTTTGTGTACATTTCATGTCTGAAGGCACGTGTCAGGAATTGAATGTTGATATGATCGTTTCCTTTTCTTTTACGTGTTGCAGATACTGGCTTTGCTCTCAGATGAACTAATTGAAATCCAGGAGCAATTGGATGATAATGAGGTGGCTTGTTGTGTTTCAGATTCTTTTATATTCTCAAGTTTGGAAAGTGGAAATTTTGAAGTGTGAGCTTCTTGTTCTAATAGGCAAATGATTGGGAAGAGATTTATAAAGACGAAGAAGAATCAGATAAGAGTTTGTTGTACTCTGCTGCTGCTGCTCCTGCTTCAGTTGGCAGAACTAAATTTGATCAACTCGAAGCAATGGCACAAGCATTTAATGAGGTTGCTTGATATTGTTAGCTGTTACTTTTCCTTTTCTCAATTCTTTTTGCCCTCTGGAACTAACAGCTGTTTATTGATTGCAAACATCAAGAACCAAGATGATGAAGATGATGCTTATCTTTTATGCGTGGCTGATCCACTGAATGAGGTGATTTCTTTGTTCTAAAGTTTACCTTGGGTATATGTTTACATTGCTATATGCGGCCGTGAGTTCATGAATTTTGCTGTCAGATTAACTTGGCAACTTATATGGCGGATTTCTTTACAAACTTCTCCCATACCAACAGACAGTTGTTTCAGCATCTCTGCCAGGTTGATTCTAGACTCTAAAATTTCTTTGGAACTATTTTAAAAAGAGATATTGATTTTAACACTTGACATCAGCAAACCTGACATAATATCCTTTGCGTTTCAGAGTTTAACGCAGGCTCAGAAAGATGCAATTCAGACTGTTCTAATGCGATGAGGGATTCATGTGTCATGAGGTGTGAATTGTTGAGGTTTTTTTTTTTAAATTTATTATTCCCATCCCAAAACGATTGATTGTGATGAAACACGTAAATTTTCCTATACATTGATTTGTTTCTTTGTACATTCTTCCAATTGCAATTTTAATGTTTCCGTGTATAATTTATAATGGTTTTCCTCCGTTGTATTCTTAAGTTGCTTGTGTATTAAGTGAATACTTCTACTTTTATTTGGTTATATTTCTATTTTTTATTGTAGTTTCTGGTTTTTGTGAGATAAATTAATCTTATGACTTGATTGAATAATTTTAGTTTAATATTTTATACAATATTTATTCATTTAATTTATAAATTAATATTTATGTGCTAATATATTTTAGTAATCAAAGTAA
>JANIHZ010000003.1:34325033-34337309 GCA_027478365.1 Erythroxylum rufum | reverse complement strand
ATTTATATAAGAGATTAAAATAATTTTTTTAATTAAAAATAATTTATCTTTAAGTTTTATTTAATATCAGTGATAAAATATAATTTCATTAAAATTAACGACCAAACATATTTTTATTTTTATTTTAAAGAAAAACAGAAACTAAAGAAAAGAAAAAAAAGTCACAATAAAAAATAAAAGTCAAATCAATACAGTTTTTAACTGAATTATTATGTAATTCCGTTCTCATTTGTTATTTGAAGTTTGAACAAGATATCATTTGTTTAACTTAATTATTATGTACTTCGGTTTTCTTTAATATGATACTCCGTAAAATTACGCATAACTCGTAATATAAATTACTCTATCCTTAGACTCCGTAAAAATGATATGTTAGTTTTTAGTTAATACTTAACAAATGAAAGAGAGTTCTCATTATTTTAAATAAAAATATCCAATGTGCCCAAACAAAATACATGTTTTTCTACGAAAAATTACAATGAATCCATATTCATCGTAAGAAGTATCGAGTTATTTGAAATATTTAAAACTGAATTAGAAGTTAAACCGATAAGATAAAAGGTTCAAGATTTAACCAATATTAAAATGTCATAAAACAAGTTAAATAACATATAAAATTAAAGAATTTGAAATATGATTGAAAAAAATTGTCCTTTCAATCAAACAATTTGAAGTTTAATTTAAAAAATTGTTAAATAAAAATTAATTGATTTATTTTAGTTATAAGAACTTATTAATTTACAAAAATTGACCGTCTAATTAATAAATTAATTTTTAATAACAAAAATTATTTAAGTAAATGGAACTGAAAAATTAAAAATCGATTCAAAAAGTTGAATAGTTTAAAGTTTTTATAATTAAATTGGTTAATCATTAGTTTTTTTTAATAAGCCGCAATTGATGTAAATATCTGATATATGAATAAAAAGATTGTTGTTAACTAGGTTTGTTTAAGTATCAACATTTAAACATATCTCAAATAAGTCATACAATTTACCAAAATTTAAAACAAAAAAGAAGAACCATATATATGGTTAATTCGTTATATGCCAAAGTCAATGTGGGTGTTTTCTCATTCGTTGCCCGTAATCTTTTCTTGGTTGATTTAGGCCTCATGACAAGTTGTACATTTTTGGTTCAAACCAGTGATTAATGATATGATATGGCATATGGGACATTTTAGGGCATTTGGTGTAAAGCAAAATTTCATGTTATAACAAATGTCTCAGGCTGATAGGCTATTTCCTTCTCTTCTCCCAAGTGTCAAGGGAACCCACAAGCCATAAATGCCTGGTATTGGTGCATGTGACCTGTTTTGCTACATTTATAATAAAGTCAGTCAGTCCACAGACAATGAAAAGGAGTAGCAGAACGTTGGACTTCTTTGCCTTTGATTTTAGTTCAGCTTTTTTTGACTGAATCTGAAGTTCTAATTTGTAGTGCCAGTCTACGACCAGTTCTAATTTGTAGTGCCCTCATTGAATCATCATCCCCTGTTCATCAGGACCCAGAACTGATCGTACAAGAAGTGCAGAGGTAAGTGACTAAAGTGGCATAATGCAACTATAGTTAGTGTTGTACATTAGAGCATAAATGTGAGTTTCCAACCTCATTTGTTGAACAAGAAATCAAATGGTAATAAAAGTGAGACTTCCTAACTATAAAGAGATAAAGAGAGTAAAGAATTATGTATTTCTCTGTGTGTTTGTATTGATACAGTGAGCCAGAATATATATAAGAGAGTCGAGCAACAAATTGTACAGAAAGAGAAAAGATGCTAACAGAATGAAATAACATAATTGGGTATAACAAATTAGGAAGAGTCTAGAGAATTCTTAACATGCCTCCGCAAGATGAACTGTCGAGACGAGACGTTCATCTTGGTCCGAAAGATTTCAAATTTGGTGCGAGAGAGAGGCTTGGTGAGAGCATCAACAATCTCGTCGTGAGTGGAGATGTGGGATACCCGAAGACGTTGCGATTGAACTTGTTCTCGTACAAAATGATAGTCCAAAGATAGATGTTTCATCCGAGAATGATAAACAGGGTTTGAGCAAACATAAGTGGCACCGATGTTGTCACATAGAATTATCGGAGGACCCGAAGAGGGAATGCGAAGTTCCTCCAGTAAGTGTCGTAGCCAAAGAAGTTCAGTAGTGGTGTTGGCGACAGCGCGATATTCAGCTTCAGTAGAGGACCTCGCTATGGTGCGTTGTCTTTTAGAGTACCATGATATAGGATTACCCCCAAGGTAGATGACATAAGCAGATGTGGAAGTTTTTGAATCAAAATCGCCGGCCCAATTAGCATCACTGTAGGCTATTAGATTGAGGTGTGGGGAACGACAGAGGTGTAAGCCATAGTCATGAGTATGTTTAAGGTACCGTAGTGTGCGCTTAAGTTGAGTAAAGTGGGTATCCGTCGGCCGATGCATAAATTGAGAAAGCTTGTTAATGGCATAGCTCAAATTAGGGCGGGTGATAGTGACATATTGCAGGGCGCCCAGAATACTCCGGTACAAGGTGCTATTTACCAGTGTCGTACCATCATCCAGTTTAAGAACCGTGGACGGGCAGAGTGGTGTCGCACATGGCTTAGCAGCATCCATGTTGAATTTGTGGAGGAGGTCATGAATATACCGTTGTTGAGAGAGAAAGAGACCATTAGCAGTAGGAGTGATCTCAATCCCCAGAAAATAGGTCGGAGGACCAAGGTTCTTCAATGAAAACCGTGAGGAGAGAGCTGCCATGAAATTGGTGAGGTGGATAGAAGAGCTCCCTGTGAGTAAGAGATCATCAACATAGACAAGAAAATACATGGTTATATTGTTCACATGATAAATGAATACAGAGGAGTCGCTAGCACTCGTTTTAAACCCATAGTGAAGGAGAAAGTCCCAGAGCTCAGTATACCACGCCCGCGGTGCTTGCCGTAAACCATAGATGGGCTTGCGCAGACGACAGACATGCTGCAGAAAGTCCGAATGAATGAAGCCTAGAGGTTGCTTCATGTATACCGTTTCCTGAAGTTGGCCTTGGAGAAATGCATTGTTGACGTCCATCTGGTGTAGAAGCCAAGCACAGGAGAGTGCAATAGTGAGGATGACCTTTATAGTTTGATGTTTGGCAAATGGAGAGTATGTTTCCTTGAAATCAATCCCTGGACATTAGCTATAACCCTTGGCAACAAGGCGTGATTTATAGCAATCAACAGAGCCATCAGGTTTGCGTTTTGTCCAAAAAAGCCACATGTAACCCACAATATTCATTGAAGCAGTAGCCGGAACTAAGTCCCAAGTGCCGTTTCGCACCAAGGCATTATATTCCTCAGAGGCAGAAGCACGCCAGTACAGGTGTTGCAGAGCTTCAAATATGGTGCGAGGTTCTTCCATGGCTGGGAGGGGGTATTTGGTGACGTGGTAGACTTTAGGTTTGAAGATATTGTTCTGAGAACGGGTAATCATGGAATGTGTACGAGTCGGAGGTGCAGGGATCGGAACCAAAGGAGGTTCAGTGGGTGGAGGTGTAAGGGAAGGAGGAGGCGTCGGTGCAGGAGCTGGGGACGGCGGCAGTGCAACCTCTGGGGAGGATGGTGTCACGGGACGAAGCCGGATAACCTGATGAGGAGTGGTGAGGGGGCGGAGGGGGAAGGAGAACAAAGAGTGGGAACAGATGAGGGAGAGGAGGATGATACGGTTGCAAAGGGAAACTGATTATCAAAGAACTTAACATGACGAGACGTAAAAATTTTGTTGGAGGAGGGATCAAAACAGAGGTACGCAAACTGATGACGAGCGTAACCAACGAAGACACAAGGAACAGAACGAGGTTGGAGCTTGTGGTCCGTATACGGACGCAACCAAGGGAAACAGAGACAGCCAAAGGGATGAAGATTATTATAGGTGGGAGCAGATTGATGTAGTAGTTCATATGGAGATTTCATGGAGAGAAGGGGAGTGGGCATACGGTTGATAAGGTAGACGGCTGTGGAGGCCGCATGAGACCAGAATTTCGGTGGTAAATGACTAAAGTGAAGAAGGGATCGTGTTGTTTCAATAATATGACGGTGGCGACGTTCAGAGGTGCCATTTAGTTCGAGAGTGTGTGGAGGGGTGGAGAAATGAGAGATACCATGCTTACTTAAGAAAAGACGAAGTTTTATAAACTCACCACCATTGTCAGTGTATAAGGATGTGATTTTGACATTAAAGAAATTTTCGACAAGAGATTTGAAAGAAATGAAAACTTCAAGAACATCAGATTTTTGACGCAGAGGATATAACCAGACATATTTAGAAAAATGATCGATGAAGACAACATGAAAACGACAACCATCGACAGAGGGCATCGGAGCTGGACCCCAAACATCAGAGAACAACAACTCCAGTGGGCGGGTACTATGAAGACGTTGAGTGGAGAAAGGGAGCTTGTGACTCTTGGCACATGCACAGGAAACACAAGGCAGAGGAAGGGAAGAAGGACATCGGAAGTGGTGGGTGGCCTGAAGATGGGACATGACTTTGGCAGAGGGATGACCGAGAGTGTGATGAAGAAGTGCAGGGCTTGAAACAGTGGTCAGTAGAGCAGTGGGGCGGAATGGTGGCAGCGGAAATGTATAGAGGTCACCGTGACACATCCCCGAGAGGAGAACTGCCTTCGTCCGGAGATCCTTCACCT
Source organism: Erythroxylum rufum (assembly GCA_027478365.1). NCBI lineage: Eukaryota > Viridiplantae > Streptophyta > Magnoliopsida > Malpighiales > Erythroxylaceae > Erythroxylum > Erythroxylum rufum. Next base: position 34,332,633 of record JANIHZ010000003.1, on the reverse strand, counting down.
GAAACCGATTAGGAAAGAGTTCCACAGACACATTGTTAGTGGTGCACAACTGTTTGATGGAAAGAAGGTTACGACTGATATGTGGAACATGAAGAACATTATATATAATAGATTTAGAGGGAGAGAGGCAACGAAAGCTACCAGTATGTGTTATCGGGAGGTTAAACCCATCACCCATTTGCAGATAATCATTACCTGAATACGGAGAGGATAGGGAAAGATTAGCTAAATTGTTAGTGACATGGTGGGAGGCACCGGAGTCAAGAATCCATGGGGGATAGGAAGGTAAGGTAGGTGTGGAGGTGGTAGGGGAGTCCGATGGGCCATAGGACGCAGGAGGGGGACTGGTTGGCCAGTGGGTAGGAGGGCCTGGGTATGGTGCGGTTGGGCCGGGCGGGTGTTGAGTACCAAGATAGCCAGCAAAGTGAGCAGATGGAGAGTTATACACACCAGGGTTGCCGACAGGAGGACCAGTCTTTCGGCGAAGCAGTTTCCGACATACCTTGGCAGTGTGACCCGATTTTTCACAGTATTGACAGATAATGTGGCGATATGAAGGAGACGGGCCCTGTGGAGTGGGCTGGCGGGCATATGCCGGAGGGGAGGTAAACTGGGTCCGCATGTTTTGTCGAGAGGATGACGACCAGACTCTAGTGGCAGTATTGGCCGTGAGAGGATGAGGAGAATCAGCTAGTTGGGATTGGCGAAGTAGGAAGGATTCATGATCAGTGAGTTTGTCAAAAAGGTCATCAAACGAAATGGGATGTTCCCGTGCACGAATGGCAGCACAGAGATCACGGTAGTCAGACGGGAGGCCGTTGAGGGTGTGTATAACCAAGTCAGTGTCATCAACGGGACCACCAATGATGGCAAGTTCATCAGCAATGCTCTTGATGCGTTGAAGATAGTCGGCAATGGAGGAGTCAGCCTTGGTGAGATTGATAAGTCGCTCTTTAAGAGACATAAGGCGGGACCGCGATTTGTTGGCAAACATCCGAGCAAGGAGTGCCCAGGCTTGTTGAGAGGAGGTTATGGACCCTAGCATATTGATAATAGTAGCACCGACAGAGGCGGTAAGGGCATGAAGCAGAAGTTTATCCTGCCTTATCCACTGTTTATAGGTGTCATCGTTCACATCGGGGCATGGGTGAGTGCCATCAACAAAACCCATAAGATCATATCCGATGAGAAGGGAAGAGATTTGTACTCGCCACGTCGGGTAGTTGGAGCCAGTTAACTTGAAGATTGATTGCATGTTGAGGAAGATGAGACCGGAGGTACCGTCGGTCAGAAGAGGAGTATCGGGTGCCATGATGATAGAGGAGTATCGGAAAAAAAAATAACAGAAGTTACGCTTAAGAAAGCTCTGATACCATATAGAGAGATAGAGAGAGTAAAGAATTATGTATTTCTCTCTGTATGTTGAAATGATACAGTGAGTCAGAATATATACACGAGAGTCGAGTAACAAACTGTACAGAACAAGAAAAGATGCTAACAGAATGAAATAACAGAATCGGGTATAACAAATTAGGAAGAGTCTAGAGAATTCTTAACAGTTAACTCCTCAATATTTAAATGACACGTTAATATTATTTTATATTTTTAAATACAAAGTAAATTTTATTATCACATAATTTATTTTTTTAATTAACCAAAAAGTTGTGGACTTCAGTGTACAAGATTTCTAATAGTGAGACTGTAGAACTAACATTTTGGTTAAAAATAAAAATTATGTCACATCAATTTTGACGTAATATTTAATTAATAAGAGTTAATTCTATTAAAATTTTCCTAGGGTCTATTTTGAACATTTTTAAAAATATTAACATATAATTTTAACGTTTTAAAACATTAAAATCTATTTTGTATTATGTCAAAAATGTTAAGGTTAAAAAATCCTCTTTTCTTCGTCTTAACTTGAAACTTGAAGGTCAATATATGTACGTGAGGTTTAATAGCACAAGGTTGCATCACAATACCTTTGTTGGGTGAGAATTTGAACTTTCCATAACTAAGACTCTGTCCATTTTCATCCTGTAAGTACAGACCCACACATAGACCTTTTTATAACTAGAAAAATCTTTTGATTTGAAGTTTAAAGATGATATATTCCAAGATCGCACTGAAAACTTCTACTTTGATCATCACAGATTATTTAGCGCTATATGCAACAGAGATTTGAGAAGAGACGACTCTTTAACTATTATACAACTGCATGCAAATCAAGAATCATCGGAGCCACCATGTGTCACGGTCACTGCAACCGAAAGAACGATATTTTAGAACCAGCACTTCCATTCCAAGCTCAGTGAAGAGTCTTGGTGGACTTACGAAATCTCTGCAAAGGGGACATGTAAAGCCCTTGTGTTCCAGCCATCTATCTAAGCAAACTCTGTGAAACTGATGGTTACATCTAAGTTCTCTAACCTCCTGTCCATGTTCAATCTTGCACAGACAAACAGTACATTCGACAGACTCCTTTTGTCCCAGAATGTTGTCAGTACAGCACGAAATCAGTTCTTCATCATCAAATTTTGGGAAGCGAAGCGGGTGATGGCTTTGGAAGAAAGAGTAGTGAAGCATGAAATTCAGTGCCCATCCCAGATATCCAACTATTGAAGCTATGTAACCAAACATGGTGTCGATCAAGTGAGGACTGATAAGAACAAGAGTAGTAGTGGGAAAAGAGCATTCAGATTTTTGTGTGAAAATTTGTGGCAGAAACATTGTGTTTATATAGACATCCACTGGTACTTTACGTTGTGCTCATGTCGTTAGTGGGACAACGTGATGCACATGGACATAGCCCAGCCAACGAGTAGAGTAGCAGGTGGACGAGGATGTACGATCGTGGTGATTGCCACAAGTCCCCAATGATTTTTAGCTAACGAAATTTTCTTAACGGAAGTTGACTTTAACTTGGAGAAAGATATATTGTCCACAAGTTTTTAAGTATTTTTTTAACAATCCTACAAATATTTTTAGGTCGCAGTAATTAATTTTTGTTCATTGATTTAGCTCTTAAATTTATCCTATTGCTTAGGAGCACATATTGGAAAATAATATTCTATTAAATTCTATCCTTAGAAACTATAAAAAGTGAAATTTTTGTACATCCATAATCTTCAGTTATTTAAAAATTAGTTCCTTAAATGTGTATACCATCTTCTTTCCAAATGATTAGATAAAATCCCTTGATTTCTTTTCTTAATAGTTTATATTGATAAATATTATACAACTTAAATTTAAGTTCAATTTGTAAGCACACATAAATCAATTAAATGTGTCCAAATGTAAAGGATTGTTTAGGAAAGACATTGTGTACAATTTCTCTACATTAAATAAGGAATAATATATATAATTGCTACTTTCATTATCATATACATTGAGAGAACCAAATGGTTGAAATAGGAAACAAACGAAATTACCCAAATTTCAACTTAACCTATTAAATACTAACATCTAAAGATGACCGCTTCTGGATTTATTCGCATTCCAGAACATGGTCCCTGACCTCTTACCAACCGTTTCTTAGCAATAGTACTATTGTGGCTCAATTATATCACTTCACCAAAATACTTTCCACGTGAGAAGCTGTACGAAACTTCAAAACTATCCTTCTTCATTTTTTCTTCTCACAATTTTAAACAAGCTGAAGGCTGGAAATTCTTTTTGCTTGGGAATAATAAATAGATGACGTAGAAATCAAAATAAGGAAACAGGAAAAATGTAGGATTAAAAATATAGATCAATGTTAACTCTAAAACATTAATTTTTATTTTTGCAAATGTAAAATAAAACGTGTAATTAAAATATAGATCAATGTTAACTGTAAAACATGAATTAGTTTTCACGCATTACAAAAACTAATTCAAATACCAAGAAAGGTGTTTGAATGAGTTCAGGTTTTAGTTTTTACCATCAGGATTATGTAATATATATAACAATAAGAAAAATTTAGACAAATATGGTCATAAACCAGAAGCTCATTACCGTAAATACACTTAGCATTTGGCATAACTGTCTGGATCAATAATGATACATTAAATTATTGGAAATTCAAGTGAGAATCCTTTAAAGAACAAGAAGATTCTATTAAAAAGTGAATTCTAACGCACTACTTATTTATGAGGAAAATTGATATATAGATCTTCATTTACTAAAGTTGATATTGAATCTACTATATTTTTTGAAAGAATCTATGAGATATATATGATCCTATTAATCCTTCTTATGGTTCATTTCACTATTTTATGATTTTAAAAGATGTATTAACTTGATGGTCTTATATTACTTTCTTTTCAACATGTAATATTAGTTTAGCTAAACTTCTTTAATTATCGAACAACTGTATTGTGTGCATAATTCCTAGATTTATCAATAAATTCTATTAGACTTGATAATGCTGTTGAATTTACTTCTAAGGCATTTGATGATTATTGCATGCTATTTTATTTGCTACAAAATTAGTTGGCTTAGATCAATTATTTATCATCATAAAAGTCAATTTTCACCTTTAAGGAGAGAAAAAAATTACGAGAGAAATGAACCAAATTCATATGGAACATGTTAGATTTTCTTGATTGTAGAATGAATTAATGTGAATTAGAAGTTCAAAAGATACTTCGTTTGCAAAACCTAGCTCCATTGTAAAAACATTTTATTGACACTAAGATGGTGACTAAAATTTTATTGACACTAAAATTATGAATGCTTCTGATCAGATAGATGTTCTAGTAGGAAAAATTTTCCTACCATTATATATCAATATGATCATAATTAAAGCAAAAAAAAAAAAAAATTAAAAGAAAAGGATAAACTTCCTAGAGAAATAATTACAAAAGTGAACTATAAAATTAATTGTCCAAAATAGGTAATTCAATCAAGGTAACCTCTTACAATAGAGAGTGTACTACTAATGAATGCTAATACTTCATTTGCAACTATAATAAATATTACATATAATGACCCTAATCTAGGAATTGATCAATGTCCTTAAAGAGATTATTAGAAAAATTAGGAAAAATTTGTTCAAGCTTAACAAAATTCCTTAAATAGCCATCACATTTTTAGGCCGCTAATGCTAACACTAAAAATGTAAAATTAGTATGTTACAAATAGATATTGATCTGAAACTAAAATGAGAAAAGTGAAGTGGTGAGGTACAAAGTATGATTAGTAATATAAGGTTTTTTTTTTATACAGAGCTAACATTGATTTTTAGGAGACATATGCTTATGTAATGAATGTTATTACGTTTTGTCTTTTTTTTTTGAAAAAAAGAAATGAAAAATCATTGATAAAGGAATGTATTACAACCAAAATAAAGTTCAAGGGCGGGGGTCCCCTTTTACCTGTTACAAACTAAATGCATATGCTTACCAAGAATCTCGATGTTTAGAATGTGAAAACTTTGGTAAATGTATGCAGAAGATAACATATTGGAGCAGCATTTTTATGCAATATTCTTCAATAGGACAAGTTCTCTAATCCCATTGATGACTTTTGTACTGAGAGATTCAATTAATTTGAACTTGGTTTCAAATCTCCTAGAGTTTCTCTCTTTCTAAATAATATACATATAAATTCTTATAGCTATTGTGTATATCTGTCTAACAGGCTTAGGAAGAGAATTATGAGTTGAAAGCCAATGAATGGTTCTTCCAATAAAATGTATCAAGGGTAGATGGATTAACGGGTAGTAGGGTTACAAATTACTAAGGAATTTATGAAATTTCCAAGTGTTTCTATTGATTAATAAGACGAGTTTAGTGTGAATAGGTAGGATACGAGAATTCCTTGATGTAACATGGGAGTGAATAAGTTGTCCTTATGTGGACCAATTGTCAAACCATAGAGAAATATGTTTTCCATTGCCAATTTTACAAGAAACATCAGCTTGAGCTGCATCCTTTAAATGAAGTAGTTGGTTTAGAAAGTATGAGGTTGATGAGTATATTTTGTTTGTAATAAGCATGATAGTTGTAACATCTCGTCCCCATATTAAGGGTTAGGACCCAAAATTTCAGTACATGGGAGCTTAAAGAGAGATTAAGGAAATGTATTTTCTTGCTCATGCATAATGTTAGCATATATGCACATAAATATTGAATGTTTGCATATACAAAAGTGCTACATGCATTCATTGATAACTCCCGGGTATGATTATTTTTAAACATGATTTTTATTGAAAATGAGAAGTAGAGGGAGTTGAAAGAGTGATCTCAGTATAAGTTGTGGTAGTGATATGGAAAATGTTCACTAAGTGTGCTTCGGTTTGTTAGCCATAACTTTTTCTCTAGTTATCTAAACGAGATGATTCTTGATTTGGATTAAACTAGAAACATATGGCTACATTTTTTACGAAGACATTGAATTTCAATTCTATTTCTAAGAGTCTCAAAAATTTCATGAAGTTGAGAATTGGGTGCAGTACATTGGTGGATGAATGTAAAATTTGTCTTCAGACTTTAGAGGAAAAATTTAGGATTGATCTATATAGATTTTGGCAAAGTTTCCTTTTTGAGAGTTGTAGATCTTTCTGTTATCTTTCCAATGATATATATTATGGAATTTTTGGACATCTGAGTCAAAAGTTATGATCTTTATAAGTGGAGATGCTCGGGAGAGTGTAGATAGTGATTCAGAACTTTTGCGGAGGCGAGGAATGTTAAGCCAAAATGATTTCACGTCCAATAATTTTGGTGCCAAAAGTAAGAAGGAAGCAAAAGTAAGACGATGTAGAAGTAAGACGATGCAAAAGTAAGATGATCCAGAAGTAATACGATGCAAAAGTAAGACGATGCAGAAGTAAGACGATGCAAAAGTAAGACGATGCAAAAGTAAGAAGGAAGAAAACATCGTCTTAGTTACTATTCATACCCATCGTCTTAGTTATTATTCATACCCATCGTCTTAGTTATTGTTCATACCCATCGTCTTAGTTACTGTTCATCTTCTATCTCTGTTCCATTTTTGATCATTCAGAAGATAGAATTTGTCTTCAAGGTCTTCATGAAAGTTGTAGCACACCATCCTCGCGGGGGGCACGGGCTCAGATATCACCCGTGATGTCAGGTTGGGGTCATTGTGGGAGTGGGGTGCTACATTTATGTGGTATCAGAGCTCATAAGTTCTATCTTATATGGGCATTCCGAAATATGTGTCAAGTTGCATGCATATTAGTCATGTCATAGCAGATAGCAGCAATTGATCCCCAGTATGAGTCATATGCATGAGCATTTCCTTAAGATTCTGCGTGGTTAGAAGCAGGGAGAAAATTGATGATCTGTCAGGTTGTGAGAAAATAAAGGTTTATGGACATTTTTCGAGATGAGAAATAGTAGCTGGTTTTGTATGATCGATAAAGGTTCACTACCATGGGGTATGTACCCATGAGGGTGACATAGGTGTGAATGGGTATATTATTGTGGATTGATTGAGGAAAATAAGGATATAAAATGAGGAGACTAAAGTGTACAGACAGAGTGAAATGAAAACATAAAATTGTTATGATCATAAAAGCATGAAATTGGAACCAAAATGGTTATGCGAGTATTGTGATAAGAGTTTATAATTCAGTATAAGGGGATATTAG
>JANIHZ010000003.1:34240171-34250196 GCA_027478365.1 Erythroxylum rufum | reverse complement strand
GTTTAGGCCCAAATACCGGGAATGTCATGTATGCATGTACAGTTATTTTTCATGTGCAAAAATTCACTATTCACAAAGACCAGTATGCATGGAAATTTCCAATTAGTCCTAATCACTTTCATCCTTTGCCAAAATTACTATTCTACCCTTTCCGTCGGGAGTGGGATGTTACACTAAGACACAATAAGAGAAAGAGAAAATAAAATATGTTCCATATGTTTCGATAATTGGATCAATCATATATGTGATTGTATGTATTAGACTAGATTTATCTAATGTTTTGAGCATAACAAGCAAGTTTCAAGTCAATCTAAGTGAGTGTCACTAGACGGTTGTAAAAAACATCTTAAACTACTTAAAAAGGAGTAAAGATGTTTTCTTTATCTATGAAGGAGTTAAACTAAGAGTTCAAAAGTATTCAGATGTTAGTTTCTAGTCAAATCTAGATGATAGTAGATCATAGTCAGGGTTCATCTTAACTCACAATGATGGTGTGGTAAATTGGAAGAGTTCCAAACAGCCAACCTTTGCAAATTCAATAATCGAGGTATAGTACATTTTAATGTCAGAGTCATCAAAGGTAGCAATTTGGATCAAGAAGTTCTTCACTGAACTTGGAATGGTTCCTAGCATTGTTGAGCCTATAGTATTATATTATAAAAACAATGATGCCATTGCGTAGGAAAAAGAACCAAGGTTTTATCAATGGTCCAAACATATACTTAGGAAGTTTCACTTTATTAGAGAGATAGCGCAATAAAAAAACATAACATTAGAGCGAGTTCCCACTACGAGTTCCCACTAAAGAAAATCTTGTAGATCCTCATACGAAGCCATTGTCTCATGAGATACTTGATCGACATATAGATGGATATGGTATTAGATACATAGGCAGTTGGTTTTAGTGTAACTAAGAAATTGTTAGTTTATGCCCTTGCAGCCAATCGGTTAGTTGCAATTTTATGTATGACATATTATTTAATTAATAAATACGTTTTTTATCTTTATGTATTATGTTAATTACATTTAATGTTTTAATACTAAAGGTAAAATCTCTAGAATAATTACTATGTAATTGAAATTATAATTATAAGATTCAATTTGCATTTATATATTTTTCCCAAATGTTTATTTTTATAGTTTCATCGAAATGGGATATTGATGAAATAGTAAAACTAGCACATGTTATGTTTCTTTCTTATGAAGAAAGTAATTGATCTTATAAATTAAAGTATGGAGATAACTGTTGAGTTTACCATTATTAGAATTGATTTGATTTCTTTGTATTTATAGAATGTATATCTCTAGAATATTATTTGTACATGATTTCCGTAATTACTTGATTGTTTACTATTTTTGTTAGGCAGTGATGGACTATTTTAGTCCCTCTTTCTCTCCTGTAAGATGTAAGTGTAAATTAATGAAAATAGAGTGAAATTCTTGAATCCAATTTGGTATCAAAGCTTTGTTTATTTGGGAGACAGATAGAAGACAATATCTCAAAGATGGAACAACAAGAACAGTATCAAGGTTTAATTCATGTGAAAGGGAAATAGCTCCTTGGCCAATGACAAAGGATTCACTACTATCAGCAGTAGATATATTTGACAAAGGAGAGGGTTTAAGATTTTTTATTTTTCTAGCATCAAATGTTACATGATTAGTGCAAGCAGAATCAATAATCCATGTACTACTCAAAGTTTTTAAAGTACAAACATTAACACTTTGATCATCCATACCTGTGATTGTCACCAATGCTTTGCTTTCATTCATCAATTCTTCATCAACGATGGTAACAGCTGCTGCAAGGGGTGTTTTTTACTTTCTCTTTGGTGCCTTATTGTGATCCCACCATTCAAGATACCCTATGATCTCAAAGCAACGTTCTTTATTGTGGCTTGGAGTATTACACTGAGTACAAGAGTAATTATTTTGCTTTGCCCCCTTGAACTGCTTTGCGCGATTATTTTTTATCAAGACAATAGCATCATCATTCGATGTCTCTATTTTGAGAGTTGCACGACGTAAGGTCTCCTTTCTAATCAAAGCATAACATTCCTCCAAATCAGGTATGATCTCTTTCCTTAAAATCTCTCCCCTGACTTGCTCAAGATCATCATCTAATCCATCCAAGAAGATATGCACTCTTAGCCTTTCAATAGACTTTCTATACAACTCCACATATCCAAGATCTTTCATAACAATCTTCTCTCAATGATCCAGTTCCCTAAAAATCTCAATCAATTCACCATAGTATTCTATTAAAGATTGATTTTTTTGTCTTGCAGTAAATGCTCTTTGATTCATAGCAAATACTTGTAGTTCATCGATTCCATCGTAGAAAGCTTTAGACAATGCTTCCCAGATTCCTTAAATAGTAGGTAACCTAAGATATCGCTTAATGATTTCCGGTTTCATACACATCAAAAGCCCCCTTTTTACCTTTTGATTTGCAGCATACCATGCTTCATAGCCTGGATTTGTCTCTAATGGTGGATTCTTCTTCCCTCTAATAAACGAGAGCTTCTCTCGTTCAACGATGTGCATCTCTATAAGCTGTGACCATACATCATAATTAGATTCATCAAGTATTATACCTACATTCAAAACACCTTCAGATTGGACAACCACCTGAGCTGCTGTTGATTTGGAGTTTTCGGTCATTGTTATGGATTCAATATTTTCCAAATTCAACTTCGAACAACCTGCTCTGACAGTGCAGATTCAGACAAATTGGTTGTGGTATTAGACGAGGGAAGCTGTATTATTTGGATCTAGACAGTGAAGATTCTGACAGATTGGGTAGATCATTGGCAATTGATTCAAACAATGGAGAGGATATTAGGTTGTGGCATCGAAGACTAGGATATGTATTGTTTGGTTATATCAAAAAATTGTTTCCAAATTGTTTTGGAGACATAGATATTTCATCTTTGTATTATGATGTTTGTGAACTTGCAAAGAGTCACAGAACTTCATTTCCTTTGAATTCAAATAAAAGTCTAAAACCTTTTATGATCATTCATTATGATGTATGGGGTCCTTCTAAAATTTCAACTTTAAGAGGATCACAGTGGTTTGTTACATTTATTGATGATTGCACAAGAATGACCTAGCTTTGGATGATGAAATCCAAGACTGAAGTTGGAAGTTTATTTCAACAGTTTTGCAAAATGATCGAAACACAATACAAGAAAAAAAAATTCAAGTCTTAAGAAGTGACAATGGAGGAGAATATATGTAGTCTGAACTTTAATCTTTTTTGGTAGATAGACGAATCATTCATCAACATACATGTCCTAATACTCCACAACAAAATGGGGTAGTTGAACAAAAAAATAGCTATCTATTGGAAGTAGTCAGGGCTGCTTTAATTGAAGCATAAATGTCGGCTCAATATTAGGGTGAAGCACTTTCATATGCAGTTTACTCAATTAATCGGGTTCCTTCTAGGACACTTGAATATAAAACACTGATTAATTGTTTGATGGATACTAAAGTTAGTCCCAAAAGTGCAGATTTAACTCCTCGGGTTTTTGGGTGCGTAGCTTATGTTCATTTACATAAGAAGGACAGGAGCAAACTAGAACCAAGAGCTGAGAAACGTGTGTTCCTAGGTTATCCTCCTCATCATAAGGGATATAGATGTTAAACAAGGAAAATGTTTGTTACTATGGATGTCGTGTTTCATGAAAATGTCATGTTTTTTAAAGGAGAGCCAGAAATTCAGGGGGAGTACCATGATGAAATTCAGACTCTCGTATATGATGAAATTGAGAGTAGCAGTAAAATTATTGTCGAACAAGTCACACAACCTACTGTTTGTGAACCCAATCAAAAGTTTGAACAGAATCATACAGAAGAAGCAGAGCATGAAGAAGAAGTGGAGCATGAAGAAGTACCAAACCAATCGTCCTCCCAAGGTATTTCCATACCCAGAAAAGAATTACCAGATCGCATCACTAGAGGTATTCCAAAGGTTACTTATGAACCTAATTTTTCTAATAAAGCCAAGTATCCTATAGTTAATTTTACCTCTAATTTGTCTACATCAATTCTTGCATTTATGGATCAATTGTCTAATGTATCTATTCCTAAAAGTGTACAGGAGGCTCTAACTAATCATAAATGGAGAGAAGCAATGAATGAAGAAATGAAGTCCTTACAAAAGAATGAAACATGAGATGTAGTTGAATGCCTTGTTGGAAAGAAACCTGTTAGCTATCGTTGGGTGTATACAATAAAATATAATATAGATGATTCAATTGAAAGGCGCAAGGCGAGAATGGTTGCGAAAGGATATATCCTAGCATATGGCATTGATTATATGGAGATGTTTTCTCCTGTTGCAAAAATGAATACGGTTCGGGTTTTGCTGTCCTTAGCAGCAAATCTAGATTGGCCATTAAAACAATTTAATGTGAAGAATGCTTTCTTGCACGGAGAACTGTTTAAGGAAGTCTATATGGATTTGCCAGAAGGATGCATAACTGAGAACTCAAAAGGCACAAAGGTTTGTAAGCTGAAACAAACACTATATGGGTTGAAGCAATCACCACGAGCTTGGTTCGGTCAATTCACTCAATCAATGGCATCTCTAGGTTATCGACAGAGTAATCAAGATCATACTTTGTTCTTTAAAAGGAACAATGGGAAAATTACAGCACTTATTATTTATGTTGATGATATGATAACTACAGGAGATGATCCGGAAGAGAGAAGGTTGCAAGAACATCTATCAAAATACTTTGAAATGAAAAACCTTGGTTGCTTGAAGTATTTCTTAGGAATTGAGGTTTCAAGATCAAAGACAGGAATCTTCTTGAATCAACGAAAATATGCATTGGATTTATTGAAGGAGACAGGAATGACAGGATGTAAACCAACAAATACTCCAACAGAAGGAGGATTGAAGCTGTGCGTGAAAGAAGATCAAACTCCAACTAACAAAGGACAATTTAGAGATTAGTAGGAAAACTGATGTATCTTGCTCATACAAGGCCAGATTTGGCATACGCCTTGAGTACAGTCAGTCAGTTTATGCATAATCCCGGTAAGTAACATATGGATGCAGTAACTCATATTTTGAGGTACATAAAGGCTGCACCAAGAAGAGGAATTTTGTTTAGAAGGAACTCAACTAAACAAGAAATTCAAGTGTATACGAATGCTAATTGGCTAGGTGATCTTGATGATAGAAAATCCACATCTGGATATTTTACGTTTGTGGGTGGAAATCTTGTTACATAGAGAAGTAAAAAACAGAATGTGGTAGCTCAATCATCTGCAGAAGCTGAACTTAGAGGTGTGGTACTTGGACTTTGTGAAGGATTGTGGATAAATCTTCTTCTTGAAGATTTAGGATATGCATCTACTCGGCATATTAGTTTGTACTGTGATAATAAAGCGGCATGTGATATTGCTCATAATCCTATACAACACGATCGGATGAAACATGTGGAGGTGGATAGATTTTTTATTAAGGAAAAGCTTGATTATAATACTTTAAAGGTTCACATGATATAGTCTGAAAATCAATTGGCATACATCCTTACTAAAGCTGTGACAAGTCAAATTTTCTTGAAGTTTCGTGATAAGTTGGGAATATGGGATATCCAATCACCAACTTGAGGGGGAGTGTTGAGTTTACCATTATTAGAATTGATTTGATTTCTTTGTATTGATAGAATGTATATCTCTATAATATTATATGTACATAATTTTCGTAATTACTTGATTGTTTCCTATTTTTTGTTACGCAGTGATGGACTATTTTAGTCCCTCTTTCTTTCCTATAAGATGTAAGTGTGAATTAATAAAAAAAGAGTGAAATTCTTGAATCCAAGTATAACTACTGTATGGGTGCTTATTAAAGAATAAGTTTACTAAACGAACCCGACTATAAGGATATCAAATGAAATACTGATTACGTATCTGTGGATTTCCTTATAATGATGGTTGTGTAATTGATCCTTAGACTTAAAATTACCTAAGTATCTCATGTGGCAATTTTCGTATTTTGATTATGCTTATGAACTATCCTAAGATAATTCAGTTGGTAGTGTTTGGATGTAGTATGTATCATGTGGAGATAACTGAGTAAGTCATAAAGGATTCGTCACTCTAAAGTAATTAGAAAGAATATTCTACTGTTGTTGATTAGTAGTAATTTAAGGAATTTTCTCGCTAGAGTGAATTGACATTTGAAAATATATTTTCAAATATCAATTATGAATTAATTACTAATTAGCAGGAACGAACATGATTTGATGCAAAAGAGTAGACATTATATCTATACTCTATCTAATTGGAATATTAGATGACGAAAAGATTAAATTATACATCATAATCATGCATGGAGAATTTAAGTCAAATCACTTTGATATTAGTGATATTTGAGTGATCATGACATATTGTTGAATATCAATCTTGATCTATGATCATAAACTATTAATTGGAGAATTAAAAAATTAAAAGGAGTTTTAATTTATCTTTAATATATATATTAATCATTACTAATATATTAGGAACCTAATGAGTCACACATAAAGAGCAGTTTAAAGGATAAAATTCAATTTCAATTAAGTTGGACTTAATTATAAAGATTTAGGAAACTTTATACATCAAATATTTGATTTTTGATTTTATTAAAATTAAATTAATTATAATTAGAGTTAGAGTTAGACTTTAATTATAATTGATGCATTTAATTTTAATAGAAATTGATTTACTTATAAATTTTGAGAAAGTTTAAGAATCAAATATGAGATATTTGATTTTATTATAATTAAATTAATAAGAGTTAGACTTTAATTATAATTGATGTATTTAATTTTAATAGATATTAAAATCTTACGTGTTTTTTTTATAAATAGAAATTGTGGATTAGTAAATTTAATAACAGTGATAACTAAAATCATAATATCCAATAAAACTTGCAATTCAACTTGCTTATATGACGATTGTTTATCCTTAAATTCAAAGTTTGAATAACTTGTATTGTTTAAACAATTTGTAAGTGTAAACTTCTAAATTTAACTGAAATTTTATTAATAAAAGTTTAATAGAAATATACTTCTTAATTAGTCAGGTATCTAATAACAAACTATTTGGATTTCTTAATCTTAAGTTATATTTCATAGAGATGAGAAACAAACTATATGCCACTTTTTGGAAAGAAACATTATTTGCATAATGTTGAAGATAGAAGAGAGTATCTTTCAACAGTTGCAGATAAATTGCAAGTTTAAAAAGTGAAGGAGATCAGACAGATAAATAAATCTCGAGTTTTATGTCGTACAGGGCACAGAAGAAAAAGAGTCATGGCCATTTGTGTAATTCTCGCCAACCCATCAAGGAAGATGAGTTCAAAATGAGGAATCAACTCTTAATCTAGAGAAGGAAGAAAGGTTCAAAACGACCTATGGCACAAAAGTGCCTGATCATGTGGCTAGCTACAAACCAGGAATCTTATGGTGAATGGCAACAACTTTTGACAATTGAACAACGATATGGACATGAGATGTACTGTTACCAAGTTGTTCACCAATGTTCCATGCCCTGAGAGTGAGTGGGGGGTTAGTTCAGACAGTCCAACTCAACTGACAAACTCCAAACTCCAAGATCCTCCAGGCTATAATTAAATTCATAAATATTTAGTCATTTACTTTCAATTCCAAGGTGAAGTATAATTCACGAAAATAAAATTAAGACAGCTTGTTCTTGCTTTACGTACAATATTTTACTACACAAACATGACCCTATCTTGGAAGCTATAAGGCAATGCAAATATACAATCTTTTAAGTGATGACTAACTTTGCCACCAACCTTCTGTTTGCTTTTGCGCTCCTAATAACCCTCTTATGAGGACAAGGAACTGATTCCTTAGTAAGACATGACCTCTCTATCCACCAGTTCTTTTTCCCAACATTACCTTCTTCATTCACCAATTCATCATATTCAATTATGGAAGACTTTAGCATGGTCGCCGCAGATTGTGTTGTTCTTTCTTGCTGCTGCCAGTGCTTGATTCTGCAACTAATTATATTCATCTTTCTCAAACTTCCATGCAAACTGGCTCGAAGGACAAAAGAGTATGCAAAGAAGAAGCTTAACAGCAGGAAGAGAGACAAGAAAATAGAAGCCATAAGAGACGCATCATTTCGAGACGATGAGTTTGTTGAGTTTCATGAAGGGTGTATTAAGATACAAATAGAAGATAAGTGCCCTATAGATAAACATGATTGCGAGGCTTGCTTGGAAGATGTTGAGAGAGTCATGGAAGAGCTATCTCACAAGGGTCAGTTTGCTTTTGGAAGCTTTTGGGGTAGAGAGGGATCAAGAAGCTCCTCAAGAGACGCAGCTAAAGATGAATTTGGGTTATCAAGAAGCTCTCCAAAATATGTACCTAAAGATGAATTTGAGTTATCAAGAAGCTCCCAGAGATATGCATCTAAAGATGAATTTGAGTTGAGTGCTGTAAAGCTGGAATTACTTGAAGTAGTTGCTTCTTTAAAACATTCCAATTGATCTAGCAAAATTATTGTTTATTAAATAGTCTCTTTGTGGACATTAATTCAACATAGGTCATTAATTGTTTGATTAATTCCAGATTTTTCTTTTTTTTGTACAGAAGTAAGAAAATGAAAGATGATGATTCAAGGCTGACGACTTCTAATAAATGCATCTGAGCGAACCGAGCTAGGAATTTAACATGCATACTTGTTTCATGTTATGATTTATTTTTTTTCAAATTGACTTCGTTATTGTATTATCGTTAGTCAACGCGTGACATAAATGAGTAAGCCATTTAAAAATCATTGGATCTTTTTTTCAAGTTTCTAGTAATAGGCTTTCTACAAATGCGCAAAGCCATTTAAAAATCATCGGATCTTTTTCTTTTTTATGCAAAGGAGTAAAAGAAAAGCCTAATCAGTGGGCCGTGGGGTTAAAACCTTACACGTATCCTCAGAAAGGATATTAAGACATCCTGAAGAGGGATATGTAAATTGGTAATTCCAAAGCTGAAACCATCTGTATGAGAAGCCAACTAATCAGCGCAACAATTTCTTTCACGAAAAATATGGTAGAGACGAATCGTCCAGGATTTAGATAGTAGATTATGAATAGTCTTAACCAAGAAAATGTTATAAGATGATCTTGAACCTGAAGATGAAAGAATGTTAATGACGACCAAGAAATCGACCTCTAGTTCAACTCTTCGATAACTCAAAACCCAAGCCAAATTCAATCCCAAATAAACACCTCATAATTTAACATTTAGTGGCGAGCAAAATCTAATATTATGGACGAAGCCTCTCAACCAATTACCAGTGTGATTTTGAAGGAGACCGCCGATAGAGGCAGTCTGACTGGACAGTCGCTTCATTTCATCTATATTCAACTTGATCTATCCCTTCCTCGGTTTGACCCAATCAATATGTCTATTACGACTAACATCATGGCCAACAGTAGCTTGAGCAGTAACCTTACCTCTGCTTTCACCACCCAGGTCGCATAATCATAGGATCTTTTTCAAGTTTATAGTAATAAGCTTTGCATAGTATCCTCCTGACAACTCAAATCCAAAGTATTAACCGTTGGATTAAACATAATAATTTATCCATATTCTCACAAAGTACCAGTAAAAAGAGACGTAAACTCAAATAAAATATCGTGTAAAGAATTATTTGATTGAGTCATTTATAGATTTATTCATGCACTGAATTCATATAATCGATTCCTCCATTTAAAACATACATTCCTTATTATACGTTAAATCCATGTTAAATAAAAAGTTAAATTCAAAGGTTCTAAATAGGATTTATTTGGAATACTCTAAAAAACTTTGATTTACTCTTTTTTTGCTATCAAACAAATAATTTAACTAAAAACAATAAAATAAATGGGAAGAAAATGAAAAAAAGAGGCAGACGAAGATGAACGGGTTAAAATAAATTTAAGGTTTAATAAATTGGAGATTTTTATTTATTAAATTAAAGTTAATTAGATTAAAAATTATTAA
>JANIHZ010000003.1:34202472-34214585 GCA_027478365.1 Erythroxylum rufum | reverse complement strand
TTGATTTTGTAAGCAACTTTATTATATTTAGTAAATTTTAACATCTTTGATTTTTATTAGATTTTGATGATTACGAGACACAATCGGAAATACAATTTTGATTTATTGTTATTTTAAGTTTTTTATTAAAATATATTTAGTTTGAATTTTTAGATTTTATTTTTTATTTATATAATAATAGACATTGATGTATTCTTATTTTAATAAAATATTTTATTTTCATTTACTCTTATAATTTTTTTATTTTTAATCTATCATATACCACTTTTATAACAGTTTAATACCGGTTAAACTTTTAAACTTTAAACATTTTTTTTAGCGGTTCGATATCCGGCTCGGTTTTTAAAACATTGCTCTTACCTTTACCTTTACCTTTCAAAAAGTTGAACTTTTTTTCTCTATTTAATGGATACTGTTAGATGTCAAACACTTAGATAACTTATACTTAGCACTTCATCGATACATTTTTGCAAGAATCCAAATCAATTACAATTCATTTATTTTTTATGTTTCATATTTTTTAAAATTAATCAATTATTAAGATCTAACTATAAAACTGTATAAAAAATTTCTGTTGCGCCTTTGATTATGTCATGATTAGTTTCCTAACAATAAGATTGAGTAGCTGAAAAGGAAATAGAAAGAGCAATGTGATAGACATTTTTTCACACTTTCTGAGATCCAAATCAAAATAGACTAGACTTAGGCCAAAATGGAGGTGGCCACAGTGTATCAGCAAAACAAAAGGTCTAGCAGCATCAGCCAAGGAGTTGAAAACTCCAATTTTGTAGTATTCAAGTCCGTGGAGTGAACCATCAAGGTCTTGGGTATTTCATAATATATACGATTTTCTGTACACCCAGCTGAGCTGATCATTCTTCTCAAAACTTAATTGTACAAGGGTCTGATGAGTAGACTTGGATCATAGTGAAGACTTGGAAAGTTATTGCAAAAGTAATATTAATGGATAAATAAATGATCACATTTTGTACTAATTCGTATATACAGATGAACATAAACTAGCAAAAAGGGTATACAAAAAAAAAAAAAAACTCTTTTGGTTCTGCAATAGGTCAAATTTTACAGGTCATCTAGATCATGACTGCCTTACCCGGTTACTTGTGGCAGCTACACGTGCCGTGAAACCAACCGTTGTTGGACGCAATGACCTTTGTCGCACCATTTCACAATACTCAGGATCGTTGGACTGACCACCATGATTAATCCATTGTATCATTTGATGGTACATGGGAAAGAACCACATTTGAATTGCCAAAAAAGAGAAATATGGAATCAAGGACGAGACGACGACCAACAGTATGAGGAGCCAGTAAGATGGGGTTGGAGCAAGGGCTTCAACAAATATTTTGTAAGCGTTTGTAGAGAATGTGGGAGACATGGCTCCATATGCCAGCAGAAATATGTACCACAAGCCTATGGAACCCCATATCAATATGTGCTGTATAACTGTCAAGTAACTAGTTGACACCACCATCTGTAGGTTCACTGCCCACACCACACACGAATAGATCGTGCCACCCAATATGTCTCTTCCACCAGTTCTTCCATCGTTGTTCAACGCTTGCTTCTCCAGTGCTTTTGTACTGAAGTAGAACATGATTATTGCACTTGTGAAACCATTCAACATCCAACCAATAATTCTGCGCCAGCTGAAGAGCACATTTTTCGCCCCTTCTTGGTATAATAGAGGAAACTGGAAAGTGGAAACTTACAATTTCAGTTTATTCACAATATCCATATCAATTCACAACTAAGCGTGAGCAGGCCACATACCTTGACAGAACAACTGGGGGATACATCCTGGTCAAAGACACCCAAGGCAATCACTGGAAGCGAAGTGAAGAAGACATTGTAAAGCGACAAAAACCAGTCATTGTATGCAGGTTGCCCAGAGAATGATGTGTATGCCTCGTATAGGAAAAGGGAGAAACCAAACGTGACGTTCTTGTAGAAGAAGTAGCATATCTGCCAACATAAAGAATAATAGATAAAACTTGTTATTTAAAAGCTCGTCCACGATCAATTTTTATTTTTATTAATAATAGAATTACCATTGATGAGATCCTTCTGTAGCACCAATGTCCATGTATGAGCAGCAACGTTTCCAAATATCTAAACTGACCAATTGCTATATCACTTGACATGACAGCCTGAGTTGATATACCACGAAGTAGGGTGTTTACAAGAATTCATAGCAAAAACAAGAGATACCACAACAAAAGTAATTTGCACAAACTGCTAAGGCACCTGCATTCCTTCAACGCCACTGATTCCAACCCCAATATCGGCTTCCTGAAGCATGCCCACATCATTGGCACCATCACCGATTGCTAAGGTTGTTTTCCCAGTTCCACATTTGACTAGTCGTGTCACCTGAACAGCAAAGTTGATGGTAAGCATTATAGACAAAGAGCTGAAAAGAAACAGCATGCACCCGCTATGTGCAAGCTAAAGAAATAAGGCCCACCAGTGCCTTCTGTTTTGGTGAGGAACGGCAGCAAATGACGGATGCACATTTAAGTGCAAGCTCAAGAAACTTGTTCTTTATATCATCCTCCAAGGCATAAGCAAGTGATTTCCCATCAATGATCAAAGCACATGCTGCAGAACCTCTGTTTGATCCCGTAAGCTGAGCATTCCCTTCAGTTATTTGTTTGAGAACACTGTCCTTCGATGCCTATCAAATGGATCAGAATATCCGGGCAGTAACACTTACATAAGTACATTTCTTTTATTATATACATTCATATGCATGGTTGGTGTCACATTAGCAGTAATGCTCTCTAACTTATAGATTGCTTGAATTGGGTTGATATTTTTGTAAACTAAACTAATAAATTAATTACCTTGGTAATTGCCTTCTTTTCCCCTTCTTTCTCCAATGCTTGGATCTCTGGCGTATCCAGAGTGATCACAATTTGCTTCATTCCTTGTCGAAGTAAACTACAAGCAAATCTGCACATTCACATTTTCAAGTTAGAGAATCACTTCTAATACGAACTATAGCTTCATCCTAATGGTCTTGATTTAAGACTCGTAACAAAATAACATACCCAATGTTGATAGCGGTCTCCATTTTATCTCCAGTCAAAACCCAGATCTTAATTCCTGCTTGGGCAAGCTTGTCTATGCAGTCAGGAACCTGAATAAGCATCAAAAGGCAAATCATATCAGAATTATATAGAAAGTTACGTTTATGTTAATTCTTTCCTAAATTTTCTCAACTGACCCCAGTTTGGAGTTTGTCTTCAACAGCGGTAGCACCAAGAAGGATTAGATCCCTCTCAATCATGTCAGCTACTTCTTCTATCAATGTTTCCCGATCTGCGCTAACTGAGGTCTTGGCTTCACTTAATTTCTGATTGAAAACCTTATATTCGTCTTCACTAAGTTCACGATAAGCAACAATCAGGGTCCTTAGGCCTGCATCAGCATACTCATTCACGTGGCTTCTTGTCTCCAATTCAAACTCTCTACCATTCTTACCAAGCCTTTCAAACATGACACTGCATCATACAAATATTATGTTACAATGAAGTTCTACGTACTTCAAACAAAAACAACTGTCATGGGTTGGCTTGTCACAAACCTGTCAGCTCCTTTAGAAAGTATTAGTAGCTGTCCCTCCTCATTTCTTATGATAACAGACATCCTCTTTCTTGTACTGTTGAATTCTAAAATATTTAAAATCTGGTATACCCTGCAAGAAAAATCAATTAATCCCCTAAGAAATGATTTCAAAAAACTGAAACAACACTAGTACGGGCATGCATAACTAAAGAATTGGAGGATTGAATCAAGTATTCCAGAAGTGTTTTGAGCACAATTTTCCTAACGATGGACATTGCAGAACCAGAAATTCATAACTCTGCTTTAAGAATATTACTAGTTTTGGTCAAGGAAATAAGACCTCAAATCCCCCAACATTTTCCAAATGAAAGCTATAAGCAAAAGATTAATACCAAAATCAACAAACAAAAAAATTGCTGTGCTAGGAAGCCCAAAGGGTCGGAAAAAATATAAGAAGACAGTGAAGTAGAGAACTCATAGTGCAGACCAATCCGGGGAACTAGAAAACAAATACTCCATGATTCAACGTGTATGATTAAGGTCAGAAGAAAATGTGTGCTAGAATTCTTTGATAAAGTTTTATTGCTTCTTCCCTGTATCCTAAAACATGAAAACAAATAAGGAACACTGACCTCTCAACCCTTTTCCCAGACTTGATATCAAATTCACGAACAGATATGCTTGTTTGAGTTCTTTTGTAGAATTCAAATCCAAGTTCTCTTGCTGCAATCACGAATGCTGCTTCATCGGGTGATTCAGCTTCATAGGAGATCATGCCTGTATCTTCATTCTCGTCAGGAATAGCAGTATGACAGATGGCTAACAAGCGGAAAAACTGTAAGACGACGGAAGAATTGGGCTCATGGATCCAGTTTCCATTCATTATCCTTTCATCTTCAAAATTAAAGCCTTTAATTAGTGGCTTTGTACGGGTTGAATCCTTTCCATGAAAATCGTTTTCCTTCCCAACTGATGGATGACCTTTCCTTCTTTCCATAGCTCGCTCAACCTCAGTAACACCACGACCATATGCAACCCCAGCCACTGAACACTTGATAAACTCCATGGAATTGCAGGTTAGTGTTCCAGTCTTATCTGAAAGTATTGTATCAACTTGCCCAAGTTCCTCATTCAAGTTTGAGGTACGTGCATGAGCTGGTTTATCACCTTCTTCGTAGTACATGTGAATATCTTGATTGATGAAAATGCTCTGAAGAACTTTGACGACTTCTATTGATACGTACAAGGAGATTGGAATGAAATAGCTATACAACATTAGGGCTGTCAGAAAGTGAAGAATAGATGCAACGAAAGCTTTCTTTGGATCAAAGGAAACTGTAGAGTCATCTGGTCTCAGATACCACCTTTTCATCCTTCCATTTTTCAGATCATCTTTAGTTGCAATGCCGAAGAAAATAGAACCAATTAATGCCATCAAAAACAAAATACTGAATAAGAGATAGATAACCTTGTCCATCTTTCTCTCAATTCTGCTTCTCTTTGAAGGGGGAGAAGTTGAATTTTGAATAACCTTTGTGTCATGTCCTGTGAAGATAACTGCCCCATATATATGGTCTGTGTTCCGTAGCTTTGAGTCTCTAAGTAGAAGATGTTGAGGATTGAGGGGATAGACATTCTCTTCAAACTCCAAACTTCCAACAAAGGTGTACAAATTTGCGTTTGGGTCTTCACATTTTACCATAGCCTTGAAATCTTTGAAGTTAGAGTCCTCGAGCAAGACAGAAGTCACATCCACTGACTGTTTCAGTTTCAGATTTGTCTCTCCATCAAGGTTCATGGTCTCAACATAGCAGGTTCCATCCTCATAACTGGACGACAGCAACAGAAGGTCTGCTGGAAAGAATTCATCCTTGTCTACCTTTACTATATCGCCAACCCTCAGATTCTTCCATTGAGTTTGATTGAAAACTCCATCACGTGCATGCACTTTAACTTTCCTATTGTTCACCTCAATATCCTGCCAATTTTGATGTTCAAAAGTAGGCAACAGAGTTTCCATAAAGGACTAACTTTATACAGATTATTTTCACAGTAGAAAGAAAATAAAATATTCTAAGGTAACGAATAAGCTTCACAAATATTAGAAAGTCCTACAGAAAAATATGCTATTTTCACTGACATATTTTCCCAGTTGAATCAAACTTCTGTTGAACTGCTGCAGAAAAAAACATTGCCAGCGAAAAAACACTAGATACTGCCATGAAGATGCTTCATGAATTCTCTCAAGTTACATTGAAGTCTAGCTTTAAAATTTTTGGTTATGCATTCTTGGCTGGTCAACAGAAAGATATTTGCATATAAAGAGAAATGAACTGAACTGATTACGAGAATTAACTGTCTAAAGTTATACATGCAGGATATAAATTTTCATTCCTTTTTAGTCCCTTGTGATCCATACAAAAATCTTCATTTTGATCATCAGCAGAATATGTAGTTTAGCTTAAACTTACAAACTCTCCCCTAACCTGGATACACTTCTACAGGTATTTTAGGAATCTCGAAATTAGGCCAAAATAAAATTTTTAAATAGAAACTATTTTAGTTTATTTCCAATCGTATGTACTCATATTGTAACTTGAAACTGGGGGGAAAAAAAAGAAAATGGAAGATTAATTGAACGCATCAACCACCGAGAAGCACAGATGGACATAATTATACCCAGTAAGCAATTAAAATTACCTGCTGCTTTCGTCGCACATCTTCAATGAGTTCTTTGATCATGCTCGCTCCAATAACCACAATCAAAGGAAGAATAGCACTGACGGCCGAATAAGGTGCAAGAGGCGTGAAGGACAAAATACCAGTGACCAAAAAGTAAAAGTTAGCCACCCTCCTGAACTGCTCAAACAATGATTTAGGAATGAACGTTGCAGGAGTGTACTTGGTACTACTTATACTGTTGACAGCATATTTACGAATTGCAGCCTCAAAACTTTCTGGTTCATTGCAGAACACTGTCCTTGAAAATCCCGGTCCCCCAATTTGTGAATGATCATCCTTGAACAATGACTTTTTACCACATCCGAGTGAGTAGATCTTGCTCAAACGTAGTCTCCTCTTTCTACCGCCAGCCATTCGCTACCAGAAACAAAGAGGAAACCACTGACAACAACAGAATTATGGTCTGTTATATCAAATTGACACCAATATGTGCAGCTTCTTTGAGACTATGAGACAACTTCTGGGTTCAAACAGAGAATTCACCTGGAAAATTGATTCTTTTTCTATCTTTCTTGGGGAAACTGTTAACGGTGAACAGGCAGCTTCTTTGAGGAAAATAAGAAACTTGTAGAAATTATCCAGATCAGAGTCCCCAAGTAAGCCCAAGAAATATCCTCCCAGGTAGCCAAAAGCAGCTCCTTAAAGAGGCAATCCTTAATATAACCAAAACTGGGGAAGAAAAGATTGGGTAGATAAATATCCCGACAGAAAAATATAACACGAATATTCGAGTGTAAAACAAACTCTCAGATTCAGAGAGATGGAAAATTTAGAGAGAAGTTAGAAGCCACACTGAAAACAAAAATTGCATAATGGCAATAGCTGAACAGAATGTTGAAGGGGAAAGGAAAGGTGGGAACTTCTACAGAAAGAACAACAAACCCAGGTAGGCTTTTGAGCAGAGAAAAACTGGAGATTATAGAACGACAATTAACAAAGAACATAAAACCCAAACCAACCTTGTGACAGCTAATGGGAAAGATTTTCCAATGACACACGAGAAACAACGGTGTTCCCCGTCTATACAAATCAATGATATATGCAAAGACTTGGAGGGTCAAAGGAAAGAAACAGGAGATAGATATAAACAGAACGTAGACTGACGATTTTGTAAGGAGATCCTTTGCCCCCCATTTAACATATTCACCTTAAAATACTCATGAAACCTGACTGGTTTCAATGAAACAACACCTCAAGTAGTTGACATTTCTTCCTTCTAGAAAAAACACAACAACCCAAGTAACGAAGAAGAAGAAGAAAAAGAAGAGAGACGGCGCAACCTGAAAGCTTTTGAACGTGGAACTTTGACTTTGTATCAGTTAATTTGGTTATTAGTTTGAAGACATTTTATTATTTAATTCTTATTTTGCCTTTTTTGAAAATTCATGAGAGCAGACGCGCATTTGATTTATGAATTATTGTAAGAATCTGTCAAAATCCTTCAACGTTGAAATTGTAGGCAAAAATTCCAATATTTAGAAATTTAAGCTCTTGGAAAATTACTACGCTATCCCGTAAAGGACAGGTAGTTTCTTTCGCGGGAAATATTCTATAACTGCAAAGTTAGGAAGTTCCCCGATCTTGAAACCACATGATTCTTGTTATTTATTGCCATTTTTACTGTCACGTTGTATTTTACTAATTATTGAATTTTTAATAATGGGCAGAGTGTAGAGTGCACTAACAAGAATTAAACTTGGGTCAATCATTGCCCAAATAACTAATGGATAGTTGATCCTTAACACTTATAAACTTTTTAACATCTTCATGTTTAGGCAATATGAGATACTCTAACACTCCCTCTCATTATAAAAAGTTACATTTGGAAAATAAAAAAAAATTAGGATTAAATAGTCAATTAGTGTTAAATTATTATAAAATTAGTAAATATTGAATAAAATTAAAAAATTAAAATGTGATTTTTTACCTATGAAAAAAACTTGAAGTTTAATTAAAAAAATTATTAAATGAGGATCAAAATAATTTTTCAATATAAATATATAGGGATGAATAATATTTACAAGTTATCATGTGTTAATGACTTGAAAAGAAAAAAGGTAGAGAAAAATGAAGGGCTAGGAGTCAGGTCTGAAAGACAAGTGTCAGAATCTGAACAGGCAGACAATTTAAAATGACAAAACAGCCGAAGTGGGTGGCACTGGTACTCCATGCAAGGGACAAACGAGAGAATAGTACATTAGCGACAGGTAAGACCGGTCCACAGAAATCAACGTTCCGCGTCTAAGTGATTAATTCTCTTATTTTGTTTAAATAGTACATTCACATGAGTCCAAATTCTTTATTCAATTTTATGGTATCTTATTATGTTCAGTAAATTTCAGTCATTTATTTATGCGAACTCCACATTTATTTATGTAGAGTCTACGTGGAACTCGCATAAATAAATGACTGAGATTTACTAGACACAATAAGACACCATAAAATTGGACAGAAAATCTGGAGCCCATTCACATTGGCACCATTTTGCTCGTGGACTAAAACTATTAATTATGAAAACAAGGCCACGTTTCACACTTTCCATATACATGCACATGAAATCCCAAATAAAGCGTTAACTTCTGCAATTGTCAAAATGCAAATTTAAATATTAAAATAATTAAGCAGATAAAGCATGATCATAACCTAATTAATATTTTAAAAGGATAAACATAATATTATTATAAATGAAAATAAAATTTAAAATATAAATATTTTATTCACTAATTATGGATTATAATATTAATTTATAAGTTTAGATCTTCACAAACATTACTCTTAGATATTTGAATTTGTTTCATGGCATATAAAACAAAAAGATATATGAATATTTATAGTCAGATCACAATCATACATTTTAATTTTTTTAATTATCACATATTTTAATATTTATTTTTATATCATACATTATCTATCTAAAATTGTATTTCTACTAGGTAGGAGTAATACTGCGTATTATTGAACCTTCCAAGACCCAACATTTTAAAGAGACCCCACTGAGTGTTGTTATTATTGTTGTACATTATTTATCTTCATTTATATATTTTTAAAATAATATTTAGAAATTTTATGAGTAATATCTAGATTTTCTTAATAATTTCTTTTGAAATTTTGGTTAAGTACCAATAAATTTTCAGATTACCTTGCTATTGCTATATTGCTTACATTTTCGTTAGGATGCATAAAGATTGGCATTAAATAAAATTGTCATTTTTTACCGCTTCTGTCATGAAATACTTTATATTATCTTTAATATGAACCTTTTAAATATTTATAATTTCTTCCTCCATTTTCTTATGAATATAGTGAAATTGAACTCATATGTGTTTGGTTTTTAAATGAAATACCAAATTCTTTGTTATATGCTAGACTATATGACTATCACAAAATAATAAAAACCTTATATTATTTATGCTCAAGTTCTTTCAACACCAGTTTCAACCATACTGCTTCTTTATGTTGCTTATGATGTTGATTTGGCTACAATTGATTGTAACTTTGAAGCCTAGCTTACAACCCCATTAGTAAGTGAACACATGACATGTTTTAATCTACTTTTATTGAGATCCTTTGTAAAATCAAAGTCAATATATTATTTGACAATAAAGTTTGATCCTCCATATTGTAATATAACATCATAGGTTCCTTAATGTATCTTAGAATCTTTTTTACATCATTGAAATACACTCTGTTAGGATTTGTCATGAAGTGGCTAACTGCTCCCACTGCATGTACAATGTGTGACCTTGTACAAATTAAAGAGAGTGTTAAACTCCTCATTGCAAATGCATATAGTACCAGAGACATCTTTATCTTCTCATCTTGAAATTAACAAGAATTTTGCATATTAAAGCCTCATGTGACCTTATTTAGGTAATTTTTTTAAAGAAATTCATATATTTTATGTTATTCTTATCTTAGTAATTTGCGTCCCCATAATCTTATTTGTCAATCCCAAATTTCTTAGCCAACTATGTCTTCAATTCTTTAATATAGTCTTTATTAACACTTATAATTAATATATCATCTACATATAATAATAAGATAATAAAATCATCATTAACAACCTCTTAAAATATGCTTAAGGATATATATTAAGTTTGTATTTTCCAAGCTCACGATGAAATAATCAAATCTTTTATACCAACGCCTTGACATATATTTAAGACCATACAGAGATTTATTCAACTTGCAAGCTAAATTATTTTTCCCTTTTTTTCCTGAAAATCTTCTAATTGGAGCAAGTAAATGTCTTCCTTTGTTCTTCTCTTCTCCAAAAGTACAAGCACACCTTGAATTATCTTTAAAATTGTATTGAAAATTTTTATTTTGTATCCAAAATAATCTAGTCACCTTAGAGATAACAAATTCTTCATTAAACCAACATGTTGTAGCTCATGAAGAGTGCAAGTTATACTATTGTACATCTTCAACTTAATAGTTCTAACATTGACAACCTATAAAAGATAACCATCACAATTGTACATAGATTCTCCTAAGATAGTTACATAATTATATAACCATTTTCTTCTAGAAGTTATAGAAAATAACTCTTAATTCAATTAATCATACATCAAATAGTGACTCCCTACTTTCAATTGTTGTTACCGTCTCATAATACAGAGCATTATTATCATCTAAGGTACATTCAAAATTTACTTAAGGGTTTTTATTTTAATTTCAATATTTGTTTTTAAGTGACCTTTCTTGTCACAATTATAGCATTTTCCTTTTACTTATTGATTTTGATTTACTATAATTTTGGTGCTCACTTGGCACATGTTTCATTGATATCCCTTTTGTTATCATTAAGTCTTCGAATTATTATGAACTAGAATACATGTCTTTCTTATCCTTATGCTAACTTTCTTCCTTTAGATTATAACTATAACATCATTGAAGACTAGTTATCGATAAGAAGACTATTATTTAAATTGATGACGAGTTGATAAGGTTAAATCTGATGTAAAATTTTAACATGTTCATGTGGCTTTATTGTAGTATAATTATATGAATTTAGAGAATAGAGTAGCCAAATTATTAATGTGTTCGGCTATTAAAATGGATTATGACATCTTGAGAATATAAAGTTTTCTTTTAAGAGAAAATTTGTTTTAGAGTGACTTGACGTCATACAATTTTATGAGAAGATTTCATATCTCTTTTAATATTTTCCTCACCTATATATTTGATAAGACTTCATTAGTTAAATCTAGTGAAGATAACTTTCTATCTTCTACTTCCAAAACAAGAAATTATTTTCATTGAACTTCTCAATCTTAAATTTGACTACAATTAATTCTATCTCATACTGCTTTAAGTTAAGAGAAATATGTCTCACTATTTCATATAAACAATGATTGTAGATGTGAATAAAACTTAGTACCTTAAATGGAGAACAATATCTAATTTATTTTGTGATGTAGAGGATTCACTTACAGTGACAGTCACTAAGTATATTATAACTAGATATAAATACCATAACTAGACTTCGATACCACTTGTTAGACTAGTTAAATAAACACAACAAAATCAAAACTCAACTAAGATTGAAAGAAAAAATGAAATACAAAATATTATTATGAGTAAAAATTTGAGTTATAATACAAAATTCACTCACTAACTTTAAGTTCCAAATATTAATTTGTAACTTAAAATCTATGAAACTTAATTCTCTCAAACCTTACTCTTAGATGCTTGAATTAGTCTTTTAATACATTAAACAAGAAGATAGACAATGAAAAAAGAAGATAGACGAATATTTATAGACTAATCAAACTAAC
>JANIHZ010000003.1:34055215-34065746 GCA_027478365.1 Erythroxylum rufum | reverse complement strand
TGCTAATTATTCTCTTGTGACGAAGTGGTCCATATGTTTAAAAATTACCATATCAGTTAGAGATAATGGCACAACTTTAATAGAAGGACTTACCATTACATTTTAAAGCATAGGCATTTTGGTAGAATTGATGAAACTATGTAGGAGTTTGATATCTTTTATCCATCTAATTATTGAATCTGGGGTGCAATATTGAAAAATGAAAAGCAAAATGTAGCTTTTAAAAGGTCAAATTAATAAAAAATATTTAATTATAGTTTACATACTTCAATGTAAATATACAAAAGCTATACATGTCTTGCATATAAGATGTTTGAAATATACAAATTAAGTGTTATCGTTAGACCTAGAACATATAGACTTAAGCGGTATATAAATATGAGATCCTAAATACCATGGAATGGTTGACACCCTAAGCCTTATATTAATTTAACTTTCAAAGATGGTGATTGTATTTGTCCAACATATTGAAATGAATCAATATAAATTCCAATTGAAATGTTTTTACTAAGTTATGTATGGTTTGATAAATATCATTTTAGTAAAAAGCAACTAATAAGATAAAAAAAATTATAACTATGTTTTGATGAGAATGGAAAAGGAGGAACAAATGTTTGAGGACTTAGTCACAATATCCTATCAATAGAAACCAACTTTCAAACAATAAGGAAGCATTAGAGGCCAACTAGAAGAAATTTCATTAGAGAAGACTACATAAAGCTAATGGGATTGAACTCTATTCCAAGTGATAATCAAACTAAGGAAACATAAGTACCATGCTTTCCTATAGAACCAACAGTAGAAGAAATTTTTAAAAGAAGGCCCCCTAGAGAAAAAAATAGTGTAGAAGCAAATAAATTTCTTGAAACAAATTAGGTTATTATTGAAAAAATAATAGCACAACCAATACCCAAAGGATGAATGAAAATGAAAATGAAAATGAAAATGAAAATGATTTAAGTTATTGATGATGAATCTAAAGAACCATCAATTAATAAACCAAAGGAGCAAAAATTAGAGGAATTATTGAGTGGAAATAGTAAAAAGTCAAGTGGGAAGAAAAGATCCAAAGGATCTGAATCCAATAGCCACTCATAATGTCAACTGTTTCCTAGAACATTAGGCACATTGACTATCTAAAAAAGGCAAGTAGCACTAAGTGATTTTGTGAATGAGATCCAACTAGTAATTATTGGAATGTTGGATACCAAAATAAATTAGGAAAACGTAGATAAGTTAAAGATGATGGAAACCAGTGATTAAATCACCATCACCACTATGGCTGCATCATTCTTTAGTGGATTCAAGACAAGTCAATGTTATATTACTTGACTCAAATGATCAACTAACGTAACTATCAGTATGGTTCACCCGGGATAAGATTGAAACTTTTGTCATATATGTTTATGGTTCAAAATTTTCATTTCAAAGGAACTATTTTTGGGATAAGCTCCTAGACATACACTCATATATTTAGGGTCCTTGGATAGTCCTTGGGGATTTTAATAGGACTTTATATAGATCAAAAGTTGAATGGCATGTGTGTGTACGGAACTTTTAAAATGTCTTCAAAGATTTTATAAATAACATTGAAGTCATTGATTTAAAGCAAGAGGGAGTAAATGCACCTTCTGGTTCAATAAATTTCTAGAAAATAAATAGGGCTTTACATAAGCTATTTTAAGGGCATGTATTATAAGGTATAAGGATGAAAGGCATACATTTGTACTAAATACTTTCCTATATCAAATAGGAGCTCAAAGCCCTTAATGCCAAGAGATTGAAAAGTACTAGTCATTGTGCTATAGAGGTAAAAACTAAAATGATTCCAACTAAAGAGAACCTTTATAATAAGTTCTTAATTAACTATATATTTACTCTATAATGCTTATTAATTAATGTTATGATGCACTTAAGATACTTATTTTGGTTCATATTTTGTATTAGGTACAAATTGGAAGAACAAGAACCAAAATAAGCTAAATTCATATCCTTGTTGACATTCTATTGATGTTCTATTTTATTTGCCTTTATGGAAGCAAATGAGATGATTTAGGGTGAAAATGTGACAAAGAACGTAAGAAATGAAGTTATTGTAACTTAAAATGGTCGCATATGGGATTGTGTAAGTCATTGGAAACATGTAGAAGCTCAAAGACAACATTTCAACCACCTCAGCAACCTACATGATCTTGTAAAGTGAGATACATGGCTGTGTAAATGGCTATGTACCTCACCATGAATGTGTATATTCATGATTTCTACAATTTTTACATAAACGGTGACTTACACATCCATGTATTTGATTGTGTATTGTGACGTAACCTTAATTTTAAATATAAAAAGGAATTTAAGAGGCAAAATAAGGCATGCAGACATCAGAGATGAAAATGGGAGGCAGATTCCTTTCCCTTTGGAGAGTTATAAGGTGCTAAACTTCATCTTTCCAATTCAATAGGGATATCGAGGCTGACGAATATATTTGGACATTAATTAACCTAGTGATGTTGTTCTCAACTCTCTTTTTGAATTGATTATGTTATTATCTTATTATTGTTTTGGGATTTATGTATGGATGATTTAGATATTCCAAAGAGATTATTCATGTACGAACCTAATGTCAAAGTATATATTGCAATACATAATCACTGTAACTTTGATTCATTTGTAGTAAACTAATGTTGGGCATCATTAGGGATACGATATCATAGGTTAAATGACCCAGTTTATATGGTTATTGATTAGATTAACCTGTTTTCCTATTACGTAATGCCGTTTTCATATTAAATCTAAAGAGCTTATTTTAGGTTGTTTAATAGCTAGACCTAATTAAAGAGCTTATTGTAATTAGATACAACCTAAGAGAAAATTAGTGTTAACAGAGCTTGTCTTTAATCTATGTTTAATAGTTTCAAAGAGAGGTACGAGAACAATATGACGATTGATTCTGCACATTCGTGTGAAGGTTAAGATTGAACCGTAAACTATATTCAAAACCCATTGATTAATTTTAGTAATTTTGTACTGCTTGATTTATCTTCAATAGTTTAATTTTACTTTATTTTATTAATCGAATTCAACCAAAGCCCTACCCCCCAAATCCTAGACACTGGTTTATTCATTATAAAGTTAAACACTCATTCTCTGTGGATACGATCCTTTCTCATCACAACAAAAAATTTATTTGTATAAAATTATTTTTTAGTGTATTTGATAATTACTTTTTACAATTATTTTGTGTTGTTACTGTTATAGTAGTGACGAGATCTGCTCATTAAGATCCTATACAATTTGATCCCGAAATCAACAGGACATTGTGAATGTTACATTGGAAACACAAAATAACTCTAGGAATAGAGCAAAGAATCGATTTGGAAGAAGCTATAACCAATCCAAGAACTCTAAGAGAGTCGAATACCTTAGAATTGACTTAAAGGCCCTTATGTATTACTTTTCCAAATTTTGCTAAACATATTACTTTTGAGCTTAAGTTTGGATTGATATAACATTTGCCTAATTTTTTTCATCTTGTATATGAGGTTTCTTACAAGCATCTCAAAGAGCTCAATGTGGTTTGTGTTAACATGAAACCTCTGGGGGTTATAAAATAGTAGATTACATTGCGAGCCTCTCTATTTTCACTAAAGGATGCAGCAAAAGACTGATTTTTGATTTGCTTGTAAGGAGTGTGAGCATATAGATCTTAGCTATTTTTAGAGAAGTACTTTCCAGCATCAAAGACAACCAACATAAGGAAAGAGATTTGTAGGA
The DNA here is from genome assembly GCA_027478365.1 of Erythroxylum rufum. Taxonomy (NCBI): domain Eukaryota; kingdom Viridiplantae; phylum Streptophyta; class Magnoliopsida; order Malpighiales; family Erythroxylaceae; genus Erythroxylum; species Erythroxylum rufum. The sequence goes on along the minus strand of JANIHZ010000003.1, from coordinate 34,061,975 downwards.
TAAAGCAATATTATGTAGAATCCCTTTATGAGATTTAGGAGTATTTCAAGTAGTTGTGTGATAGTTTCCCTCATCATAATATCACATAACACCTTCTTATCCAATACTTTTAAGAAGGATTATTGCCTATAAATAGGAGCTTGGTAGATGCACCAAGTGACAGATCACTGTGTAAAAAGACTTTTGTGGAGGCTAGAACTTTAATTGAGTGTATATAAGTGAAAACTCAATAATTTGGCATCTGTAGTGATGTTTGTAGGATAATTGAGCGTGTACATTGTAATGATGTGAATGATTAGGGATTTGCTTCCATTTGATACCCAAAATTTCAGTCCTGACTAAACATAGGAGGCTTTTATTTTTATTTCAAGGAGACCTACCAAAACATGTCTCTTAACAAACGCCAACTCTTTCACCATGGACTATTTTAGAGGGTCATTTAACCTTCTAGTATTCCATACTAGTATAGTCATATAATGGGATAATCCCTTTTATTTAGCTTTTTTCCTAACTGACCTTTTTCTGGAATTTGAGAGAGTATTAGCTACCTCCTCTGTCCCATTACTGGCACTATGTCGACTGTATGTTCTGTGTGAGTACATCCTCGAGTTACTATACTAGCATATTGTGTGCACCTTCGAATAGTTTGGTACTTGGTTGTGGCTCTAGCAAGCTACTTACAAGTCCCTGACATCCGTCCAATTGGTTATAGGAAGTGGTTTCAACTGTATTGATTGTACAATTTGGCATCCCATATAAATTTTAGGAGCTACTTCAGCTAATACGCCCTGCATCTTTGTGGTCTCTATGATCACCTTAGTAGTTGTAGGCATTGGTTGAACACTTACGACATTCTCCTTATCCACTGTATTACTTTCCATCCCCAAAATCTCCTCTTACTAGCTAGTTTTAAACAATTTCCCGGTAGCCACCCATTTCTTTGTTGAATGGTTGGGTCTCTATAGATAAGATACCTTAATTCTGAAAGGCACTAGTTCTTCTGCTTCACCTAACTTCATCATTAATGAGGTTTTAGGTAGATTTGAAATGCATGAATACATATCTGCTAAATTCAATCCTAGTTTCCCTTTTCGAAGAAACATGGGTTGGCTTCCTATATGCTAAGGGCCCAATTTGATAATCTCGGAAAGATAACTATCTACTGCAAATTTAAATAAAATGGTACCATCATCCATAAACAATGTTTTCTCCAATCCCTTCTTTCCTCATTGAGTGGTAGCCCAAGCATTAATGACCGGAAAGGCAGGATTTTTGTTCCAAAATAAGCCAACCAATGCAGTGGACCAAGCATTCTCACTAGCTTGTAGAAATTCGATGTGAGGAAAAATCACACCATCTTGCGTGACATCTTGACAATGCTTCAACTGAATCCGATTTTGTTGGAATTTAATTATATTTTTCCAAGCTCTTACATTTTGTGAGGGCCTCTATGATTGCTTGGTGATATCTTGAGAACTCGCCCTAGTTCCAGACACGCCTTTGTTGACTAGCTCTTGTGAGAGCACTGTTGGTTCTTCTAGGGATAAATTTAAAGACTCCCCATTATCTAGAATCTAATTCTTGACCTTGTAAAGGCCCTCTATGTAACACCCCACTCTCGCAATGACTCGAACCCGACATCGTGGGTGATATCTGAGTCCGTGCCTCGCGAGAGTGGCGTGCTAGAGTACTCAATCAGTCAAAAATCGGTATAATTTTTTTTAAACCACAACATAGTATATGGAAATTGATACTCAAATTGGGCCCACATTTTCCTTCACAAACATTTTTAATTATCACAAAACCATTAACAAAATTTTCAATAGCCATTTGGGCCCTTTCATAAATATAAAACACTTGAATCATTTCTGAATACCAATTTATACAAAAAGTTGCGGAAGATACAATTCAATACAAAATAGAGAAATGCAATGCAGACGCGAACTGATCCCGACCTCTATCTTTCACTTGAATGCTGTAGGTATACTCCCGTTGGCCTAATGGGGTATTCTTCTGATCCTGAAAAATATTTGTAAATTTTGGGTGAGTTTTGCAAACTCAATGAGTGACCATCATTGATGGCTCACCCAGTCACATAACACATAAATCATATTCACATATCATCGGACCGTAGTCTGGCATTCAACAACTAAGTCAAGTATCACATATTTCATCTAATTCACATACAATGAACACTTCAATATTTCATTCAATATTACCTTGCAAACCATTCATGATCTTTAGTCTTATAATATTATATGCATAAGACTCGTGTTCATTCTTATTGTTGTGACTGAGTGTCAATCACTTACACAAATACTGGCCTATAGTGCTCAGTCAGAATAGAGTTCACGGAGCATAGCTATACGTGCAGAATCAGAATTTACGGAGTAAAGCTCTACGTGCATAATCAGAGTTCACGGAGCAAAGCTCTACGTGGAAGCGCTTCAAACTGGCTACTCAAGTCACAACGTCTTTATCTGAGCATGCATTTTATGAAATGCATCACATACTGATCATGTCATATAACATATTGTTGGGCCAAAATTTTCTTTTATTTAGTAAGTATGATCTGAATAAATTATGTTTTATTTGAAGTTGAATTATTAAGCCAAGGTTAGAATTAAATCAATGTATGGTTAAGGTAGTAAATTATGGCCTAAAGTAGGAGTAATTGGATTAAATGAAAGAGAGGGGTAATTTTGGTAGATCACTTAACCCTTTAAGTTTTAAGGCATAAGTGGAAGGGCATAAAGGTCCTTGTCCAATTAGTAAGAATAGAAATTAGAAGAAGAATTGTGAAAGAGGGAGAGAAGAAGAGAATATCATGGAAGAAGAGGAAAGTTTAGGGTTTTTAGAGATTTTGAAGACTTGAAGACTTTGAGAGGCTTAAACAAGTAAGTATAAGCATTGATCGGTTAAATTAACCATGTTTAGTGTTAGTTAGGAGTGAAAAATGGGGTTGAATGTGTATAGGAAGAATTTGTTGGATGATGGACGAAAATGTTGAAATCTTCTAGGGTTTATGATTTTAATTGTGTTTGTGGATGATTTTGGGTTGGAATGAGTTTAGAATGAAGTAGGAAGGATGATTTAAGGTTAAGATAGGTTATTTTTTGAAGGTTGGGAAGATTATAGTTGAAGAATGTCAAAATCTGGTTTCAGGGGGATTTTCTGGGTTCGCACGTCGCGACGTGCTCAAGCACACGTCGCGGCACGCACCCGCGTGCACGTCGCGAAGTGCTCATGCACACGTCGCGGTGCGCTCCCGTGTTCTCGCCGTGACGCGTGCTCGTCGCGACGTCCTCCTGTTTCCAGCATCGACATGCTTTGGTATTTTAGCATAACTTTTGCTGTAGATGTCCGATTGAGGTGATTTTTGATTCGTTGTAAACTAGAGATATAAGACTACAAGTTTTATGAAGAAATGAAGTTCTGATTCAGTCTCTAAAGATCTCAATTTTGGATGGAAAGTTTGAAAGGGGTTATAGTTCAATCTTAGCACTTTTGATTATTAAAGCCTTATGAATTTCCTTTGAATATTGTTTGAATATGAGCTTGGTTTGTTTTAGGAAACCAAGCAGACCGGATCCAAGAGCAAGAGAAAGGACAACATTGAATTTGGATTTTCTAGCGATATTGGTGGGTAATATATTTATTGTTATTGTGTATGGGCAAATCGTCTTGCTTGCTTGTATATGTGTGTGACATTGCTTGTTTTGAATTATGAAAATTGTTGGAAATGCATTGTGATTGTGACCATAGATTGCTTTGAAAACATCATGGCATTTGGTACGAATGAAAAAGAATGAGAAAGCATGATATGAACGTGTGCGAAATGAGTTAAGCATTGAAATTTGATTATGTTTGGGCAAGAGAGGAACGTTTTGTTAGTCATGTGCACGTCGACATATAGTCTTCTCCCGGCTGCCGGCTTGAGGCCACGAGATCCTGAGAAATCGAACTCGTTTTGTTCACGGTATAAACTTCGGTTTATCCGTCGAGCCATTTATTGTGCATTTCATTATTGATTTGTTAAGCATGATACATAATTAAGTGTTACGTTGTGATGGATAGATTACATGAATTATTCTTTGTGATGACATCTGAGTAATATGAATTGTGAGTTAAATTGTTGGATTGTTACATGGATATATGTAGATATATTTATATGCTCGAATGTGTGGCTCGATACCGATGGCTATAAATATATTAGTCACTGAGCTGTGTAGCTTAACCTATTTTTTCCCTCCTCAGGTGCAGAACAAGTCGACCGTTGATCCTTGCAAGGCATCGAACACTCCGCACTAGTTAGAGATCTTTTGTACTAAGTTAGTAACTATTTTGGATAGTTTATGAAGCATATCAACATTGAGCGTCCTTATGTATTTTGTTTTAAGCTTTGATATGTACGATGTCATGTAAGCAAAGTTTGTTGAACCTATGAGATTTGTAATGGTATTGTTGTTAGTATGAATGTATGTGATCGTTTGAATGTTTGAATGCGGATGTTGGATTTCTGTTTTTGGGGACTTTCGCCACGGCGAACTTCCATTTGCACGTCGCAGTGAACTTCCATTTGCACGTCGCAACAAACATCCTTTGGCACGCCGCGGCAAACCCATATTTTGTCGTCGCGGCGAACACTCCTTTTGGCAACTTCGTCGCGACGAGGGATGCTTATGTTGCGACAAACTCCTTTGCTGCCACGCTAATATTTGTTTTTATTGCAATCCTTTCCGCTTTTATTTCATACGACTGTCCTGACGGGTCACCCTGGGTTTAGCCTTGGGGGTCGGGACTCGGGCCTAACACTCTTCAGTATCTGAAAGCGATAGTTGGGCTCGAGAAACAGGGTTCAGCAAGAACTTTGGAAATAAGCACAAGTTGTGGAAGCCTAAAACTCTCAAATATGGAAAAAAAAAATCGAGAACAAGTTGGTTAAAGGAAAGGTACAACAATTCAAAATACTTCTTCAATGATAGAGTTTTTCAAGCCACCTAGAGTTCCACTAGTGAAATGGTAACTCAAGTAGTTAAGGAATTTTTCTCAACAGGCAGATTGCTAAATGAGGTTAACAAAACCTACATTTTCCTTGTACCAAAGGTCCGTAATCCTTCTTCTTTAAGTGACTATAAGCATATTTCATATTGCAATGTAATATATAAAATCATTGCAAAAACTTTTGGCGAAGAGATTGAAAATTATCTTGGCATCTTTCATCAATCCTTGTTAAAGTGCTTATGTCCCAAGAAGGAACACTGGAGACAATATCCCCATCTCCCAGGATTTGTTTAAATCCTATAGTAACAAAAACTCTATACGAAGTTGTGCACTCAAAGTAGACTTTAAAAAAGCATTTGATTCCATAAGCTAGAATTTTATTATCTCAACTCTACAAGTAATGAGGCTTCCTCCTACCTACATTGATTGGATTAAAAGCTGCATTATAATGGTGTCGTACTCATTACTAGTAAATGGTGAGCCTACCAATCTATTTAGGGCTACAATAGGGATAAGGCAAGGTGATCCATTATTACCTTACCTATTTGTCATCTGAATGTAAGCCTTTTATGGACTCACCAAAGGCAAAATTGAGAAAGATTCCACTTTCAAATATCATCACAGATGTCAAAAACTAAAAATCTTCTAGTTATCCTTTGTAGATGATCTTTTCTTACTTTGTAGAGCTGACCTCAAATCTGCCCAGCTACTACTAGATGCCTTGGAGAATTTCAAACTTCTCTCTGGACTTAAGTTCAATCCCTAAAAGAGCTCCTATATCATCTCCTCAGGATACTACCCTCAGCTATAATTGCTCCTAAACACCAAAGGTCTCACTTGACAAGAGCCTCCCTTTAAATTCCTCAGTGTTCTTAGTACTGAAAAGAAACTCTCTAAAAGGGATTGCCTCCCCCCTCCTTAATTCAATAAATAGAAGAATTCACAACTGGTGCAATACAAGCCTATCATATGGTGGGAGAATTTAACTAACCATCTCCAAACTTAGCAATCTGAACACCTACTATGGTGACTTCGTGTCTAGGAAAACTCAATACCATCGTAAGATCAAAGGTAATTGCTTGCCAACTAGAAACTCAACTTAACCCTATTACCTCATGCAATTAGAGTATAGGCCACTAAGATATTACCAGACAATTATCGCAAGCAGGCTTGGCACTTTTACGCAACACAATCATCATTTCATAATTAGCAAAAATTTGCAACATGGACGAAGCGAAAAAAAAAGATGAAGTACAACAGTCTAACTTGAGAAAACCCAGCATCAGTCATCAAGACATTAGCACATCTACTTCAAAGCCATTTGGAAGCCTTAGCAGGAATGCATGAATGAAGATGAGATGAACTTAGAAAGATGCAAAAGCAAAGAGCTTTTCAGATTATTTCATCTTTGCTTTTTGTTCACACACGTGTTCTCAGCATATCCTTTCATTGGATGTAGGAAGTTATGTTTTTTCCCCAACTAAAGATCATGTTATAATTTCATTATAGAGGCAATATATAATCTCAATTTAATAAAACTAAAAAAATAAAGTTTTTTTTTCTATTGATGTCAATAATGAGAGTTAGCAATGGGCACAATAATTTTTTAATTCTAAAATTCAATTAGATTTAGATTATTTAGTTTGAGTTTGAGTTTAATCGAATTGAAGACTTTAAAAAATTGAAAATTTAAAAAAAAATCTATTTACATGTTCATAAAATCAACAAAAAAAGATTCATGTGTTATAAGATTATC
>JANIHZ010000003.1:34041430-34055115 GCA_027478365.1 Erythroxylum rufum | reverse complement strand
AAAGATTCAAATGATCATACCTTGATTATTCACCAAATGAAAAGATCTTTAGCTTAAATGGAAGCTTTTTTCTTCCTCTTACTTTTTCTCTTCTTGATCAACTTCATAATCTCTCTTAAAGGCTAAGGAAGTTATAACCATAGCTTGTTTTCTCTTCTTTCTCTATTTTTCATTTCTTTTTCATGTTTCATCTCTCTTATCTCTTTTCTCATCCACCCATTTTGCTTCTCTAGAATCTTCTCATTCACATTTTCTCCTTTATTTATAAGCAAGACAACACTTTCTCTTCCAATTATACCCTTAATGATTGAGAATTATCCCATTTGCCCTTCCATTTATGCCTTATGTCTTTTATACTTAAGTGTCTTGCCACAAATACCCTTGAACATTCTAACATAACATTTCTTCTAGAAGAATCTCCCCTATTATCTTACGTTTCTAATGACACCAAAATCATTCAATTTGGTTTAGTGATTCAAAAGATATACTTCAAACATTTTTTGGATTACTTTTGTCCATAACAGTATATAATTCACAACTTCCATCTAAAATTTTAAACATCTTGGAGACTGAAAAGATTCCAATTTCTTCATACTGTTTGTATCTCCATGTCTCTAATTTACCACAATTCAGAAATCGTCTCGTTTGGAGCTCTATCGATCCAGAAATCATCAAAATACTGAAGTATGTTTAGTGGAATAACACCAGTTTATAATATTTAAGAACATACTCACTGAACCCGTCCTACGGTTTTTACTCAATTGTTCTCCCTTCTTTTCAGATGGTTATGATTTCTGTTAGAGATGTAGAGCAATGTCCTACGAATCCAATGGTTCAAGAATCAGGTCATTTGGGAGTCTAGAGAGGAAGTTATGACCAAAAGAAGCAACCATATTTATGACCTGAATCAAATTGAACCTATTTTGGCGCGATTTCCATAACTTTCACAAACAACGTCGGATTGATCTCGTTTGGACTATTGGAAAGAGGACTTCGAGATCTACAACTTTCACGAAGACCTCGAAGACCAATTCTATCTCCTGACTTTTGTATTGTCTCACGTTTATATTGTCTTACTTTCACTTTGTCTTACTTTGCTTCGTTTTGCTTTCACTTTGTCTTACTTTTGTATCATCTTACTTTCACTTCGTCTTACTTTCGTATCGTCTTACTTTCACTTCGTCTTCCTTTTATATCCTCTCACTTTGCTTCGTCTCACTTTCACTTCGTCTTACTTTGCTTCGTCTTACTTTGCTTCGTCTTACTTTTGTATCGTCTCACTTTGCTTCGTCTCACTTTCACTTCGTCTTACTTTGCTTCGTCTTACTTTGCTTCGTCTTATTTTTGTATCGTCTCACTGTAACAGTAACTAAGATGATGCTTTCTTCCTTCTTTCTGTTGCTTCGTCTTAGATGAACAATTACTAAGATGATGCTTTCTTCATTCTTTCTGTTGCTTCGTTTTAGATGAACAGTAACTAAGGCGATGCTTTCTTCCTTCTTTCTTTATCGCAACTCATACTAAGATCACTCTTTCTACTCTCTCTACTTCTCATTTTCAATAAAATCACATTTAACCTCAATTATACCTGGAAGTTGTTAATGAATGCATGTACCACTTTTTAATATGCAAACATTCAATATTTATATGCATATATGCTAACGTTATGCATGAGCAAGAAAAAAACATTTCTTTAATCTCTCTTTGAGCTTCCATGTACTGAAATTTCGGGTCCTAATCCTTAATATGAGGACGAGATGTTACACTCTATAAAAGGAGAACCTCAACCTGGTTGTGTACATAAGCACCATAAAAGAAGCACCAGTGAAGATGGCGGGATGTTTATTTCCAGAAAAGGAAATATTCAAGGGTAGAAATGTCAAAGCAGAAGAGAGAATGCACGAAATATTCAAGGGTAATGTTAAAATCTATTATATTGTTACTGCACACTTTCTCAAGATTCATATTATTCAAAACAAAGTGCAAACTGATTGACTGCAAGCTGTTTGGGAGAAAAAAAATCAAAAGTTATTTAGTTTTCCTTTTTTGTAATTATATTTATACAATAACCAAATTCACATGCCTAGCTAGGTTGAGAATGCCTTTAACCTTAAGAATATTTAGTAATTAGTATAGCAGTTACAATAATTGTTTAGTTTTTGCTTAGTGCTGCTTGTATACAAGACATTTGTTTGTTTTTGTTAATAAAATGGGATATCCTCGCAATAGACAACAAAGAGACAAACCAGACAATTTTAGGAGGGGTATTGGAACCACAACGTGCAGAAGTTAGGAGGGCAAAAGCAGAAGGAAGATGTGCCTCCACAACCTTCCCGTCTTCTCTTTTAAGTTTGAAAATTTTAAATTCAAACTTAAAAGAGAAGAAAAACCTTCCGGTCTTCCCATGTAGGGATTCTTAAGCTTACTTTTATCTTATTTTATTTTGACATAGACAAGTTACCAATGGGCAGGTTGTGTTAGGATAAACATCATGGTCAAGTAAGAGTGTACTAGGTTTGCTAGCATAGCTGTCCGCAGCTAATTTGGCACCAGTAATTATTATATCATTAGAGAATAGACGAGGTTAGAAGCAAACTGGCCTTGGACTTCTTTGCTTCTTCAAGAAAAAGAAAGGCCACAATCTCTTGAAGTTTCCAGGGACTAAACTTCTATTTGCTCTGTGTCTAACCACAAGAGGTTTTCTGGTCATTCGTGCATGACAAGGCAGGTTGAACTTGAAGATATACCTGCAAATACTACTTTTGACGATGACATCACTGATAACGTAGAACACCAACAAATTTTTAGGAGATTCTTTGCCAACTTCCAAGCTACAACTCCAATTAAACTTAACCATAAATCAGTAGAAGGGATGTAGCATTCCAATGAAGTCTACATTTCTCCCTCTTAACTTGTTACCCAACATTTTTGCACGGCAAACAACTATATATCAATTTCCTTCTCCTAGTTTTCTTCACAACAAAATGGCTTCGAAGTTCTGGGCTTTCTTCTTGGCTTCCCTTGCCATTCCATTAACTATAATCAATGGACAAGCGCCAGCATTATCACCAGTTACTTTGCCCACAACACCTCCACCTACAACCACACCTGTCGCACCTTCTCAATCACCGGCTTCCACTGTACCAACAACACCAACACAATCGCCAGCAACTGTAGTAACACCACCACCTACTTCCACTCCCATATCCTCACCATCTCCTAAAGTAGCCCCAGCTACTAGTCCAACCGTCCCACCTCCACAAACTCCACCCAGTCAATCACCAGCAAAACCACCAGCATTACCACCGGCTCCAACTACACAACCTCCAGCGGTACCATCTCCAACACCACCCCCTGCGAAAGAGACGCCAGCACCTGCACCAGCAAATGAAGCACCGGCGAAGGCACCTCCTGCCCCAGCCCCAGCCCCTATTCATCCACCACCAGCCTCATCACCTGCATTAGTTCCTTCTCCTGCACCAGCTCCAGCTAAGCACAAGAAGAAAAGAAAGCACAAGCACAAGAAGCATCATCACTCGCCAGCTCCTGCTCCAATTCCCCCCAGCCCTCCAGCCCCACCTACAGTGACAGAATCTGAGGACACTGCCCCTGCACCATCTCCAACACTTGTAAGTTCTCCATAATGGCATGAATATTAAGTTCCAACGAGATACATGTCACCATAAATTATAGAGAGATGAATGATTGCTTGCCTTTTCTGCTTTACAGAATGGAGGAATTTCATTGCGACAGAAACAAGAAAGGTTCAGAATCTGGGCAGCTGTTGCATTACCTACGGCATTCTTGTTACTTATTGCATGCTAAAGCCTCGTAGCAGTAGCAATATTATCTTATGATTCCATTCTTATGCATATACGGAAGATTGTTTTGTATCCGTAAAATAATGAGTTTGGAAAACCAAGCACATAGGAATTTATAAGGCCAGTCAACGTATCTAGTTGTGAATTGTGAGTATCAAGTATTCTTTCAAACCTTCCAAATCTTGCTATTTGTAAGAAACAAATTTTGCATTCCGCAGCTATATACCAGAAAACAAAAACAGAATGGACATGTATGGAAAACTTGTGAAGCTCGATCTGTTTTCAATTCTGCATTTATTTCCTCTTCCAAGTCATTCTGATACCGTTCCGCTGAAGAGAAGGACCAGAGATTAATCACAGGAAGATTTTCTTTAGCAATGACAAAAAGGCAAAAGGCTCCAAGCCCAAAGGGACTAATACAATCCTTGCCAAAAATTGTCATGATCTGTTCCAAGAGAAAAGATTCTGCATATAGTTTACACAATCTAGGATGTCCCGAATTTTAAAAACTATCAATAATCCCTTATAGTTTTAGTTTTATAGTACTTGTCCGTTTACCATCAACTTCCGTTACAAATAACTTTAAATTGACGTCGTGTACTACGTGTTGAAAATGATGTCGTTTTAGAGCCTGCAGAAGAGTTATTGATATTTTCTAAAAATTAAGAGATTTGATAATAATATACCAAACCACAAAGAATACAATGCACTTATCCTTTAAACTAATTTAAATAAATTATATGTCCTTTACAGTCAAATCAAGACAAAGATGTGATTTTATGCTATAAATTCAAATTCAGCATTAATTGAATTGAAAACAAAATCTCCCATGAAAACTTAGTTGCTAATTTTGGATATCTAAAGATGAGATACACACTAAGTTTTTTCTTTAAGTTAAAAGAAAGATGCTAAAAAATCTTTAAAAACAGTAACAAGGCTTCAAATGGTTTCTTAAGGTAATGGTGTGACATAAAAAGGATTTATGATACCGAAGTTCCTCGAGTTTGTAATATTACACATCTTAGAAAATACCACTAAGAAATAAATGGTAGATTTGTTTGGAGACTTTTATATTTTCAAGCACTATGCAAATATTTGCTTAACTTAAAAACTTGCAAGCTAAAAATTTTTCAAGTTCTTGAAAAGTTTTCTTTACTCTTTAACTTAACTTTAAAAAATTGCAGGCCATAAGATCATATAGTCAAAGATAAGTTGATTTAAAACTAAAAAGCCACCATGTTTTAGGAGACTAATCTCTTTGGCTTAATTTGAAAACTAATAGGCTAAAAAGTCTTAGTTCTAATAGAAATCTCTTTAACTCCTTGACTTTAAATAAAAATCTACATGATAAAAAGTCTCAAATGTAAAAGAATTATCCTAAACTCTCTCACAAAATTTGAAAATTAATAAAGAAAAAAATATAAAAATTAAGAGAAGTCTCCTTAGATTCCTTTCAACTTAAAAAATTACGATATAAAGTAATAAGTCAAGGACAGTTCTTCTTAACTACCTATCTTAACTTAAACTTGTAAAATATAAATTTTACATGTTTACATGTCTTTGCTTTCCAGTTTAGCTTAAAAGTATATAAACTCAAAAGTCTCAAGTTTAAGAGACTAAACTCAACAATTTTAACTTAACAACACTTAAGGATAGGCATCCATATTTAAAATTTAAAGGAAATTTGCATTACAAAACATCTTTGTGTATAATTAGATCATTATGATGTGCATGCAAAAAGTTACAAGTCATTGCCATCCTCTAAAGTAGAAATATCCAAGAAATTGGAGAGAAATAGGCATTAATATTAAAAAGTCCACTAAAAGAATATACAAATTATCTATACACATAAAAGGCCCTAAACATCCATAAAAATTGCACCTTCTAAAATTACAAGGAAAGAATGAAAAAGTAGGACTATAAAAGAAGCTAAGTGGATAGAGGTTGCTATCACCTACCAATAACTATAGCACCATTCGTGCAAAATCTATCCCTAGGAACTTATCAAGATCTTTAGTCTGTAGGTTCTCAAACTCCGAAGAGGTATAAAAATATCTACATTTGTAAAAGATAGGTCATAATGCTTTTTGAAGCTAACTTATGACAAGTCTCGAAGCATTGGCACTGATAAAACTATTGCAGTTTTAATTTTAAAAGGTTTTGAAATTATAATAGAGACAAATACTATCATACTTAAAATTGTTATCCTTATACCACTACTATTAGTCCTCTTAGGCTTAGCAATTGGCCAGGCTTAGGTTGACTAGACCTCAAGCCATAACAACATCATTTATAAAAAAAATCACTTAGTAAAATAAAATGTTAGGTCAATCTGGCTATGGCCTAGACTCCAGCTCGACCAACCTCAAGCTTGAGATACCAGGGGCCGGTTTAGGCTGGCTTAGTCCGGTTCAACCCATTGCCATCTAGGGCTTACTTTAAGTTAGCAATTTCCACCTTCAAGCCTCCAATTTCCTTCTCCTATGCAATGATTAACTAGTTATGCTCCTTTTCAATTAACATCTTATCCTCTTTAAACTAATCATTCTTTTCACATAAGGCAAGATAGTTTTCCTCCATCTTATTCCCTGTTTCTTTATCTTATATAGTTCATCATAAAATTTTTAAAAGCTTATAAAGATGAAAGGAACAACTAAAAAGACCTACATAAAGGAGGAAAACAATAAAATGAACATTCTTACCAAATCCAAACATCACTTTAAGTATATGAAAAAGAATTTCAATTTTGTGTCTCAGCCTTTGCCTTATCAACAAAGGTGATGATCACTATGATAAAGTGTAATCCAAACTTAATGTTGATGAAAATGAAATCCTTCTTCTTTATAGTCCAATTTAGATAAAGGATATCCTAAAAAAAGTAGGACTAACAAGTTTAGTATAAACAACATCAATATTATAAATAGAAGAAGGAGAGGGAGCTAATATATGGGGGAAGCAATGAAAGAGTAGATGTTGGCATATGGATGAGTATGACTTAGTCACTATATATGACCTTCTACTTATTTTTCTCTCAAGATGAGAATGCAACCATACACTTCTCTTTAGCAACCTTGGTTTTAACGATCTTTTTTTCTCCAAATTCATCATGGTTACAAATGAATTATAAAGTTAAAATAATGAAAAAGGATATGGAAAGAAGAACATAAAATCCTTAATTTTCCTACAAGACAACTCTTTTCTTTATAGACTTGGTTAACTTAAGAGAACTTCATGATGGAGAAGAGGAAGAATATTGTCAACTAATCTTTTAATTTATATCTGCAAGGTTATACTCTCCTTCTTCCACTTGTTAAACCTTTCATCTAAAAACTTGACATGATCCTATAATCTTATAAGCTTGAGTCACTTGAAATAAATATAAATTTCTTCAATCATTTAGCCTTTCATGAAGTAAGTCATCTAATAATCACTTAGTGTTCTCAAACTAAACTAGTTTGATTAAAGGTTATGGGTCTAATATGATTCATAAATCTAAATATTGTATGAATGGAAGGAATTGGCCTTATATAGTATAAAACCACAAAGCTTAAAATGATAAACCATACATGCATTTTGAAGTTATCTTGGGGACATGCTTGCCTGACTAACTATATCTACTATTGCAGGGTGTAAGGGAACTATAAGATTGCATCTCATTAGTGTTACTGTAATTGATAAAGCAAACACACGTAAGAGGGGGTGAACTGTGTGTGACTTAAAAAATTTTAAAGTTACTATCAATTTGTGTAAGCGATAAGAACTTGGTACGTTTCAACAAAAAAATTGTAAATAGAAAGAGCTTGTTAAAAAATGAAAGGATCCTGTTAATGTTTAAAAAACGAAAGGAGCCTATTGAAAATAAAAAGAGCCTGTTAACTTTTAAAAAGCGAACAGGGCTTGTTGACGTTTAAAAACGAAAGGAACCTGTTAAAAACGAAAGGAATCTGTTAATGAAAGAAACCTCTTTCAATATTAAAATAGAAGGAACCTATTCCAAAAGTGAACGAGGCCTTTGTAAATTAAACACACACATTATAATGCAAAAATTTAAAAGTTAAGAGAGATAGAGAGTGACACAGTCGATTTATACTAGTTTGGCTTATAAGGAAGCCTACGTCCAGTCCCCAACTATTCAACTTGAGTATTTCACTATAAAACTCCAAGTAGTAAATTTCACTAGCCCTTTGAAGCTCACAAGTAAATATTTTTCAAGGTTCTTCAATCTTTCACACTCATAGTGTTTAACAAGCCTCTACAAGCTCTTAACAAAAATGTATAAAGGGTTTAACAATCTCTCTCAATAGAGTGATTTCACTTTCTAAATAGAGTGATTTCACTTTCTAAGGCACAAGGAGTTTGATATAGATATGAATTTCAAGAATATTGATGCTGCTGAAGTATTTCGCAAATCTGTATACTGCTGTGTGTATTTTGCAAAATGTAGCTACTCTTTCTTAAGCAGACATTTTCTTCAACTAGTCGTCACTTCATTTTAATTCTGAGTTGACTTTGTATCTAATGAATCTTCGATATCATCTCTGTTGGAATCTTCCAATATTCATACATTAAAAGAAAAGTTGTGTCAAAATTCCCAGAGCTAATTGTTCGAATTAGTAAGATTGGACGTTATGAAATCATTCCTAATAAGGTAAGTTCATTAAGAAAGTTTTTGTAAGAAAGGAAGCGTTTATCCTATGATATCATTTCCTTTTGAGAACTATATCGTTACCTATACAAGGAAATAAATCTAATTTGAATTTTAAAATATTATAGAGTTTTCATCAAAATCAATAATAATAAACCTTGAGCTAACAATCTTTGCCTTTTTTATGATGACAAGCAATAATAGATATATTTTCAAAATTCAAATAAAAAATATTTCGAAAGATACCTGTAAACTTTATATGTTCTTACTCACAGTCTTGATTAGAAGGAGCCTTTCTTACGACAAGAGCCTTTCTTACGAAAAGAGCTTATCGTTTATGCATATCACAAATTTAAACTTCATAAATATAGTTTCAACAACATTTCAACAGTTAGCAAAATATCACAGATATATATCATGAAAGGCAAATCTATCATCAAAAATATATCATAGATGCAAATATATCATTAACTCTCCCTCTTTGTCATTATCAAAAAGAGATAAATAATCACGAAGCAATAAAAAAATGTACAAATATGTAACAATAAAATAGGCATCAAAAGATTAGAAGGAGCCTGCTAATATCTGCAGAGAGAAATATCATAAAATCTTCAGATAGAGTTAATATCAGAAAATCTGCACATAATAAGCTTTTTTCTTAACAAATAGAATCTATCTTCAGAAAGTGGCTTAATAAAGATATCAACTACTTGATTTTCAATTTTAACATGCAAAAGATCAATGGTTCCTTCTAAAATATAATGTCCAAGAAAACGATGTTTGATTTCTATATGCTTACTCCTAGAATGATGCATAAGATTTTTAGAAAGATTTATTGCACTTGTGTTGTCAGTTAGTATAGGAATATGATCAAAGTTCAGAGAAAAATCTTAGAGTTGAATCTTCATCCATAAGATTTGAACACAACAATTGGCGGCTACTATATATTCTGTTGGACCCCGATCCTTAAGTGACAATTTAGAGATATGAAATGAAATTCAATAAGTGTTTTGTATATGTATTATGTTATAGATGAAATTGTGCTTTAAGAATATTGATGAGAAAAAGATTGGAGACTTTGATATTTGAGTTGATTTGTTTGGCTTATGAAAGTTTAAGTGGATGATTTAATTGAAAATGGAACTTGAAAATTTAAGAAATAAAGAGTGAAAATGTGAGAATTTGTAAAATTAGAAAAGTTTGACTTTTGGGAGTAAAAGTTGGCTTTTTGATTTAGGCAAAATTTAAAAAAATGATCTACTTGAAACTTGTAGTGTTTGTTAAAAGATTTATGTAGCTATAAAGTATGCAATTTTTCGATATCGGGGCTACAAGTTATGATCGACTGAAATTGGAAGTTGTTTAGAAAAAATTGATAAGGATAGAAACTTTGAGTGGATTTTTAACTCCCTTACAGGATAAATTGATTTTCCTGTTCTTCAGGGAAGTTGTAGAGCTTCCTTTGATCTTTTTATTGACATAAAAATTGTCAAATTTGGAGTTCGAGATCTAGAGTTATGATTTTTGGAAAATTAGGTTTTATCAATAGATTTGAAGTTTTGTTCCTTGTTTTTAATCCGACCCTTTTGCAATCTTTTGTTTATAATTCCTTTGTCCGACATCCGTTTGACTTGATTTTTGAAGCGTGGGATTTCTAAGACATTTAGCTACTTTTTCATGTGGAATTATGATTTTTAGGAGATTAAATGGCAAGATATTATTTTTAATTAAGTGATGTTGGAAATTTTCTAAACATGGTTCAGTAGTTTGAGAAATTCGGGAGCTGTGGAGTTCCGATTGAGTTGATTCTTGAGGAAAAATAAAATTGAGATATGGAGCTACAAATCATATGAAGGAATTGATTTCAATTTAGCCCCTAAGTCTTTCAATTTCTGAATTGAAGTTCGGATAAGTGTTCAGTCTTAATCTCTGAACATGGTTCAGTATTTTGGAGATATCGGGAGTTATAGAGCTTCAATCAAGTTGAGTCTTGAGGAAAAATAAAACTGAGACAGGGGGCTACAAATCATGTGAAGGGATCGAGTTTCAATTTAGTCCCTAAGGCTGTCAATTTTTGAGTCAAATTTAGTGTTACTTTTTAGTCGTGGTTTTGTATGGTCTGTACGTATTTTGGCTATAACTTCCTCAATTCTGAACCGAATTGAGTAATTTTGGTGTCATTTTTAAAGAGGTGACATAGAGGAACACTTCTCTAGAAGTAAGTGTTACCAAATTATTTCGTTTTCCCACTCAAAATTAGGAGGAAAGGTGTCAGATTTTCAAGAAAGTGTGCAAGGGCATTTTAGGTACATCACTTAAAGGGGTAAGATTGTAGGCTTTGATGGAGGGGCATTTTAGTCAATTTTCTATCATTAAATGACATGACAAGAGTGCTGTCGTTTTAGACAGGAGAAAATCAAAGAGAAGAGTGAAAAGCACGAAGAAAAGAAGGAGAGAAGAGAAAGGAGGAGAAGCTCGTCGGTGAAGGAGAAGGAGAAGAAGAGAGATGCAAGGTTTCGGTTTTTTATGGGTTTTCTAAGGGATTTTCGATGCTTTTCAAGGGGGAAGGAAGGAAGAAGATGAAAGCTTTATTATGGGCAAGAAAATCCGAAAATAGAGAAGAGAAAAGGTAAGTTCGAAATTGTTGGATCTTTGAGATTTTGCTTAGTTCTTAGTTTAGATAGCTTGCTATTGGTATGGATTTGTGTTTTCTAAGGTTAATGTAAGTGATTATGCCCAATTTTTGGGATTTGGGGTTTTTGGAAATTGTTGATTTAGAAAGCTTGGAAATATGATGAATTGGTGAATTCCTAAGTTAATTTTGAGAATTATGATTTTTACGATGTTGAATTTGGGTGAATTGGTTTAGGAAATTTTATGTTGGAAGAAAGAACGAAGCTATGGGAAAATTGAGGATTGGGACAAGCGTCTAGCGTCAATTCGAGGTGGGTAATATGTTTATTCTTTGAATTATAAGCTAACTATGCATTTTCGAAAAATCAAGAAGAGAAACGTTTTGAAAATTATTATTTCCGAATGATTAACTTCGTTGTCTTTGAAAGGATTTAAGAAATTACTAATGATGGTTCCTAAATGATTTGATAATTGCAAAAAGCATTGCATTATTTGATTTTAATGTGTGAGCATTCTTTGGTTTTTAAATGATTAAAGAATGTGATTATGTGTCAATTGTTGCATTCTATTTGTAGTTGATGAGTTAGAAAATGATTAGATGTTTAGGAGTGAGGTTGTTGCCATTTGAATTGTGTTTGGATATATATGTGGATTGGATTGTGTTGTGGAAGATTGGAGATTGAGTTTTTGTGCAGGTATATGGAGTTTGGATGAGAAAAATTGAAGTTTGGCTAGTTGAATTTTCAAAGGAGATGCTGTTAAATTTTTGCAAAATTTGGCAGAAACTTCGCTTAGGTTTTAGGCCCTCTTAGAGCTTGAATTAGAGGGGGAGGTCTTCTTAAAGATTGTAGAACATGTTTAGAGCTTTCCAATGATATATCATTTGTCACTTTTGGACTTAGGATGAAGAAGTTATAAGAGTTGAAAGTTTTCAGTTACTGTTGATAAGGGTTATAATTGTGCAGTACCTTTGGAAGGGTTTTTCACCCTCTTAGAGTCTGTTTTGATTTTTTCTTCCTTCATAGAAAATGTAGATCATCTTTTCATCTTTCCAATGGTGTATAATATGTAATTTTTGGAGATAGGAATAAGAAGTTATGAAGTTTGGAATATTGTTGTTACTGTTCACGGATACTGTTCCATTGGTGAATTTTACTGTTCATATGGTCATTTTAGGCAGTAAATTAGAGTGAGTTTTTACCTCCTTTAATGACAAAATTGATGTTTGCTCCCTTCATGAAATTTGTAAAGCATCTTTTCATCTTTCCATTTAGGCAAAATGTGACATTTTTCGGTTACTGTGTTAATAGATATGATCTTTCAAACCTCTGGCATTGTGTAAGACATTTTCAAGTTAGGCAGTAACTTTGGATTAGTTTTTGGCTCCTTTAGAGACAGATCTAGTTCTTAAGCTCTTCATAGAAGTTGTAGAGTTTCTTTTAGCTGTCCATTGATACCAAGTATGTTCAATTTGGAGTTCTGCGGAGTTATGAATTGGGGAAGTTGGGTTGTCGGAAGAAAGAGAGACCAGAGTTTCCTTGGAGAATAATTGTGCATTGTGATTTGGAATGTGGTTGAATTATGATTTTAAGAAATTGTTATGATTTTTGCATTCCTTGTTTGTGCATTATTGAGAAATTGAATATGAATGTGATGGTTATGCGAATGACAGATGATTTGAGATTTCATTTGAATTGTTATATGAATGTATGTGAAATTGTGAATGTGAATGTGTCAAGTATTGACACGATATGATGATATGTTATGACAAATTTTAAAATCAAGATTTCGAAATGTGCCTTCGGGCAATCCGAATTTTCGTTTTCGATTATGTGTTATGTGGGTTTAGTCAGATCCCATAAGTGGGACGAGTGCGCACTTGTCTATTTTTAAAGCCTTCTCCCGGTTGCCCGCTAGTGGCACTGGAGTTCCGATCTCGGACTCCCATAAGTCACGGCTACACCAGACTGCGATGCGGGAAGGTGTAGTACGTTCCGTTCACGGCTGCACAGGACTGCTATGCAAGAATGTGCAGTACGTTCTGTTTTGGACCGAACCAAACCATTTGATGTGTTGTATGTTTTGTTTTGTTTATAAGTGTGATACATTGCATGATTTGATCGATGTTTAAGAAATATGAAAGAAATTAAGATTTACACGATTTCAGATCGTTTGGAATTCGATTCAAATTACTTTGCTTCGTTCTTCGATTTCTGTTTTCGATATTGGTGTCGTTCTTTTGTTATCCGATTTTCCGATCCGATTTGTTAGCGTTCACTTTGTTATCCGCTTCTTTGCTTTCTTTTACGTTTGTATTTTTGTTGTTTGTTTCCGAATTCGGTTTCATTCTTTACGCTTCCGCACTTTGCTTCGCAATTCGTTTTCCGTTTTTCGGTTGGGGTCCGGTTCCGAGATCGGGTCCCAACATGGGAGGTAGTTAAGGGAGATTGGTGGGGAAAAATTTTGAAGTTAGACGTCTCACCAAATGATAAGGAATTTATGTGGCGTGCTTTGCGGAATATTTTACCAACTAAGGAGAGGTTAAAGAGGAGAGGAGTTAAGGTTGATTTAGGGTGTACATGGTA
>JANIHZ010000003.1:33990249-34003027 GCA_027478365.1 Erythroxylum rufum | reverse complement strand
TTATACATAATTTTTATTGATAATTTATTTTAATTTATTAAATATATAATGTTGAATTAAATTATTCATAATTTTTATTAAAATTTAAATAATTAAATAATATAGTAAATAATATTATAAAAATAAAAACAAAAAACAAAAACCACTTTTTATGGTTTTCATAATTTTTGAAAACCAGAAGAAACCAAAACTAAAAACAAAAACTAAAAACTCAGATAAGTAAGCCTTTCTACTGAATTTGAAAACAAAAATCAAAAATAAAAAAGGGAAACAAACACCCCCTAAGTATCTTTCTCTTGGCTTTATTAATCAAGTGTAAGTGTACAAGAAGTGCATGATTTATAAGAATTTAAATAATGTTGACTTTAGCAAATGATCAACTCATGTTTAAATATTTCTTTTTTTCTAAAGGCTTGGCTTTGAGTTGTCAAATAAAATTAATAATAATTAAGATTAGTTAGAAGAAAACTTGTGACTTTGTGTTTTTCAGGGATGGCAATGGGCCGACCCATAGACCCAGGCTCAAGTGTTTTCAATAGGCCGACCTATGGGTTGCTCAGGTCGAGATCACCTCGAGGTCCAATTTTTTTAAACAAACGACATCGTTTTACTTAAAAGAGATGGGTCTCAGGCCCCAATAAAAAAAACGTTGTTTTCTTCTTCAAATTAATGCTTGACTTTAGCTTGACTTCCCCTCTCTGTTAACATTTCTTTCTCACATCTGTTTCCTTTCTTTATAGTCTTATTCATGCTTATTTTTATCTATTTTTGGAACCAAATTTTAATTTTTTTTTACCATTGTTAGACCATATTCTTACCATTTCTACTTATGTTCTCTACCCTTTTAAACTCTGTCGTTGACCTTTCTCTCAACCAAAATAAAATTTCTCAATCCTTATAAGCCTCGAACCATCCATTAACTATAAAACTCTATTATGCATCTTCCACTCCTTTTGAATTAATCTCCCTTTCCCCATCTTAGCTTGCACCACCTGTTCCCACTCTCAGACTTAACCTAAAACTTAGCTAGAAATAGTTTAGAGGACTTTTGACATGTTCAACTCAACTACTATTCTCCATCTTCTCTGGAAGGAAATGCAAGAGTGGCAGCTCTTACTAAAATTCTAAAAGAGGTCAACAAATGGTCCTTCATCCTAGTTAGTTTTTTCCTTAGTAATAGGCCAACTTTTTCTCTCCTTCACAGGTGGGCCATGAACCAATGGAAAGTATAAGGACTAAAGGATGTGTTGTTAAGTGAAGATAATCTCTTCTTTGTCATCAAATCCAAAGTAAAGGCTCAATTAACTATAGAGGTTAGACCTTGGCACATGAGAAATAAGTCATTCTTTTTGCAATTATGGCAACATGGTATGCAACTTGAGTGAGTGTACCATAATAGAGCTTCCCTTTGGATCAAATTTCATAATATTATGTTGAAATATTAATCCATAAGGTAATTAATCTATCTATTAAGCTACATTAGGCAACCTATAGGCATGGATGAAGCAACAACTTCTCTCAAAAGGATTGGATATGTAAGAATGTATATATTAGTGGACATGAAAAAGATATGTAAGAGTTTATAACTCTCCTTAAGCTTTGCTTAAATGATGCTCTCACTGATGATTTAGTTGGTATCCAACTAGTGTAGAGCTTACTAAGGTCTGGAAGCCCATAGGTAGAAAGTTCAGTAAGGGGGACTATATTGAAGTTTTGGGACTGGAAGCAGATGAGATTAGGAGTCAAGAAGTTCACCTCCCTCATATTCTTATTAAACTAGCTAAAAAAAGAACCAGTGAGTGGTAATAACTCTTAATCAAGTATACAGAGGAAGTCAGATCAGACACATACTATTTCTCAGTCAGTTAATATAAGACACATACTATTTCTTAGTCAGTTAATATTCCTTTGTCGCTAATTAACAATGTAAACTTCAATAGCCCTCAAAGATAAAAAATTCTAGAGGATCAAGAGCCTAGTTCCTTAGGTAAAGAAAGCCTTAAACATGACATGAGAAAGAGATCTGATAAGAAGAAAAAAACCAAAGTCTCTAAAAGCCTTAACAAACAATAATGAATCTCCTCATATGGGACGTTAAGAGCATCAATTGCTTTTTTTTTAAAAAAATTATACTTAGAGATTAAATTAAAGAAATAAAGTATATGGTTATAAGCCTTTTTGAGATAAAGCTAAAGAGAGACAATTGTAAGAAGCTTTCAGTTTTGGAGAATAACTGGTGATTATTGTCTAACCATCAACATCATAATAATAAGTGAATTATTTAGACTTGTTATCCAAACAAAATAAATATACAAGTTCTAGAGAGATTTGATCAACACATCCATGTCTCTGCCAATATAATACAAGACTTAAACAAATACCTCCTTAACTTGGTTTAAAGATCAAACTTGGCATTCCAATGAAATAAGCTTTAAAAAAAATTAAAAAAAGCTTCACCCAGTTGTCAACTTACTTTGGATAGTTAATAGGATTCCAAAAATATCCTATATCCATTTAAAGTCGATGGAAATATTTGCTTGAGAAATTATAGTGAAGAATTTAGAGAAAGAGTGGAACACTTAGAAGTTACTAACTCGAAGATAGAGTGTAAATTCTTTACTTGGAGTAATAAGCAAAGTGATAGGTAGCTTATTAGAAAGAAGTTAGATAGAGCTTTAGTTAATAAAGAATGGATATTAAAATCTCTAGGTACTAAAACAATCGTTGTGAATTTCCATTTCTCAAATCATTATCCAATTATTGTTCAAAATATATTCAAAAATATTATAAGAAAGGCACGCTTTATATTCAACAATTACTTGGTTGAAATTGAGGGCTTTAAAGAAACCATTATAAAAGTTTTAGATACACCTATTTATGGATGAAATAGATTCATTCACTTAAAAAAGCTCTAGGCAAGTGAAACATGAATTGAAGATGCTCAAATGCTCTAATACCCTGAAACAGAAAAAGTTCCGTCATATGCCCAGTTGTGACTAAAATGAGCTCAAGATGCTCTATACCTCTGTCCAAGTGAAGAAAGGACTTTTGGAGGATAAAAATGCACCTATTTAATTCTTTAAAGCTTTGGAAATCCATTCCTCATTGTTTTAACATAAATCAAGGATATCTTGTCTTAAATATGGCTTTGAAAACACCTCTTTCTTCTTCAAATCAATAATAGTTAAAAAAACCAAATAGAATCTCCTCTATCATGAAATCAATAGATGTCAAACTCAAACTCAAACTCAAGAGGAACTGAAGAAAAATGGCCTTTGAATACTTCAAGAACTCTTTATGATCTCATCTAGTGTGTTATCCTCTTTAAGGCTCCTAAATTGTTTTACAACACATCATATCTTTGAAGTTGAAGTTAAATTCCTGACTTAACACTTTAGTGTTGCGGATATAAAAAAAGTTTTCTTTAACCTAAAACTAGGTAAAGCCTGAGACTAGATAGTTTAAATACTTTATCTTTCAAAAATATTTAGCATCTTATTAAAGATATGATGATTAAAGCAATCCAATAATTCTTTATAAGTGGTAAAAGTTATAAGAAAATCAATAAAACTTATTTTTTACTCATTCCAAAGATCAATACCTAAACATTATTTAAGACTTCAAGTCTGTTTCATGTTGCAAAATCCTTTATAAAATCATTACTAAACTCATTGCTTCTAGATTGAAATTGGTGTTAAAAAACCTTATCCGTGAAACTCAAAAGGATGTTATAACTAGAAGGTTAATTAGAGATAATATACTCTTAGCACAAGAACTTATCAAAGGCTATAGAATGAATAATTCATCCAAAATTTGTTCTATTAAGTTGGGTTTTCACAAAGCATTTGGCTTTATTGATTTGAATTATATCTTACATACATTAGAAGAATTTTATTTTCCGCTAACATTCATCAATTGGATAAACTAATGTATCTCAACTACTTTTAGTATTTTTGCGAAAGGGGAACCCGTAAAGTTGTTTAGAGGTAGGAAAGGACTAAGATAAGTGATCTTAATTTCCTATATCTCTTCATCTTATTTATGGAATCACTCTTTAGGCTTATAGCTTAGATAATTAAAAATGAATAAAAGCTTTAAGTTCCATTCAAAATGCAACAAACTGAAGATAATTAGCCTAGCTTCTACAATGACTTATTATTGTTCTCTAGATCGATGATAAGTCTATCTTAACCCTAATATCATCTCTACACACATCCAAACTGATGCCTCATCTATCTATCAATACGAACAAAATCTATCTCTTAATCTTAGTTAGGGTAAGACATATGGCTCCATGGCCCTCTTTAATCACTGGTTTAAGAATTTAAGAATCTCCCTTTATTTATCTAGGTCTAACAATTATCTTAATAAGAATTAGATATGCAAATTGCTTGACATTATTAGAGAGCATTTAGAGGAGGATAAGCTATTAACGTAAGATATCACTTATATATTTTACTAGAGTTAAACGTATTAACTCTATCCTTAATTTCCTTAATATCCTTTTGACATTGCATATATTATTCTCTATAGGGGTTGATTAAAGATATAGAAAGGTTGTTTAAAAACTTTCAATGGTTAGGAATGCAAAGTAAGAAAACTTATCATAAAGTTAAATAGGAAAAGATTGTTATTCTAAAAAAATCAAGGGATTTAGGTTGTAACATCTCATTTCTATACTAAGGGCTAGAACCCTAGATTTGTGCAATTGAGAAATAGCAATGAGATATTAGAAAAATGCATTTCATGCTCATCATAATATTAGCATACACACACATGAAACTTGATTATTGCACATATTACAATGAATTGTTCATGCACTCCTTTGACATTTTTTAGGTATAAATGACTGTTTTAATGCGATTATAATGTGAATTATGGATTATGTGTCTTAAAAATTGAGTTAGAGTGTATAAGTAGTGAATTAGAATTTTTGGTAAAATATGAGAATTTTCTAAAATTTAAGGATATTTTTGGATTAGGAAAAATGCCAAGTGGCAGAACAATTGATGAATAGTAGTAGAAATAAGAGTCAAATGGCAGTGAAAATTTTTATAAATGACATTAGGATTTAATGACAAGTGTCATTGAAAATTGGGTTGAAAATTGGAGACAAATAGGCTAGCTTATTAAAAGACAAAAATGGGACCACAGGAAAGTGACATGTGTCACTACCACTCACCACTTACTATTCTTTTACCTAAATTAAAGACCATATTGTGGTCTTTCACTTGTCATTTGCGATACTTGCTTCTTTTCTTGATTTTGTTCATTTTCTCTCATCATCTCATTCTTCTCTCCATCTACGAAACTCTTACCACCCTCATCATGTTGATTTTTGTCTGACTCTTTCACTTTATTCTGTAAGATTTGTTGTCTTCTCCATCTTGTTACTAAAAGACCTAACCCTTCTACCTTGAATGATGATGATGATCATGTATGTTGGAGAAGCTAGGGTTAAGTGTTATTTGAAGACAATGAAGCTAAACAAGTAAGTATAAGCATTACTGTTCTTGATTTGTTAAATGAAACATGTATGATGATAGTTGGTGATAAAATGATCGTAAAGAAATGAATATGTTTATATCTTATTTTTCTATGATTTATGAACAATAATGTATGATTTGGTATTGAGATGATTTATAGTTAGAATTAATCCAAAAATGAGGTATAAAGAAGTGCAGAAAAATTGAGTTGTAATGGATATTTTCATATTCTATTTTTGATGTATAAAAACGTGGATCATTGATTATTTTAGAAATGGATTGGATTGAGTATTGAAGTTAAAGAAAAGGCAAGTGTAGTGTCTTGAAAAGAGAGGAACTAGGATGGAAGTTTACAGACAAAGTGATAATGGTGTTTAAAATGTGCTGGAATAAGTTAGCTGTAACATTTTCGCTAGATATGCATCTGTATTTTAGCCATGAAATGATATGTAGATATCCAAATCAAATGAATTTTGATTTAGATTAAATTATAGACATATGGCTACATTTTTTGTGAAGACATCGAATTCAAATTCCATCTTTAAGAGTTTCAAAGATTGACTTGAAGTTGAGTATAGGGTGGAGTAAATTGATGGATGAATACATGTGTTTATGTTCTGTTTTGAGAGTATGAAAACCATGAGTGATGAGTTATTATGTAGATGTTATAAGTGGTGAATTAAGGGCATAATGAAATTGAAATTTATGTTAACCAAGATGTTGAGTTATGCTCTTGAAATGAGATGAATTAAGGTGATAGTTAGAAGTGAAATAAAAGTATATGTTCTGTTTTTAGTATTCATGATCAATCATGGACTATATTTTGTTTATGGATGATATTAAGTTGAAATGAAGTTAAGAATGATGGGAAAATGATGAGTATTAAATTAGAAATGATAGAACAAGCATATGATGTTGAATGTAATAAGTAAAGAATTAGGAATCTGGAAACTAAGGATGCAATTGGATATATATTGGGGTAAGAGGCATAACTTTTTTTTTAATGTAGAACTTAGATTAAGGTATTTTAAGTATGTTTTCGAAGAGGACTTTGAGTTCTACAACTTCTATGAAGACCTCGAGAAGAGATTTTGCTTTCTAGAGGTCAAAATTTCATATTTCTGTAAGTGACTTGTAATGTTCCACTCAGCGGACATGGAAGTCCGCCCAGGAAACATTCACTGGCCATTTGGTCTTAACTTAGGCTAGGATGGGGTTTGAATTGAACCTAGAATGATGCTTGGATTAAATGACTAATGTGTGATATGTTTGAAGTGATAATAGAGGTTATAACATAGTGAATGAATTGATAATATCAAAGTACCAAAGGCATTAGTATAATGGGAATGAAGATGTTCATATGATTATAGTTATGTTTCAAAGGAGTTGAGTAATATATATGAAGTGCTTAAATGTGAATAAGAATTGGGTAATATAAGAGCATATAATGTTAAAAAAGGAATGACAAGAAATTGAGTTATTATAATAGAATATCCAAGTGTTCTTGAGGTGTAAGCCTAAGGATAAGCTAGACACCTATAGAAGATAAGGATTGAATGGTGAACTTAGAATGATCAAGTACAAATGAAGTGTAAACCTAAGTTTAACTAAACATATATGAATTATGAAATGAGAATGAGCATAAGATGTGAATTTAGATAATATATCTGGGATTGTCATTGGGCATGTATTATACATAACACATATACATATGTATGTGATTAAGTGTTCATAATATTGTGCAATTAATAATGTGTGTGCAATATGTGTATTGCATAATGATGATATAGGATATAATGTCCGCATCCAGACGTTTCCAGATCATAGAAGCTAATGCTAATCTGGAGCGTACTATGAGTACCCTAAATGGTCTCACTTGATTATTTGTTGTTTTAAATTCTGTATTGAATTATTTTGTGAATGTGTTTGTGTTGATTCCG
The DNA here is from genome assembly GCA_027478365.1 of Erythroxylum rufum. Classification (NCBI taxonomy): domain Eukaryota; kingdom Viridiplantae; phylum Streptophyta; class Magnoliopsida; order Malpighiales; family Erythroxylaceae; genus Erythroxylum; species Erythroxylum rufum. The sequence continues at coordinate 33,995,601 of JANIHZ010000003.1, read as the reverse complement.
GACTTTGAAAGTCCGAGGTGTTTGATGCTTGAATAAGATATTGGAAGTGCTCATTATATGTGAATCTGACTAAAATAAGTGTACTCAACATTTTTGTTAAATGTCAGACCAAGGTCTGATGATAAATGTGTTCTGAATGTGAAACTAAAATTTGATGACGGTTGAAAAATATGTAAATGTGATGCATTTCATTACATGAATGCATGAAAGATAAAGACAGTTGTGACTAGAGTCGCCAGTGAAAAGAGCTTAAAGCTCAGAATCTGATAAGAGCCTTTGGCTCAGTTATTATTGTACTCGGTATTTACTAAGAGATATGGGACGTTATCTGATATAAGCTCGGTATCCATAAGGGATATGAGCTAGTAAAAAAGCACTTGGTTACAAAAAAGTAATAAATGAAAGTGAGTCTCATGTGCATTGCATTTATAATTGATATGTGTATTTTAGATGATTGAAATGATCGGTTTGACTACTCTGAATGTGATATGTGATGCTAAATGATAAATAAAATGATATGAATTATGTGGTTATATATATGTTGATGTGTTGTATGAGTTGAGTGAACCATCGAAGATGGTTACCTCACTGAGTTCGCAGAGCTCACCAAAATTACAACCTTATTTTTCAGGCTAATAAGAGTTAACCCGTTAAAAACATGGGAGTCTAGCCACTGCATTCGAGTAAGAAATAGAGGTCAGGAACAATTCGCGCCTGCATATGTATTTCATTGTTTTGTATCAAAATGTGTATTCACAAATACTGTACCATGTGTATATGAATGATTTTGTAATGTAATGACATTATGACTAAAATGTTTTGTATCTAAAATGGGCCCCAGTGACCAGCGAAATTATGATGAGTTGTATAATGATTGTAACTTTTGTGATTGAAAATGTTTATGAATAAAATGGGCCGAAATTGATTATTGATTTTTCGCATATTCGTGCATTATTTTTTTAAAAAATTGTTATTAGTTCGATTGTTGACTGTTCTAGCATGTCACTCTCATAGAGTATGTTCTCGAATACCATCGGTATATTCGGGGATATGCCCTATGAGAGTGAGGTGCTACAATTTAGTATCAGATCCCATATTTGGTATCTTACATGGGTAATTTTTTCAAACTATGTGTCGAGATACATGCATTTTAGACATGTCATAGCAAGCTGTAACAACTGATCCCCAGTATGAGTCACATTTGCATGGGTCAAACGCATGAACATTTGTTAAGTGTTTGAGTTGACAGAAATAGTGAGAAGAATGATGATCTTTCAGAATGTGAGCAAATAAAAGTTTGTGGATATCTAGATATGAGAAATAGTATATGGTTCGATATGATAGATAAAGATTCAACACAATTGTATTCGTGGATGTATTATTGAATATGATATCAATATTGTACTGTAGTGATATATCCTCGAATGTGATATAGATGTGAAAGCATTGTCATAGATTGTTTGAGGAAAATAAAGATATAAGTAGAAATGATGAGATTAAAGTATACAAGTAGAATGGAATGAAAACAAAAATTTATTATAACCTTAAGAAGATGAACTTGGAACTGAAATGGTTGTTTGATTAATGTCACAAGAGTTATGATCCACAATAAGAATATGTTAGTAGAATTGAGATCATAATTTTAGGATGATTATGCATCTATAAATCTAAATTGATTGTGAACATACGTATGTATGATGATATAATGGTATTTGGAAGGTGAGATAATGATGGCGACCTATGTAAAGGTTGTCAAGGTTAAGTTTTGTGAGTACATATCTAATAATGGGATCACCATGATAAGTGAGAATATTGAGCACATATGTATTATATATATGGAGATGATATAGGAAGCAATCTATGACTTATTGAATATTGTTAGTCATAGTTCCCATAGTTCAAAGTCTAAGATGAATTAGAGTAACACATGAAAGTGCTTATAATGATTGACCGGGGATTTATTGAGATTGTTAATGATGTTACTATACGTGATGAATTCGAGGAAAAAGAAGAAGGGCATGATCGTGGCATAGTCCCCATGATCGAGGACAAGTGTAAAAGGAGAAGTGTTATCCATAATCAAATGAGATTAAGGTATCCTTAGCATAAGTTATTAATTGGTGAATTGTCATAAATACATCTCTAGATAAGATGTAATGATCTTGATAGTATATACCAAGGTATAAGAGTAAACGAATCTACTTAATGCTTCATTGAGCCTTATTATAAAGGATATTCTGATCATATAAATTATGACAGAAATTGATCTTATTAAGATATTATGAATAGTTGAAATTGATCTTTTTGAGGTACTAAGAATGGCTGATAAGCAATGATGAAAACAATTGATTGATAAAGATTACATGAACATTATAGATGATATTAGCAAGAAATCTTCTTTCGAAGAAGAATTTCACCAAATTAAGTTAAGTAGACCAGATGGTTTATTTTAAAGAATTATCAATGAAGGAATTAATCAGAAATGAATATGTAATGAATCAAAAGTGAATATTAGAGTCCCATTTCTAACGTAGACTTAGGCATAAGAGGTAGAATACGCTATTGAGAGTGTACACATTTTGTTTGATGTAAAGTATCCAACTAAGTGATTAAATTTTTGAATTTAAGGAGATAGTATTGCTAACGTGAGGAAAACTTAGGTCCACACTATATTCTATGTAAATATGTTCAGGAGATACAAATTATATTTGATGCATGTTACCAACGCAGGAAGTTAAGATTATAAATAAATTGCAATGTGTAGAGAAACTAGTTTGAATAAACAGACATTAGAATAAGTGAATGAAAAATAAGAGGAAATCGAATGAATGGAGAAAATCATTCGAGAAAAGGAGTCAATTAGGAAACCAAAAAAAAGAGATAATATTACCTTATTGAAGAATTAGTTACTTAAGGAATTACGAGAACTAATTATGGGCACATTGAATTTTGACAATATCTGCTGAAGTTAACAATGCCCTCGACAGTATCATGGTATTAAAGAATAAAGTGTCCCAATTTTGATTGGATCAGTTAGTGACTATGATCATTGATGATATATTGAATGTATTTGAAAAGTTGAAAAGAATATTTTGAGTATTTAAGGTAAATCTTACATATCATGAAGATATAAACAATTATATGCCAAGTTCAATAAGAGTGAATCTTAGCTTGATTAAATAAAATGTTGGGTCTTATAGTATCTGAAGATGGCATATTGGGAGTCCCAAAGAAGATAGAGGTAATGATGAAGTGAGAAACTCCAAGGAATTTATAAGGGATCCGAAGCTTTCTAGAATTAACTGGAAATTAGATATTATCAGAGGTTGTCGAAGGGTTTTGACTGATCTTAGCCCTTTGACAAAAATGTATGAGGAAAAATGTGTAAATCATATGACTGATGATTGTAAAAAGAATTTTGAGGAATTATAACACCGATGTTAATTATATCGTTTGGATTTGGAGATTTTGTAGTATATAATGATGTTTCGTACTAGAGATTAAGATGCAATCTATTGCAGCATAATAAAGTGATTTTGTATGCATATAGACAATTAAAGTCCCATAAATTGATTATTTGATACATGATTTAGAACTTACTGCAATAGTAAGTACTTTAAGAGCTTGGAGACATTATATGTATAGCGAAACATTTTGGATCTATATATAAATATACAGATCATTTAAGTTTGAGGTAATTATTGAGTTTGAAAGGATTGAATATAAGATCGAGACAATGGATAGAATTACTGAAAGATTATGATTGTGCAAATGAGTATTTCCTAGTAAAGCTAGTGTTGTAATCTGATTCACTAAACAGAAAATTCAATGACGGAATAACTTAAATCCAGATATTAAGGTTACCAAACCCAGTGCAATAAAGGCCATAGAATGTTTAGTTGAATTTTGGGCAAATCAAAATACTATTAGCTATTAAATTTAAGATCATTTTCACATGAAAAGATTAGCAAAGCCCAAATTGAGAATTCAGAATTTGCCAATCTTACTGAGAAATTGAAAATGAATTCGAATTTTGGGTTTGAATTGGAAAATGATACTTTGTGATTAAAATAAGGAGTATGTGTACCTAAAGGAGATGATTGAGAAAAGAGATTTTTGGATAAAATACAAATGGTAACCTATGCTATACATCTTAGTAAGAATACGCTGAAATAGTATTTAACGGCTAAGGATGTAGAAGCAAGTGACTGCATATATAAGTTGCCAACAGTCTTAACTGTTGGAGATATGCTTTAGGCTTATATTTTAGAGTTCATAGAACATAAGGTTAATGTATAGTTCTAATTGACTTTAAGTATAACAATAATTATCACAGTGATATTGTTAGAATACTGTATGAGGCATTATACGACAGAAAGAGTCGTCCGCCTTTATATTGTGATGAATAAGGCTTAAAAATAGTTGAAGGCCATAATTGATTGGAGATGTTGTTGATAAGTGAAATTGATCTGTATTAGAAATTAAGTGATTCAAGAAAGATAAACGAGTTAGGTGGACCAATACTGAAGGTATGTAATATAGTGAGATATACATAAAAGTTAAGTGTACTAACACTAAAGAGATGTGAAATATCAGTAAAAGGTGAAATAATTATGAGAGTAATTCCATGGAAAGGTGTGCTCAGATTAGGAAAAAGGGGGAGTTAAGCCCGACATAAATTGGTCCATATGAAATTATTGTGAGAATAGGATCATTGACTAATGAGATAGTATTACTAATAAAAGATGTTTCAGAATCACACAGTGTTACATAGATATGTTTAGGAAATACCATTATAATCCGATATATGTGTTATTGATACCGGAAGTGAAATTGTGAGTAATCCAAAATATATTAAGGAAACAGTTAAAATAGTGTGGTATTTAAATAAGTAATCAAAAGATCGATTGATTTCATTAACTATAGTTAATTGGAAGAAATTATTTGAGTGGTAAAGCTAAATGGGAAACGGAGGAGAATATAAGGAAATAATACCCCTGCCTTTTTGATTAATTAGATAAGAATTTCGAGGATGAAATTTATTAAGGGGGAGAATTGTAACATCTCGTTTCCATACTAAGGGTTATAACCCTAGATTTGTGTAATTGAGAAATAGCAATGAGAGATTAGAAAAATGCATTTCATGCTTATCATAATGTTAGCATACACACACGTGAAATTTAATTATTGCACATATTACATTGAATTGCTCATGCACTCATTTGACATTTTTTGGGTATAAATGACTATTTTAATGCAATTATAATGTGAATTATGGATTATGTGTCTTAAAAATTGAGTTGGAGTGTATAAGTAGTGAATTAGAATTTTTGGTGAAATATGAGAATTTTC
>JANIHZ010000003.1:33824530-33844557 GCA_027478365.1 Erythroxylum rufum | reverse complement strand
ACGAATTTTCATTTTTCTTTGCACAAGAATAACTCACCACCATTCTAATCTTCCAAGAAAAGATTCGGGGTCCAACAACCAAACACATCAAGGTATCTCAAAAATATCATATTGAAGCTCTAAGGATTATTCTAACCCATAAAACACTTAAAATACAAATAAATCACAAGCTAACACAATTCTATCCTAAACATATACTAAGCAATCAAATAAACGGCTAAACACATATCAAATTATACCTTAAAATATGATACATTTCACACCTATCAACAGAATGTAGGAACCCTTCCAAATAATATCGAATCTAACCCAAAGGAATGGATCATGGCCGTTACTCAGACCCAAGAAAAGAAACTAAAACATATGAAAGAAGATTGAGACAATGGAGAAGGATAAGCAACTATGGAATTCCTTCCAAGTGAGCTCGTAATTAAGCTAATCAAGGAACCTTGACCTGAATTTTCGTGCCTTATTCTAACTCAGCGGAAGTCAAATTCAAGTAAGGCAATGAGGAATTATAAGGAGGTTGAATTAAACAATGTTGAGGACATAACGGAATAACTACAAACGAGGCTCACACTAAGGGAATCAATTAAGAAGAAAGTTAAAGAGCTCATAATGGAAGAAAACCCTAATAAAGCACAGAAAAAGAGGACCCAGGGGACTTTTACATTCCTTGCAGTATTAATGGAGTTAAAATAGACAAGGAATTCGTAGATTTAGGAGTAAGTATTAATATGATGCCCTATACCTATAGTCAAAAATTAGGATTAGAAGAGTTAGAACCCACTACGCTGCTAGTGATGAATATGGACAAAACAGTTCATCGATCGAAGAGTATTATTAAGGATGTGCAAGCACAAATCGATATACTTACCTTCCCTATAGACTTTTTTGTATTGGCTATTGGGGAAGATGTGAAAACCCCTATGGTCCTTGGATGACCATTCTTGGCTACTGCTCACTTAATAATTGACGTTGATGGGGTGAACTAACTCTGAGGGTCGGAAAGCAACAAATAACGTTCACTGTGTTAAAGAATGATAACAATTCTCCCTTACTTCTAGCTAACATCAAAGAAACTGAACCTCGAGGACAATGGGAAGATATTGAGGATCCTGGGAATGCATTTAGAAAGAAACAATCACGCAGGAGAAAGCAAAGGAAGGTGGAGCAGAAGGAAGGTTAAACCCAGGGCATGGTAAGCTTATGTGCAAATGGTAAGATTGATGACTGAGCTACCATTGCACGATTCATTTGAACCACTTTGAGCACATAAAGAGCATCAAGCTACCGACATTAAAAGAAGCGTTGCATGGGAGGCAACCCATGGATTGTTAATTCCTTTGACGTTTAGATAGTTTGAATTCCGTAGTTAGGTTATTCCATTTCCAAATAAGGTCGAGAAGGTATAGGACTTCGACATGAATGAGATGATTGGGGAAGTAAGCAAAAGAGCTATAAAAGAGTTAGTAAGGAACCTTAGGAACGTATAGAAGGACAAAAGAAGAAGAAATTAGAAATTGGTGAAAACCTGCAGCAAGGTAAAACTATCCATGCGATTTTCAGCTAAAATTTTTACCATTTCACCCTTCCTTCACTGATATATTTATTTCATACTTCATTTTTTCACTCACTTTCATTTTAACTTTATCTCTCTAAATTAGAACCTCCAAACACTCTCTCTTCTCTCTAGCCGATTTCCAAATTTCTATTTTATTCCAACTTCCATCTACTTGCAATCCAGTATGTCGCGCATTAAGTAGTCAACGAAGTGCAATCAATCATTGGGACAAAATTAAGTCTCAGAACGAGGGCGAAGGAATAAGGTGGAGAATTTCAAAGCACCCTTCCTAATCTACACAGAGGAGGAAGGTATCTGTTTCCAATCCCTTAATGTCAAACAAATAATAGTTCTAAAATATTTTGATTTTGATACGCTTGATAGGCTAGAATTGCAAGATAGGGTAGAGCATTTAGCAAAAAGAATTCAATGAGCTAAGTTTATACACTTCCAATATCTTGTCTACCAAGAGCTCATTCTCGAATTCTTCACTTCCCTTTATTTCGAACAGAGTAACCCTAAAGAAATGTGGTTTAGGTTACGAGGACAAACTTATAAGCTGAACATTGAAATCATGTGTGATATCTGTGATTTCCCCGAATCTTCCATTATCGATCAGCAGGATGATTTTCATACTTCTTACTATTAGAATGAGCTCACTGAGTTAGAGCGATTCGACACTAAGAATGCACACAACAACATTATACGAACCCAAGAACACTTGTTATTGCACAAATTCAAGTGTCAAATGGTTTTTGATAAATTAGAGACCAACAAGTGCTTAACAAACGAACTTTTTCTATTGTGGTGCATAAATCACAGCATCCCAATGTGCACCTCCATACATGTGCTTAATGCTATTGTTGTGACTCCATGTAAAAGGAGCAATAATTTGGGTATGGGGTTTTTGGTTTCTACTATTGCTAAGTACTATGGAGTAGATTGTAGTTGACTAATCATTTACGTCTCTGATTTTCTAAATCACCATCATTTGTGGCATGTTGAAATCCTAAAGTCCCATAACATGGAACTCTGGGACATCAACCAAAAGACTATGTGAAGATTAGCGCTAGTCAGGCAATTTCTAGCACAGTGTGGCCTCAGTAGGCAGAAGAGGACTCGATTAGTGAGGTGTTTGAAGAGGAAGAAGACACAGAAGAACCTGGTTAGAAGAAAGTGCTCGATACAATCTCCGCCAATACCAAGGTAATTACAGATACACTTGTAGAGAACTCTAGAAGGATGAAGGAGATGAACCGTACACAATGATGTTAGAGCTAAGATATATGCCGGATTCATCGATATTTCGAGGCTTAAGGCGTCCAATTGCCATCTCCGACACCATCCCCGCCTCCATCATCGTGAGGTTTTGTTTCTAACCCCTTTCTTTTAAATTTAGTCTTTATTTTTATTGTTGTTTTATTTTATTTTATGTTTCTTCCTTCCATATGGGTTTGTTTATCTGCTTCTCACATTAAGGACAATGTGTTGTTCAAGTGTGGGGAGGGTTGTGTATTTTGCTTTGAGTGTGAATTTTGCATATTGTATGATAATTTGTTTAGGTTACATATTGTTAATTGTGTGAATGTGTCAATGTCTTAGATGAAATGAAATCGATTTAATTTTGAACATAATCTATTAGGTTGTAAAGAGTCATTAGCTCGTGAAATTAGTAATCAGGGTTCTTTGGCTAAATATGCAAGTTAATTGGGATTTAGTATTAGTTTACACCCTATAAATTGCCACATTCATTCATAATTTTAGGTCTTTTAACTAAAGTAGCTTTGCTAGTATTTTTTCATGAAAACGAGTGGCCAAAGCAACAAGATAGGCATATTAAATAATAAAAAAGTGTGTTTGTAAATTTTAAATATATAACTATTCCACTAGCCTTTAGGTTATGAATAAAGCTAGTAGCCAGTTGAGAACATGATGTAACCGAGTAACCGGACTGACATGCATTACAAATGTGTCCCTTCATGTCAAAAGGCTATAATCACTACAAGAAAATCAAGAATTAGCAATGGAAAATTAGCGACGGAATATATACCGTTGCAAATTACCGACGGAAAATCCATTTCCGATGGTAAAATTGACGGAAAATTTTTTGTTTAGCGACGGTACTCATATCTGTAGCTAAATATGGAGGGAAGAAGAATTAGCAACGAAAAATTACCGACAGAAATATGCCGTTGCAAATTACTGATGGAAAATGCCTTTCCGTTGGTAAAATTGACAGAAAAATTTTCGTTTAGCAACGGTACTAATATCCGTAGCTAAATATGGAGGGAAATCATCCGGTAAATTTTGCGATGCACTTTAGCGACGGAATAAGATTACCGTCGGTAAAGGATTTAGCGACGGTATAAGAGATTCGTCGGTAAAAAGGAGGAAATTATTGGCGGAATTAAAAATTTTTTAGTTTACCTACGAAAATTTCCGTCGGTAAAGGATTTAGCTACGGTATAAGAGATCCGTCGGTAAAAAGGTGGCAATTATTGGCGGGAACGAAAATTTTTTGAGTTTACCTACGGAAATTTCCGTCGGTAAATTCTTTTTAAATATCAGCTCACCCGACATCTCCCCCTCCCCTATGTTTTCTTCTTCCTTCTTATTGCGTCTCCTCTTCGGTTTTCTTCTCTCTAGTTTCTCTATTGTGGACTCCTTTTCTACTTGTTGGTGTTGTTTTCTTCAGCCATTGCCATCGTGTCCTTTGGTGGAGGTATTTTGGTAACTACTTTCGTTTATTTGTGCATTTTGTCATTGGAAAAAAACTTTAAAGTATAAATGGTAGTGATAGAAGGGTTAAAACGTGATTTTAGTTGTGATGTTGGGATACATTTCTAATTCTAGCAGTGCGAGGTGGGTTGTGGTTCGCAAAGATTTTATCTTGGGGTCGAACAACTTCTCTGACCAAATTCGGGGAGCTAACCACGAGACAGTTTATTACCGAAGCAAAGCTTTGATGGGTCCATAGACACTAGCCAAACGTCCCTTGTCTCGATGAATGTCTTGGCCAAGAAATAGAAAGTAACCAGAGAAACTGAACACTTTGTAGGTAAATTTTAAAAAAAATATTTTTTAGCAAATTTACCGATGGAAAAAAATTCCGTAGGTAATTACTGACGGAAAAAAATTCCGTAGGTAATTTTCTGACAAAAATTTACCAACCGATTGAAATAACCGTTGGTAAATGTACCGACGGTTCCGTCGGTAAATTTACCGACATCCATATTTTCGACGTTTTTTTTCGTCAGTATATTCCGTCGCTAAATAAGCTTACTGACGAAATTCGTCCACATTCTGTCGTAATTTCCGTCGCTAAACTCCATTTTTCTTATAGTGAATGACGTTCGAACCAAGCAGCTTAACAAAAACATGACTTAGTTGTGTAACTAGATCGACATTCATCACTAATGTTTGCCTTCGTGTAAAAGACTAGGTTCATATCCACAAAAAATAAAAAAAATAGTTTCTAATAAAACATACTGAACTTGCAAGTTGCTTGACTTTTCATTAAAACATAGTTAGGAGTAGTTACAGAGTTCAAATGACCAAATAATTATTAATGTTTGTGTACAATTGAAAAGGATGAATAACTTGACATTTGGGTCTTGATTATTATTTATATTTAGTCCAAAGCTCCTAGATGTGGATTTTGCATGTTAATGATTTGGAACAACTTGAACAATTGTGCTTAAAGTTAAATTTATTTCATGAAGTTGAAGCCATTCTTATTATTGCATTGTGTGTTTTGTGATTTTGTGTGTTTGTTGTTTTGTTTGCTTGAGGACAAGCAAACATTTAAGTGTGGGGATGTTGATAAGTGTAAATTGCATCTTGTTTTAGGGCATAGTTTGATATGTGTTTAGTTGTTAATTCAATCATTTAGTATGTGTTTAGTTGTCAATTCAATTGTTTAGTATACGTTTAGGTTAGAATGGTGTTAATTTGTTAATTATTTATGTTTTAAGTGTTTTATGGGTTAGTACAAGTATTTAAGATTAAATATTATGTTTTTGAGGTACGTTGATGTGTTTGCTACTATTTCAGGGTCAACATCGAAGAATGGAGAAGTTTTAGAGACATTTGGGCCGAAATAACAGCCCACGATCATGGCATGTTAGGTTATGATCATGACACAAGCACCCTAGTTAGCCCATGATCGTGGCATGCATAAGGAATGACCCATGATAGAGGATTGCATGCTAAGGTCGTGATAGAAGGCTCAGATGTGGCCCACGATGGTGGCCTGTATCGGGCAGATGCGTAGACACTCAAAAACGTCAAATTTTAAGGGATTTTTTAGAACTTTCGGACCCCAAAAAACGTTTGGGTTGCTCAGAATACAAAAGGATATTTAAAGAACAAGGAAAGGAGGCAGAAGAGCTTTTGCATTACCTACCTTAAGAAACCCTAGAGAGAATTCATCGAGAGATAGAGGAAGAGAAGAAGGAAGAGAGAAGAGGAGAAGAAGTTGACTCGACGTACTTCTCAGATCAGGAGTTTCTGGATGTCGCTGCCTCCCATCATCCATCTAAATTGTATTTTCTATTTAATTTCAATTTTATTATTGTATATAATTTGATTGAATAGTTGATGATAGGATCTAGAATGCTGAGGATGTTCTAAACTCACCTTCGGAATTTTATTCTTGAATATATGAAAATCTGATTGTTTATGTGTTTATTAGATTTGTTGTGGTTTGATTTTATGATTGGATAATTCGATAATAAACTTAGAGGGTGAATCGAATGAAAAATGATTAAATTGGACTAACGAGAGTTAGGAGATTTAATAGAACAAGAATTAAATCAGAACGAGAAATTGTGTGAAAAGAGATCTTGTATAGGTTTCTGATAGTTTATTAGAGAACTTCATAACTAATTAAGGTTTTGGATAGATTGTGAATTGACTTTCATAATCTGGTTAGGGTTTAGGATTTAGGGTTAATGGTTATAACTCGAGGGAGAGTAATCAACCATAGGATGGTCTGGAACCAACAATCTAATAATTCATAATCAGTTAGGTTAGCATTAAGGATTGGTAAAATTCCCTTTCTCTCAATTGGTAATTTCTTTTAGTTGATCCTTGGGTGTGCTGCAATTGCTTAGTAATTGGCATTTCGTGTTTGATACTTAATTTAATTGAATGAATTAAATTTTCAATTTTAGTTTCGTTACATCTTGGATTTCTGTTATCGTTTCTGGCCTTTGATTTTAAGATTAGATTAACTCCCTCTTCATGGGATCGATACCTTTGTACTATGCTAACGAATGGTAGGCTTGTAGATTATCAAAAGTTAATCATTAAAACTTACACAAACAAACACCCGATCACAGGCTTAGGTCAAAAATTAGGGACCATATCATACAGTAAACATAAAAAAAAACAACCAGATGAAAGAATCATCAAATCAATAAGGAACAGGGGGTATAACATATAATAAATAAACTAAATGCTGGATAAAACAATAGACCTACCATAATGTATTATCCTTATCTTCTTTCCCAAAAATCTGACATAGGTGTGCAAGAGGCGATTAAACGTGTTGCTACGATTGAGCTTGCTATTGTTATTGAACTAGCAAAAGAGCATTCAAGAGTTTTGTAAAAGTTTGAATGAAGTGGGAGAGTTAAGGAACCGATTCTACCATCATTTGAAAAATTAGGAATTTAGGGATTCTGAATGTTGTGAATTATGAATTTTGTAAAGGATAAAATGGTGAGTATCGAGGGGATTTTTTTAGGATAAAATGGTGAGTATTGAAGGGATTTTGTCAAAGAAAAAATTATAAGTATTGAAGAGAATTTGTGAAGGATAAAACGGTATGTATTAAAGGAATTTCTAACGGATAAAATGGTGAGGATTGAAGTTTTAGGACCTAGTTTTATTTAAATAAAAGAATGCCACATTGATAAGTGTTGGGTCCCACTGATGTGAAAACATTAAAAAAAAGCTATATTGTATATGACATGGTATTTAATTGATGGAGGGTAAGCCCCGTTAGATTTTTCACCCTTATAGGGTCTGTTTTAAATGTTTTGTAAACATTGTGGGTTCAAATTGAATGGTCTGAAATGTTATGGTTCAACTTATATTCTGATATAAAAGTTAAGGTTTAAAATACACTTTTGGCCGATTTGGATATAAGAAAGATGAATGGCTTATTTAAATCCTTAAGCATTTTATCTTAGATAAGAAATCAATTATAATCAAAGTGACTTGGTTTCCTACCATGCACCAAGATTTTTAATCCATTGAGATTAGGTTCCTTGCAGGAATTGAGACTAGCTAGTGCTTTTTCTACATATGATCTTAAGAATGGCCTACTGATTAGTTTTGATTATTCCTAGTTAATATAGGCAAATGTGAAGGTGCTTATTTCTTATAAAGAAGAGTGGCATTTGTACTGTGTTTAGATTATATTGCTTTTAATTGCCTTCATGTATTGATTTTGGTTACAAATCCTTGTGTTTTGATCCAAATGATTAAATGGAAATGTTGTGAATATTTCATAAAGGTTAATTAGATTATTTTGTAAATTTTGCATGAAGGTTAAAGGGACAGTTGACGTAAATTTGCATGAAAGGAAAAGAAAAAAAAGGAACACCACTGTGACCATGGCTACACGGGGATGACAATGAGTCACCCCCATGACTGTCATACTCACCCCTGTGATAAGTTTTTTCTTTAATTCAACAACTTATTACGTGTTATGTGTAAGAGGGACAGCTCAAAAACCTAGACCTAAAATGAGACTACAAATAGAAAGCTAGAGAGGAGAGGTGGCGGCTCATTTCACATTCTATCACTTTCCACACATTTTGGACATACCACATAAACTCATTCAGGGGACACAAAAAATAGAGAGAAAGGAGGAGGAAGAGAGAAACATAGCAGTGAGGTGGAAGCTTGGGGCAGAGGGAAAAAGAGAGAGCTGAAGCTGAATCCCAACGAACTTGAGTAACCATTCGGCTGGGTAAGAACCAAGTAAAAGTAGAAGGCAAGTGCCAATACAGAAAGTTTGAGAGCGGCAAGAGATCACCGCAGCTCTCTCATCTGAACACTCGTTTGCTCATATTTTTACTTTTTTATTGTTTTACTGAACTTTCTCCTGCATTAGTTGATACGCTCATACTCTGTTAGCCTTTGATAGTTCATTTCAAGTAGTCACTGGGTTTATTGCTTTAATACTTCTCTTACACTGATACAGATGGATTGAAGTATTTGAATATAATGAATCTTGTTATTTCCGTGATGGGTTGATCTCTTTTTCTTAAGCATTAATGTAGCTATTTTGGTCAAATATGCATAATTGACAGATTGTTTGTTGTCTTATACTTTCTATATTTTCTGAACTGAATGGACGTAATAGGATGACCAAACTTTGCATCATTTTGGTATTACAAAAAGATTGAGAGAAGAAGTTTAATATGGAGCAAGAAACTATAGACGCTTAAGTTATGAATTAGAAATATATTAACTTAAGTGGGTAATTATTAGTTGGGTTTAAAAATTAATTTGGATGATAAACTTGTCGAATATGAAAGTTATATTAGTTTGTTATTTGAATCAATTTTAGAACCCAATTGGTAATTTTAGTAAGACAACTATCCAATCATTTCCGCTTAGTCATGCATAGGAGATTAAATTAGTGAAATTAATTCTCATGAGTTTTCCACTTCAATTTATCAATCCAATTTTGCTCCTAGTTAATTCCGTTTACTTTTTAATTTAATTTTGTAATTTTCTTTAAAGCCTTTACTTAACAAATTGGGATAGAGTGTTTAGGATTGTATTTGTTTTTATTTTTGTTTAAGATTAATTTAAGTGAACCAATTTCACCTCCGTGAGAGACGACCCTGGATAATCAACTACAACTGCCTCGTATACTTAAGAGTAGGATAGCCTAGGTATTTTTAGAACTTATGTTAGGCAAAACAATATGTTAGAAGTTTCTAGGGAATCCTTTAAGTATATTAGGCAAGTGCTTTTAGTTGACCCTTACTTGTTTGTTATACGTTAGAAGAATTTGTTATATGTTAGAAGAATAAGTTAAAGTTCCAATTTTATTTATGTTTCTTCCTATAAGATGGGCATTGTAAAAAGAAATTGGTATTCATGTCTCCTTCCTTATTGCACTCTAGATTTTTGTTTCAAAATTAAATTAAGAATTCCAATTGCTTTTATGTGATTTTTAAAGATTTCCTTTTTTAACTTCAATAGTTCATTCCTTATATCCTAAGCCAGCTCCCACATAGTTGTTTTATCTCTTAAGACATGTATAATTGCTTTTACACCACTGCATTTTATCTTATTAAGTACTTTCAATTATTATTTAACAATATATAACTTTTTAACACATTAGTAATCCTTTACTTTAGTTATTACTCTACCTATGCCTTTAATAAGTGCTTGCCCTTGCTTATCTATCCTAAGAGAAATTGTTAAATCTAAATAGTTAGTGAAGGGATATACCTCTATATGTGGATGATCTCAACATGTAAGTCATGTTAAAATGTGCTATATTTTTAGTGAATATTGATAACCAAGTAAAGTTGACTAGTCCTTTTTCAAACTTCCTTATGAGAAGTCAATCTCCGCTTTGCTTATTACACCATATTTACTAAAGACCATTATAATGCAAATTAGTAAGCCCTATTTGATTAATACAGTTCCTTAGCTCCTTGTTGGTGAACTTGAATATACTATGACCTTTTTCATACAATAGACAATGCTTTAAAATCTATTATACTAGCTAAATATTTGAGATGGATTTTGTCAAGTTAATGAGATTCTCCCAAA
This sequence comes from Erythroxylum rufum, assembly GCA_027478365.1. NCBI lineage: Eukaryota > Viridiplantae > Streptophyta > Magnoliopsida > Malpighiales > Erythroxylaceae > Erythroxylum > Erythroxylum rufum. The sequence continues at coordinate 33,834,185 of JANIHZ010000003.1, read as the reverse complement.
TGTATCTTTTATCATATGCATTATTAGAAGCATAAACAAAAATAGTTCTCACCTGAGTGTTGTTGGCAATTAGTGTGAAGTGGATGTGCATATTTTGATTTGTGAAGTGGCTACGATCCATATTGGTTCTTAATGGCATCCAGCAGGGGGGGGGATTGAGTGTTAGGAAATTTAAACAAATATTTTTATCTAATAAATGAAATTGAACAAGAATTAATATATGATGAAAACAGATTAATATAAATCAATAACATAATCAAACAATAATTTAAAGAGTATAGCAAAGAAGAAAGACCATCCTATTGATAAGATGTTATTTTCTTATGTTAATTGGTCTTTCATTTTGGATATATTTTGGTGCTTAAATAGGAAAATTAATGTTTTTTTTGTTTCAAGATATGAAAAGTGGAGATTATATCAAATTAGAGCATTATTGTTAAAAATCATGAATTTTGGAAAATAATAGGAAAACATGTCTTTCACATCTCTAACTTCTTCTTTTTTTTGTTTCTTTTGAGTTCTCTTTCAATCTTTCATCTTTCTTCTATTGTTTTGTTAGAACTAAAGTCATGTGTGATTAAATCCAAATATTTTGATTTAAGGGGATTAAAAAATCTAGTCGTAACCTTGTAAGGTTTTGTTTTAAACTTATATTCATGTTTTATTTCAAGTATTTCTTATTTTTTGTTCTTATATTTCATGAATAATTACTATTGATTGATTTGAAAATTTAATTTAATGTTGATTATTCTATAACTATCCATTAATTTAGTGATCCATAATTTTCATGAAGGATTAGTACAAGTAACAAATAGGTTATTTATGAATTTGCATATTTAATTCATAATAAGCAAGAAAACTAAGTTGAATAGATAAGCTATCTCAATTATTTAATTTAGGGTATAGGCTTTTTTAAAAAAATAAGGTATGAATAATTAGATTAAGCCATAAAAGGTAATTAAATGAGAGTTCTAGTATATGCCAACTTGTAAACTACAAGGGACATAACTAACCACGAGCTAAAAAATTAATCATCACATTGATTTACAAACGGACGTTATACTCCCTAATGTGCTTTGAGAAAATGAAGGTCCAATCCCTTGTGTATGTGTATGCCAATGTGTGTTCTTATCCTTTCCATTATAAGGATACCAAATTGCTGGTTAGAAACATTTAAATCACTAAAAATATCAGTATTTCTTTCATACCACACAACAACAATAAGGAATGATAAGGAAATGCAAAAACATTATCTCATAGTTCTATTCTGGAATCTCATATTAGTGTGCAACTCCTTGAATTGGATAAGATTCTATGTGATTTCAGAGATTAAACATCTATGAAATAAAGCTTTCCAAGTGTTAAACATATAATTGCTCTTGAAAAAATAATTGATCAAAATTTTCCTCTGGCCTTTTGCAAAGAATGCACCAATTAGCTAGTTGTGTGAATTTTGCAATTCTATCAAGAGTTGGTAGCTTATTCAAAATAGCCACCCATGAAGTTGTAGAAGCTCTAGGATAATGATGATCAAACTAAACCAAATCTATCCAAGGAAATGTTAGTAAGTCACCTATAATCACCTTTCTATAAGTTGAATTATTGAATCTTCCATTAACATTGTTTCTCCATATTACGCAATACTTATCTAAAGTAAGGAAAGGCTGAATAATGTTAGTCTTCAACTTTGTAGCTATACTAGTAGATATGATATGATATGATTCCTCTTAGTGAGAGCTTAAGCTACTGAAGTCTATAAATGAATAAAATATTTAAGAGATTCAACTTCATGTAGTTTAATCAGAGGCCTAATAGATAGCCAGTTATTAAACCAAAAGAAAGTGTTCTTCCCATTTCCAATTAGATGAATAAAGTCATTTCCCTCATCCTCATAATGGACTTGATTGTAATGGAAACAAGAGATCCTAACTTGAAGTCCCATAGGCTCTTATTTTTATAAAAATAAGCATGGATCCATCTATACCATAGAGTCTACTTATCTCTGTAAAATCTCTATAGTCTCTTCGTAGTTAGAGCATTATTAAGTGACTGAATAGAAATGATTCCATGCCCACCTTATTTTTTGGGAATAAAAACATCTCTCCACCTCATCTTCATCTTGGCACTAGACTATAAGAATCTATTAAAGATACTGTCAATAATTTTTAGTACTTTAACAGGAAAAGCAATATGAACTACTCATTACACACTGATGGAATTCACAATGGATATGATAAGTTAAGCTCTACCAGCCAAAGAAAGGTATCTAAAGCTCCAAGAAGCAATTCTAAAACTATTTTTCAATAACAAAAGAATAATCCCTGACACCCATCCTAGCATCTGACATGGGAACATGAATATACATAAATGGTAGCTGTTGTTTAGAAATTCCCTAAATGGTGGATATGGTTGCTTCTTAATTGGAAGCCTTATGCGATAAGAATAAACACTCTTCAAAAGCAATTAATAGTATGACCAAGCATCTTGCTGAACATTTTAAAGACCTTTCATAAGCACTGATATAGAATTAGCATTAGCTTTAGAAAGAAATATAAGGTCATCAGCAAACATAACTGAGTTAGTCCGAATATACTACATTTAGAATGAAATTAAAAACCTTTAGTACTTTCATCACTTTTTGAAGAAACCTGCTGAGTGTCTCCATTACCAAACCAAAAAGACATGGTAAGATGCAGTGGTACGAATTTCATACCGTACCGGTCGAAATCCGGTACCGGTACTGGTACAAACGTACTGGTCAAAAATTTCGGTCGATACCGGCCGGTACCATAAATACCAAAAAATTTCGGGTGATTTCGATAATTCTAAAATTCCTAAGGACCTATTTGCAAATAATTTTTTTTAACCCTAAACCCCCTGCCCCCGACCTTCGTCCTCCCGCCTCACTCTCTTCTCTCTTCTCGCTGTTGTCCGTCCGTCTCCGCCGCTCACCGCCGCCTGATCCTTGCCGTCCGTCTCTCTCCCACCGCATCGCCATCCCTCCCTGATTTGGATCTGGACTTTGTTACTTCCATTGACAAGTAACAAAGAGTTCAAAAGAACAAAACTTTCAGGGAAAAAACAACAAGAAGCAATGAAAGTCCGAGGAAAGAACAAACTTTCAGAGGGAAAAAGCTCGAGGACAAAAACCCACTAACCCAAGTCAGCCATAGATCAAAAGAAGTGGAGGAGAGATGGTACATAGGGGTCTGATGGATATAAAAGGACACTGAGAGGAAAATCTCTTGATTCTCCATTAATCCACACGTTGAAGCAATGAAAGCATAAAGAAACAAAGGAGTTTGTGTCTGAAATTTTGAAGGAGGCTAGGAGTAGGAGAAGCTCTCGGTTCTTTCTCACTGTCAGAAAACAAAAGTAAAGTGTTAAGACACATCATGTGATACTCAAGTCAAATACACAAGATGGCAAGACATAAGCCATTCAACACACTGCCGTATTATGCATAAGACAAAACTAAGCTGTCATCAACGCACAAGTCACAACACAGCAGCATATGGAGCATTGCCATTTAAATTAAAGCAGCCAACACACATTTAAATGACATTCAAAAATGCAGCAGTAATAAGCATGATACGCAGACAGAGGAAGGACTTTTAATCGGTCAAATGGGAGGCACGTGAGATACATCAATTTAGAGCATCCGAAAGTCATCTTCTTCATCATCAAGTATAAAAGCAATACAAAAGCTTCAGACAACACAGAGAGCACGTACATCACACAGAAAACTCAATCTTCAAATTATTGTTATTTCAAATTAATTATTATTATTATTTATTATTAAGATTTTTGAAAGTATGGTTGATATAAACAGTAAACTAGTAAAGTATACAGTATAGCTATATAATATATCAATATTGACTATTTTGTAATTTTTAAAAAATTTAGAGACTATTTTATAAATTTAAAAAATATTCCGAAACGGTACCCGATACCAACCGGTACAAATACAGTTTCGTTCTAGAATTCATTTTGATACTAAGCCCAATAAAGCATTCGTTACATTGGTTGTTATGCTAAAAATTTTATATTTTAAATGTCTCCCTAGACGTTAATTTTTTTTGGAGGTACACGTTAAATCTCATCGATCCTGTCATTTTGCAGTGGTACGGGCAAGTACCTCACTCACACTATCGAGTACCTCTTACGAGAATATCGGATTCGACTCTTCAGGATAGTTTATGTTGGAGCTGATATTTTATATCAACGCGTTTTCATTATAAGAAGTTAACATCTTGACTTTAAGACGGAACTTGTATCCATTATTGAGCTGCAAAATATGTTTATGTGATGAGCATATTAACTTCAAATATACAGTAACATAGTAATAGGACGAGACACACCAGTTTGAGAAATAGCACACCAGTCTTATGATCAAGTATGTAATTTATTTATTATAGGCATACCCTATGACGACGACAAGTAGAGACGAAGGGTGTTAATACAAGGAGCAGCATAATCGTTCAGAACCATGAATTTAACTAGTTCATCGGTTCTTCCAGTATCTCCCCCTGTCCTCACACGCTATTCTCATTTACCTGCTGGTTTACTTCCAGTTGCCTGTCAAAACAATGGAAAAAAGACGTCCTTTAGAACACACAATCCGTTGACAACAAATTAAGTTTATCAACGAACATGTAAAGAAAATCTTAAAAAATCATCTCATGCGAGTCAGGGTGCATGAATAGAAGTTATGAGAACTTTTCAAACTTAGTTTTTTAATATGTAAAATTTACCTTCTTTCTAGGCTCCCGGGACTTTGACTCAGCCTTGGTAGGGGCTGGCTTGGAGGCAGGAGCTTTTGGTGCACTGCTAGTCTTTGCTGGCTCTTTCTTGACTGATGCAGCTGGTTGAGCACCAACAGGTTTCTCAGCTGGTTGAGTACCAACAGGTTTCTCAGCCTTCAATGATGCCATATTTTTGTTGTGAAATGAGCTCCTAAGACTGAAATCTTAGCCGGTCTCTCAATATTCGGGTTGGTTAATGAGTCTGTACTTATAGTTGGATTTGCCTAGTAAGTGATGAGGAATTAGAATCATTTGATCGGATCAAGTTGGCGTACAAGATAGATGGTGGATTCTAGGGAATAGCACAACTTAACTGGAGATGCTCTGAATAGGATGCGCAATTATTGTGCATAAGATGCTTATTCAAATTAATATAGCTTATGTTTCAATGGCATAAGTGACATTTGGATCTTCATCATATGTCCAAGAGAAATTCAAATACTTACTATTATAAAATAACATCAAAGTTAGAGCAAGAAAGATTAATTCTTCAGGACTTACTTCATGTTAAATATTGGTACAGTTTTAATTATTAAAATTACAATTTCAATTTTATGAGATTAGGTGAAAAGAATATAAAATGCAAATGGGAACTAGTTTAACTCCCACTGCGAAAGCACATCCGTTGGTATTGAGGTGGAAAGGAATCTCCCCTAAGAGCTTTCCTAAAAAAATTACAAAATTGATTAACACCACAAAAGCACTGTAGGAAAGGTATAGATAAACGTGAAAATATTTACGCAGCATTAAAGAGGAGTGGCTTGGCTACCTACGTAAAAGATAACCGTACATCAATTCTTTCGGGATTCACTCGAGGCTTGGTTGTCAATCCTTTGGTTCTAGCGGGCCGTTTGGATTAACACCCCCTTTATCCTCGTATAAACACTATGATCACAACCAATGAAAAGGAGTTACGATACTTAAGTCAAGTCAAATAGAGGAAAGAAGAGGACGTAACGGCTAAAACTACAAGAGATGGCCATTATCAACTTAAAAAGCCCAAAATTCTAGCTCACTTTCGCTTGCCAAGTTAGGATCTTAAGCCTCCAATTGCAAATAGTATGTTCTAAATGCCACATTATTTGTCGGTATCCGCTTATAATTATGCATTTTTTAGAGTTTCCATGTCCTTAGCATGAACAGTCCTCTCTTTTCCATCCAATTCCAAGAATGGAAAATAGGACACCAAAATAACTTAAGTCATGGATCATGTCCCTACGTGGATAATTGCTTTTAGCAACTATCTGTCTTTTTCATTGAAGGAGAAAACTAGACTAATGAAGAAGAACGTTATATTAGTTAATAAACTTGAAAGATAAGAAGAAGAAGAAGAAGGAAAAATAATTTTGTCCATCTTTACTTTCTCAAAAGCGTACCAGTTATAATGTACAAAAAGGGAAGAAATCTAAAAACATTAATCCTGCAGCTATAATTAGGAATTTAAGAAAATATTTACAACGGTACAATCTCGAAAATTATAGAGAAAAATCTCAACACTCCCCCTCAAGTCGATGCATAAATGTCATGTATGCCCAACTTGTCGAGAAATTTTGAGAACGCGTTATTTGAAACTGATTCGGTAAAAATGTTAGTCAATTGATCCTAAGATTGAATCTTAGGCAACTCTATAAATTTGTTATCTAACTTCTCCTTTGTGAAGAATTTGTCAACCTCAAGATGCTTTTTTCGATCATGTTGGACAAGATTGTGAGCTCTATCACAAGCAACTTTGTTGTCACAATATAGACTAATTGGTTGCTTAGTGGATAGCCTAAACTATGTAAAAGTAGTCTGAGCCATAAAACTTCACAGGGACCAAGGGTTATACCTTTGAATTCAGCTTCCACACTTGAGCGAGTGACCATGTTCTATTTTTTTACTTCTTTATGTAACTAGGTTATCACCTACAAAAGTGAAGTGGCGAAAAGTTGATCTTCCATCTTTTATTGATCCAGCCTAATCAGTATTTGTATACACATCTATACTTTGCCACTATGTATTTTAGTTAAAAAAATTTACTTTACTTAAAGTATATTTGAGATACCTCAAAATTCTCATAACCGCCTTCATATGTTGTTCTCTAAGATTATGCATAAACTAACTAATAATACTCAAAGTATAAGCAAGGTCAGGTCTTGTGTGAGCCAAATACATTAGTCTTCCTACAAGCGTTTAGTATCTTCCTTTATCAACTAGTATTTGGTCTACTTCTATACATAATTTCTAGTCTTCCTCAAAGTATAAGAAAGTTTAACTTGCCTTCTTTTGAAGAATAAAGTGTGGTCAGAATTGCTTTGATGATATATGAAAGTTATCATAGACCTTGTGAACCTTCCAAACCATGCTCTCGGAGACTACTTCAGCTCGTAAATTGATTTCTTCAATCTACAAAACTTATTTACTCTGTCTTTCTACTTCAACTCGTACATTGATTTGTTCAATCTAAAAAAATTTTTACTCTGCCTTTCTACTACCATACAATCTAGTGGAAGCTCCATATAGATTTCTTCAGACAAGTCACCATGCAAAAAACATTCTTGATATCAAATTATTGCAAAGGCTAATCCAATTTTGCAATTAGGGTCAACAATACTTTAACAGTATTGATTTTAGTTACAGGAGCAAATGTCTCTGAGTAATCAATCCTACAAGTTTAGGTATGCCCTTTGCCACCAATCTTGTTTTGAATTTGGGTATACCCCTTTGCCACCATTCTTGTTTTGAACCTTTCAACTGTGCCATCTGCATTGTACTTTATAGTGTAAACACATCAGCATCCAACTAGCTTTTTTCTTGATGGGCATTCAACAATCTCCCAAGCTTTATTTTTTATAAAGAGTTCATTTCCTCATTCATTGCAATTCTCCACCATGGAACATCTAGAGCTTCCTGCAAACTGCTAGGAATAGCTACAATAGATGATTGATTTATAAATGACTTATTTGATTATGAAAAATTATTATTTGACATGTAATGACTCGTGGGATATTTAACTCTTCTTAAAATTTCAAGTTCATATGTAGGCTTAGGAATACCTTTAGTATAACTCTCTAATAGTTATTTTCTAGGTGGTTTAAGGTCAGGAGTAGGAACATCCTTAGTAAACGATTGGTGTGATATATTAATGAGAGTCTCAACTTCTACATTTGATGGACCAACGTCCTCTTCTTCAATATTCCCTTCTTATTCAATATCCTCTGAGTCAATAGCTCCATTCTTCTCCTCTTTATGTTCCAATTGATTATTAGAATCATCAGTAACATCATTACCGTCTGAAAAATGGCAGTCACCATCCCACTCCCCTTGAAGTTCATAATCAAGAGTCTGAATTTCCTTCTGGTACTCCCTCTAAAGTTTAGACTAAGAGAAATACATTGTATATCTTCATAAAAAACTACATCCATTATAATGAATATATGTTTAGTTGGAGAATGATAATGCCAATACCCCTTTTGGATTGTTACATATCCAAGAAAAACATACCACAAGGCTCATGGAGCTAGCTTATTGCATTTGTATTTATGGATAAATGCTACATATATAAAAACATGAGAGCCCACTCACAATTCCAAATGCCTTTATACAAAAACAAGGCCATTTTAGTCACTGGAGGTTCTCAGAAATCAAACCTACAGGGCAAATCTCCTTGTTAGCCTTTTATCAAAACTACCATTTACACTTTGAGTTAACTAAAAATTTAATGATCAGGAACATATGATTCCACAAATTAGCAATAACATGTATGAGTAAAAAATAGCCCTCTAATTGGCGAGAACCTCCCAAATTAACTTGGGGTCATAAGACGACATTCTTACAAGTGAACAGCCTTCTAATTCACTGTTCTCTAACGTAACCATTGGGCAATCAGTAGGCAGCACGATTATAAGCATAAGGTGCAACTTTTGCAGTGTCATATGTGCCAAACCAAACTCTCATTCGATTATAAGGAAGTCTAATCTCTGTTACTCATTTACCCCAATGTCTCTGTCTGATTCCCCTGTGCAACTTCTTCTTCATTGGTGCTAATTTGTTCTAGAACCTATTACTGGAAATCTAAACCATTAACTGCTTTTGACCATGAAAAGATCACTTTGATTTTAATGGGATATAAGCATATAGAATAACTAGAACATAGATCGCAAGTTCTAATTTAGTGTGAATGATTAAACAAAAAAATACCAAAGCAAATGAGCAAAGAGCACTTACTGCTATTGTAAATGCACCAAGCCCTGATCTTTCTATTGGATCTTTATGGTGGTAGTCATAAATATAGAGAATTGTAATGAAGTACCACATAAATGGGAACACAAATCCCAGCAAAAAAGTGTACAAAAATTGATAAACTTAAGGATGAGAGATAGGCAAAAGCCATACAAATCCTAGCAAAAAATTGCTAAAAAATTGGTAAATTCAAGGATGGGAGAGAGAGAGAGATAAGAAGAGTAGAAGAGAGAGGCAGAAAAACTCACAAAAACCACACAAATCCTAGAAAAAATTGTATTAAAAAAAAGTAAACTCAAGGATGAGAGAGCTAGAGATGAAGAGGGGCAGGTAGTTAGATGAGGTGCATGAGGGAGGGTGTGAGGGGTGAGTTAGTTACAATACTGACGTAAGTAGCAGAGGAAGAATAAATAATGTAATGATTGGGGAGGAGGGATAGCATATTTTTCTAAGAAGATTCTGGTGAGCCTGAGGCTAGGAGAGAGCAACACTCTTGAAGTTGTCTGCAAATTACCTTGTAACTTGGCAGAATTCGAGTTACTCATTAAAAATATTCAGTGAAAAATCTCTCAGATATTGAGAGTTCTATCACTGGTATCAGAGCAACGATCCTATCAATGGCTAATAAG
>JANIHZ010000003.1:33753616-33764551 GCA_027478365.1 Erythroxylum rufum | reverse complement strand
ATTCATGGAATGTAAATCACATTACATAAACGAAATACATGCATATATGAAAGGAATACCTCATAATATATTATTAATAAATCATAATGTTAATACATGAATCACAAATGTCCATTGGCCTAGGGCACACTACTAACACTCACTTGGTGTATAAATTAGAAGCCTGTGGATGTATTTGAGTGCATGATGTCATAGGGTGAATGTCTTGGGTTTACTCTTATTATAGGTATCTTTCTCGTTGATGATGCACCAGAAATGATGGTTGTGCATCATACAACAAATCTATCCTAAGTCTCATGTACTCTTGTGTAAGTCTCATGTACTCTTGTGTCTCCATAAATTTTTTATCATAAAGACCCATCATCATAGAGAAGTCCATATAGCTCATCCTCGTCATCTCTCTGAGCATCTTCAACTATATCATACTTAGTTGGTCCCAATCATAATGACCTTTTTCCATGAAGAATATGGAGGACACTTAAAGCGTAAGCTACTAGTATATGGCCTCTATGATGTCGAAGAACCATAACCACACTTTAACATTTTGAAATCTCTTGTCCTTGAACCTCTAAAACTGCTCATCATGGGCCCTAGCAATGAAAAGAAACATCTCATGTCGCTCCATTAGATGTGCTAAAGTCTGTCTCACTAGTGGTAAGCGAGCTCTACTCGAGTCTTTAGATGACCTCTGTCCTCTCTGTCTATTCTTTGGTATCTCCTTTGCTCTTTGTTGTTATACAACATCTATTCTTCTCATCATTGTCCTTGAAAGCCTGAAACTAGATAAAATTCAAGAAAATAATAAATATAAATACAAACAAACCGCTTTTCCCCACACTTAATTTGTATGCTCAATATGTTATGCTATTGTGAAAAATACACAATTAAAAATCAAATTAAACTAATAATATTGTAATTAACAAAAACAATTAGAAAATTACACTAATAAAAAAATTATTAATATAATTAAAAGCGACAAAAAAAATCTAATCATACAAGTACTAATGCAATTCCTAAATTTGAAAATTTAACTACACAATTTAACAATTAAACCTATACTAAAAACAATTAAAACCTAATTCATGCGAAATACTAAATTGAAATGAAATTAAACTAGGGAATAATATCTAATTACTAGAAAACAACAAAATGAACCTAATATAACAAAATCATCACAATTTATCACATAGTGAGAAATTTTTGCATACTCAACTCAAATTTCATCAAATTTGTATGCAATTCATCAAATCAATTCAATAATTTGTATGGAAAAGAATGAAATTCATCTTGTAAATAAAAATCAAGCATAAAACTTGGCAAAATCACCCTGACATGCAATAATTACATAACTTAGCGATTTAGGGATAAAAAACCCTAAGATTTGCAAGAATACTCAAATTTCTAAATACAATTAATGTAAAAGGCAAGAAAAACTTACTTGGACGTTGTAAAATCACTCAAAAAATGATGGGTTAGGCTAAAGAAGGAAGAGGTGCAACAAGTGGATGGCGGAAGGGGGAGAGAAAAGTGGGAAAGAAGAAAAAGAAAAAAGGTTTTTAGTGTGTCTTGTACTTACATAGTCAGTTGCATAATCGTGGAACCAACCGTATAAGTCACGGTGATGTGTGACTTAGGACATGCGAGTGCGAGTTTTCTTTTATTCTTACTATCATGTACACGATCATATTTATGATCATGCAAGTCACTATGCATATTTGACTTTTGACACAGGCATGTGTTATGATATATTCTAGAGAAACTGAGATACATAACCATATCCTACCCTTGTGTAACTAACTGTAAATGTGTGTGAAAGTTTTCAAAAGCTCCAAGACTGTACACAATCATGTTCATTGACCGTGTAAAACATGCTGAAATCAAAAAATCAAGCACAAAACTTGGTGAAATCACCCTGAGATGCAATAATTGCATAACTTAGCGATTTGGGGATGAAAACCCCTAAGACTTGCAAGAATACTCAAATTTCTAAGTACAATTAATGTAAAAGGCAAGAAAAACTTACTTGGACGTTGTAAAATCACTCAAAAAATGCTGGGTTAGGCTGAAGAAGGGAGAGGTGCAACAAGTGGATGGCGAAAGAGGGAGAGAAAAGTGGGAAAGAAGAAGACAAAAAAAGGTTTTTAGTGTGTGTCTTGTACTTACATAGTCAGTTGCATAATCGTGGAACTAACCGTATAAGTCACGGTGATGTGTGACTTAGGACATGCGAGTGCGACTTTTCATTTATTCTCACTATCATGTACACGATCATTTTTATGATCATGTAAGTCACTATGCATATTTGATTTTTGACATGGGCATGTGTTATGATATGTTCTAGAGAAATTGAGATACATGAGCATATCTTACGCTTGTGTAACTAATTGTAAATGTGTGTGAAAGTTTTCAAAAGCTCCAAGACTATACACAGTCATGTTCATTGACCGTGTAAAACATGCTGAAATCAAATTTGTGTATACACAAGCATGTAAACCGGTGTGTACATGATCATGCATACCTAAATGTTCCTTAAAACTTCAATTTTTTTGTTTAAAGTCATAAAAGTTAGCAACATATACCCCAAAAAAAAAGATAAGATCAAATGAAGATGCTCCATAACTTAACATGAAACACATCAAAAAGTAATGGAATCTTATACTAAAGCTAAAAATAAACAAAACAATATAATCAAATCAAATAAAACTATCGTAATTCTTGGGTTACCTCCCAAGTATCTCTTGTTTAACATCTTTAGCTCGACATACCTATTATGATCTAGGGTGACTTGGTTAAATTAATATCCTCTTTAATACCGTCAAGATTACCTCTAAGATATAATTTTAGCCATTAATTTTAAAGTTACCTTTGTGCGAATGACTTACCTCAATTACACCATAAGAAAATATTTTATCCACAATAAAGGTCAGATCATCTTGATTTATGCTTATCAAGGAATAATCTTACACGAGAATTGTATAAAAGAACTAAATCTCCCTTTTTAAATTGCTTGGCCTGCTTGATCCCTTGGTCATAATATTTCTTAGTCCCCTCCTTGTACATTTTGGAGTTCTCATAGGCTGTTAATTGTCATTCTTCTAATTCATTAACTTACAACTTCCTCTTCTTACCTTTAAGTTGAAGATCAAAATTCATAAGCTTAATGGTCCAATATACCTTATGTTCTAATTCCACAAGTAAATGACATGCTTTCTTATAGACAAGGATTTAAGGTGTAGTGACAATCAGTGTTTTATGTGCCCTTCCATAAGCCTATAAAGCATCATCTAACTTAATTAACCATCCTCTCCTTTAGTACTATATAGTTTTTTCCAAAATTCATTTTAAATCCCTATTAGCTAGATCAACTTGGCCACTAGTTTGAGGGTGATATGGGGTGGCAATTCTATAAGTGATTCCATACTTTTTAAGTACCTTTTAGAATTGTGCATTACAAAAATGTGTGCCCCTATCACTAATAATTGCTTTAGGTATGCCAAAACGAGAAAATAACTTTATAGGAATCTTACAACAACCCTAACATCATTTATGGGTAAAGCTTGAGCTTCCACCCATTTAGAAACATGGACAATAACTAGTAGGACATATCCATTACTAAGTAAAGCTAAAAATTGACCTATAAAATCAATGCCCAAAATATCAAATACTCCACAAACAAGAATGAAACTTGAGGCATCTCAACCTAGCAAAAGTTATTACCTGATTATTGGCATCTATCACCTAAAGCTACGTACCTTTGGGCATATTGGAAAATTGAAAACTTATAAAAACCTAACTCAAAGATCTTTTGAGTCATTTTATTGGCACAATAGTGCCCTCTGGTAGGTCCAATATGACAATGTCCTAAGATCTTCCACCCCTTAGAGTGAGATGCACATCTTATCACTATTTGGTTTACACAGATACAAAAAATATGGATCTTCCTAAAAATAGTCCTTCAAAGTAGTAAAGAATTTCTTCTTTTGGTGATATGAAAGACCTTTCAGTAAGATCTTAGTCATAAAATAGTTTGTAATATCTACAAAATAAGGGATCTTAAACTCACTTAACATCTCCGAATTATAAGGCCACTCTTCTGGGAATGAATCATCAATGTATTATTCATTTAGCTTCCCCAAATTTGGGTTTTCAAGGTGAGCTAGATGGTCTACTGCCAGGTTTTTTTGGCTCTTTTTATATCCTTAATTTCTAAATCAAATTCCTACAGTAACAAAATCCATCTAATTATAATTAATCTAATATTAGCATTTGGATTATATAGCAAGTAACTTAATACGTAATGGTCAATATAAACCACAATTTTAGACAAGATTAAATGAGGTCTAAATATGTAGAACTCAAAAACTACTACTAACAATTCTTTCTCTACTATAGTATAATTCTCTTGCACATCCATCAAAGTCTTGCTAACGTAGTAAATTGGTTAAAAATGCTTGTCCATTCATTTTTCAAGTAATACACTTATTGCAAAATCACGTCCATCACACATTAGTTTAAAAGGTAAATTCCAATTTGATAACAGTATTAGAGACCTTAGGAATCAAGCAGAGAAAAGTTTTGTTAATTTCCTTTAATAGGATACCTTTTGAGAAAAATTCATAGAATGCATCTTTAAATACTTAACCAATCACTAAGATTTATGAAAGAAAATAACTATTCAGTCTACTAAGGCTAATAAGAGCTTTCTTTATATTCATTATAAAATGTATAAACTATTTCCTTATCTTTAAGGCTATGTTTGGTTGGGTGGTTATTATTAGAATGAAATTAAATGTAATATTATTTCATTATTTGGGAGGAGGATTTATAATGGAGTGGAATGGAATAGGATGGAAGGAGAGGTTTTCACATTACATCCTATTCCATCCTAAACAGTAAAAATAAGTTACCTCCAATTTGGGGGGTCTAGGATGTAATGTAAAATGATAAACAACATTTTACTATATTATATTATGACCCCTTCTTCCAAATAATATTTCACTATATTATATTATGAACTCTTTCATCCCTCCTAAACAATAATTTTCTAATATTACATCCATTTTCTAATAATTATGAATCCTTTCATCCCTCCTAAACAATAATTTTCTAATATTACATCCATTTACATTCTATTCCATTAAAAATCTTACGTCCAACCAAACATAGCCTAACAAGTTTGATCAAATTTACTGTCATTTCTTCAAAGATTATTTTGGTAATAAAATTTCTTAAGAAGGAGATCGAGGACCCAAAAGGATTAGCAGATCTTTGAAGTGTGAAAAAGAACTTAACAACTTCCTAGAGCATTAAGTATTGATCCTACAACACTGTACCTCACTAAATAATATGTAATAAATCTTGTTTCTGTTCCTCCTAACCAAAATAGTATTAAGGAAAAATTTAGTGCATTTATCACTCTACTTGATCAATAATGAATGATTATGTACAGTCTATAGATAGTTAGCCAGAAGAGATTTCTCTTTTGTCAAAAGAGTATCATCAGTTGGATTAATAATTAATAGGTTTTGAACTTTTGTTGACTCCATCTTAGCAATATCCACAACGTCCTTAATACTGGATTCTTTTGAGCCATTTAGCAATTTAAGCACTTCCTTAATAAATTTGAGTTTTTACATACAACAAAACTACTTGGAACTTGATATAGTTTTCTCAATCCCCTTCTTGCAAGCTTCTATAAAACCACTTCAATGAGCCAGAAAATTTTTGAACCTAAAAGGAAACTGTCTAGCTATTTTAATGAGAAAGCTAGAAAACATTATACAAGTATGATCTGAGAACAATGGATTCATTAACTTAGCTTTGCTCTCAGGGAAATTTGTAAGCCAACTGGAGTTAACTAGGGCCTTATCTAATTTTTTCCTTTTGAACCAATATAATCCTTACTTATTGCTCCAAGTGTGGTAGTAACCTTTAGAGTTTAAATTTGTAACCCCTAAGTAATCAACACATTCTTTAAAATATTCAAAGAAATTTTCAAGAAATAATTACCTTGAGCTTTAGTTCTATATAATGTAGAATTATAATCCCCATATATTAACCAAGGACCTTTATAACAACTCCCCATATTTATAAGATTACTCCATAACTCATTTCTTTAGAAAGAAAAATTACTTGCATATACCATAGAATAAGTGATCATTACTTTCTCCAAAATAAAGGATAACTTTAGATGTATTACATGATCAGTAGCTCCTAAAATATCAAACTTCACTATATTTGAGTTGTAGCAGATTATTATTCTTCCCAGTATATGATAAGAGTGATTTGTTACTATATTCCATTAAGTTCCCAAAACATCTAACCTTTTTAGGTTCTCCACCTTTATTTTTGTTTCTAAAAGTCCCAACAAAAGAGGCTTTTCTTTAGAGACAAAATCCCTCGAAGAAAAATAGTTTTTTTAAGGCAATTTAATACTCTTAACATTCCACACTAAAATGGACATTATTTTTGTTTACCTTTGGAGCTAGAACCCTTGCTTCTTTTTAGCCTCCTTCTTCTAATAATTGTTTTGAACTGCTCCTTTCCACGCTCTAATTTAGATAAGCTTATAATCCCATCTTCCTTTTTCATGTACCATCACTTGTTATTAGTGGAGTTGCAATAGCTACTTCCTTACCATTTGCAAAAGTAGTTGAATTTAATCCATCAGTATAAATAGTCATATACCCACTGTGATAAGATCTAAATTCTTGGTGTATTTGAATTGATATCCATATTAACCAAACTTATTTCTTATTCTTTCTCCTTATCAGGATTGACCATGTCATCAAATCCCATTAGCTCATTGTAATCACCTCTATTGAATTTTCTACCTGTAGGTTTCCATACTTTTCCTTGAACTTAGGGGGGAGGTTTCCAATGATAAGATATTGCTACACTATCTTCAAAGAGCCCATCATTAGGCCACAATCTCATTATAGGAATTTCATCAGGTAGCACCTTAGATAATTCAATGCTCACACAAATATAAGCACAACCAACTCTCCTCTTTTTTGCTATATTTTCATCCAAACATAGTGCTTTTCCAATAAATCTAGCTAATGGACTCATTTCCTAAGTAGTTCAATACTTTAAGGGAACATTGTGAAAGTTACTCCATAAGGGAATGCTTTGAAGTTTCATATCCTCAAGCTTCAAACCAGGATGCCAAAGTTAGAGAAACAGAGGTTACTGAGTCACATGCCATGGACCCTCCTCTAGAATTTTATGAGCAATTGAGCTAAAGGAGAAAGTAAACAAGATAAGATTATCTTTAGATAAAAGAACTTCAACCAATCCTTTATTTTTCAAGAATCTATTTCCCATTTTTGGAAAACTAGAAAGGGGGTTGTGGTCGAAGAAAAATCCCACCAAGTTTGAGTCCTAGCTATGAGCACCCTCCTTCAAGATTTCAATAGCAAGGCATACAACCAACTTATCATTTTGCTCCTTAGGAGGGTTGAAATAAATACTTGAAGTATGTTAGTCCTCTACAACTTGCTTCTAACTTTTCCCGATGGGTGATATATCCTATTAGCATTGCAGGACAAGAATGGAGGATGAGGAGGGAGCTGCTCCACAAGAGGGATGCTTGGTAGGGGTGAAGGTGGAAGGCAAAGGTGGAAATTTACCTATTTGTAAATTATTTTCTAGCTGCATGTAAGTAGGACAAATGGAGCAGTGAAGTTGTTAATAGTAAATAACAATTTTTCTAACTGGAGTTGGGAATAGGGTTGACTAAAAACACAGAGGAATGAAGGTGGGAAGTAAAAGCTCCAGATGAATAGACAAAATTACCCTTAAGGTAGAGTCTGACACTAGCAATAGCAAGGACTATGTTTGAACACAAAAAGGAAGAAAATGAAAATAAGAAAAAGAGAAAGGGAGGAAACAGTAACCAAAGAAAGCTTGAAGATGAAGGTGAGGAGAAACAAATTATTCAGCAAGAAAGGTAGGAAAAAAAACTAGAAGGGCCATGGATGGATAAGTAGAAAAGAGAAGGATTTTGTAAGAGAGAGAAGCTCATTGCACGAGAGAGAAGCCATCCAAGCTCTTTCGACATAATTGTGTTGTTGGGATATGCTTTGGAGTATAAAGAGCTACACCTTATATATGAATTAATGCATAAAAGAAATTTAAAAATTCATCTTTTCACAATAAATTCTACCATGGAAACCTGAAGTTGTTACAATAGTTTTAAATAGTCTCTAAAATAGTTTGAAGTTTGACTTTTCTTTGTATTTTTTAGAAGTAGATTATTATAGAGATTTTAAATTATAATGCAAAGATATTAGATTTCAACTTTTATTTTCAATCTTGTGGATAAAATTGTTATAAGAATAAGGATTAATATATGTAAAAAAACCAATATAAAATAAATTTAGTACATATTTAAATTTAATTAGTTATTAGATTGATAGAAAAAAATTGTACTAAGGACTTTAAAAAATTATGGGTTAATAAAAACTCTATTTTTATTTCTTTACTTTATCGCTTTTTTGTTACGTTCTTTCTATTTTTGCTTTTTTTCTATTTCTACTTTCATCTTTTTATATTTTTTTTCCTTAAAACTCATTTTGATAGTAAAAGATTCCTACAAGAAGATTATAATCATATCTCGTCAATATCAAAGGCTTGAAATTGTGGCAAGATATAATATAACTTTTCGTTTATTAAATTTGGAAAATTGATTTATTATAAGAAGAAAAATACCCACAAGTCACACAAAATACACAAAATAGAATTTTTTTTAAAAAAAAAGAGAGAAAGTAAACACCAAATGCGGCAATTACGACTTAATTATAATTTATAAATCAATAAAGTTGTCGCCGTTGGGGTCTGAAGTGTCATAATTTACACTTCTAGCTAATCAAAGTGTCGGTGGTCGCTGTTGGACTACCGCAGTTTGCTCTACAGTTCCAAATTGACCACAATGGCTGTGACTACAGTCTCTCCTTCACTACTAGTACCACTTCTACTCTTTGCAAGAATCTCAGGTCTGGTAGTTGCAGCGTTAGTCATCTACTGGGCTCGTGTGTTCAACTCTAGCTTTCTTTCTCACTCCTCTCAAAAAGACCTCCTTTTTGCAGTAATGCTCTTTTTATATGTTTTTTTCTTGTCAACTTTTAAAGTTCAGTGAAATTTGCATTCGATGAGATCCTGAATTTGATGTTGTTGTTGCTGTTGACTTTTTAAGGACCTCCATCCTCTGTTCATGGTAATTGGTTTCATTCTCATCAGCGGAGAAGGTAATTACAATGTGATAATCAACTGTGTACGAATTCGGCATAAGCATGCTTTTTAAAACTTAAATGGGTGGTTTCAGCAATTTTGGTCCATCAATGGCTGCCTGGTTCAAGGAGCTTGAGGAAATCAGTCCACTTGTGTCTTCAAGGAGTGGCTTTGGCTTCTGGGATCTTTGGGATTTGGACAAAGTTTCATGGAAAAGATGGGGTTCTTGCCAATTTCTATAGTTTGCATTCTTGGATGGGTTTGATTTGCATTTGTTTGTTTGGGGCGCAGGTTTTTGTTCTCTTACATTTTTAGTACAGTTTGATCTTTTTTTCTTTCCTAAATTTTGAAGATATTTCATATTTTAATTTGCAAGTGGAGTAATTATTACGGTGGTGGGGATTGTGGTCATTTCCAGGTAACATCATCTTCAACTAATATAAACTCGTTCAATGCATTGCAGTGGTTGACAGGGTTCTTAAGTTTTTGGCACCGAGGTGAGACGAGAAACATGAGGGCCAGGGTACTGCCTTGGCATGTGTTCTTGGGCCTCTACGTGTATGTGTTGGCCGTGGCAACAGCAGAAACTGGACTACTGGAAAAGTTGACGTTGTTGCAAACAAGAAGAAATGTGTCTACGCACTCCTCAGAATCAATGGTGGTCAACAGTTTAGGACTCGGCTTGGCCTTAGTTAGCGGCATTGTAATATTAGTAGCAATTTCGTCCCAAGTCACAAATTTCACCAACCAAAATTATGTACGAGGAATCAAACATCAAGTGCTTGTCTTTGTGAATGAATATGTATTTTTACTGTAGTGTCTCTTGTCTGCATATAGAAGAGGAAAATTTAAGACTCGGTCATTCAACTTGGTATTGTTTCTAGTCAAGTATAGAAATTTGTTGTTTTGGCTTTAGCATAGATGTAAGCATTTACAGTGTCATGATCTACGACTGCAGTTCTTAGTTCTTAGGTTGCTTGCAGATCTTGAGCAGTGATATGAAATCTCTAAACGCTCATCGCCATTCCACTCTATGCCACAATCAAATGTAATCACTTGATTCTTTTGCACTTCCAACGTTACCCTTGGTGCAATATTAATTCGTTCTGCAGCTGATAATCTTTTCTCCAGTATCTTGTTCATTTATTTCTTCAAGCATTTTGATTACGTTCATGTCTTACATTTTAGAATCCTGAAATGTCTTAGAGATATTGTCAATTATAACAAGTACTCAGCTAAAAACCTGAAGAATACTTTGTCTGTTTCCGCAATTTAAGGCATTTAGAACATAAATCAACTTCTAAATTATGTAGTACTCTTTTAACCGTTGAACTGGATTTTCAGCGCATCGCTCTTCCAATGCCACTGGTAGATGGAATAAATATGTTTTGGGCGTTGTTGATATTCTATTTGAAATTCCTAAGCAAAACAAAATTAGCTAAATTACCAGTCTTTCTTATGTCAAAAACTAGGAAAAAATTGTTGGAAGTAAGATAGTGTCCTCGTCTCCGGAGACAGTGGACAAAACAGATAAATCCCTGCCTCCGTAGGTGTTTGCTTCTTGTCTCCGCATTCTCGTCCCCTGTCTCCAAGAGATGGGGACACAAATTTCTGTCCTCTCCAAAAAGGAAGGACATGGGACAAGTCGTCCATGTCTCCAGCCACTATTGTTTAATGTTTATTATGTTTAATTATTGTTATTAT
>JANIHZ010000003.1:33604283-33615798 GCA_027478365.1 Erythroxylum rufum | reverse complement strand
AGCTCTTCTCAAAAAAGCTCTACTGACAAAAGCTCTACTGATAAAAGCTCTACTGATAAAAGCTCAACCAAACGGGCACTTAAAAGCTTCAATTTCTAACTTTTGGAAAAGCTGTATTTGGGTTTTTAAAAAAGCTGTTTCTACTGCAAAAGTACTTTTAGAAAGTCCAACCAAATACCTATTTTTTTTAAAAAACAGCTTTTACTGTAGACAAAAGTATTTTTGGATCCTCAAAAAACTATTCCAGCACTAACTAAAAAACCATTCAAACACTTTGGATTAAACCATTTGCCGCCCAAATCCCATCAACTTCTAAAGTCTAATCCTTTCACAACCTTCGTGCGTCCCTTCTCGGAGAAGTCGATAAATGGGTTGTTTTTTCTTCAAGTCTAGAAGGATCCCTTTCTCTTTAATTATTCGCCACTCAGGTAGTCACTCACTTCAACATGCTTGTTTCTTGTGCAAATTCAGTTTTGGATTGTTCATACTAAGCTTATTTGTCAGCCAAGTCCTGCTAAAGAATCTCAAGAGATTGAAGCTTTGGTGGGGAGAGAACAGAATTCACATCCACGGCTCTCCACTCACTTTCCGCACAGTGTGCGGCGGCGGAATGCCCACTTACCAATTCTGAGAATTATGGATATGGCATATAGCATTTCTTAATCTGCTTTTCAATTTTTGTCTCGTCTTTTGTTTGCGATAGAGTCTTGTCTTCTTTGACTTGAAGGCCCAATACATTATACATTATTAGAGCTTCAAGTCAGGTTGGCATGTGTGGCCCCTCCTATTAGGATAGTTCCTTTTCACAAATTCCCATCATTTCTCTTTTTAGATAAGAATTTCCCTGTTCTTTTTGGTTTATTGTTTGTGCGTCGTCAAATCAGTATTAACCACTTGAAGATTTTCTATTTTTCTCTTTTTGCTTTCTTCATGCAAGTTTCGTTTATTTTGTCCGTTGCTATTGGATAGTGTGCTTCTTGATAAAATTAATGACTACTTTCTAGGTAATCTTTGCACTTAGTTTTCACAAAATACAAACAAGTTGAAAGCTGTAAAAGAATAAGTAATCACAAATCATGCAACTCCCATGGCCACTGGATTGTTTTGGATTTTAATTATTTGTTGCTACTGTGGGCATTGTAGGGTGGACACTACAATATTTAAGACCAAAAAGGGATGATCTTTCAACTTTCTTAATTTTCTTCATTTATTTTCATCTTCAGTTATCAGATCGACAAGTTTATACCAACAAATTCCTCGGCCAAACAATGGATATCGATAAGTCATCCTGTCATATTTCTCTGCCTCTAACTTTGCCAGGTCAGGTCACCCGTAAATCATTCATTGGCATGAAAATTTCTGTTTTTTGGCACTTTGTTTCATATTCTACATGCTTGTTGCCGAAACTTGTTGACTGAGTTTAGTTTCTGTTTGGTACTTCGGAAAGCATTATTGAGATTGCTTTCTGTGTGCTGTTTATATCTTAGGCTATCCTGCCAGTTCTTCCATCCAAAAACATTCAGGAGGAATTGGAAATAGAAAAGACTCAACCTTTTTCATCAAACCAAACCCAAAAATGGTTATCAACATCAAATTCCAGAATAACCAAAAAGAGCACTAACATGTGTATTGAGCAATCAGTCACCAAGTTTGACAAAACTTCTAGTATACTTGACTTGTATCTTACATATTCTTCGGTCCATTAAACAATCAGTTGGGAATTAAACCTCAGCCTTATTCCATCCAAATCACCAACCACTTGTCCTCCACAAAGTTGCAGACCCGGGGAGAGAGCATGCACTCTTCTGAATGTACCCACTTCCTATTAATATTTCCTTTGCATTAGTGTCCCTTTTCTATCTAAAGAAGACAAAAACCATCCAATGGAGGCTAGTTTAACCCATTAGGTAGAAATTTACAGGTCCATCTTTCTTGAATTACGCCTGCTAATCAGAACCCTTCAGTCAACAGTATAACTATGGCCGTTTTGGAACTGGCTATCCAGATAGTGATGAGGTTGATAGCACAGTAAGTTCTGTCCCCACAATTATTTTCCAGTTCTGATCAAGTTGGGCAAAAATTTTATAGGCAGAAAAAAGGTGGACAGACACCTGATCATGAGGCTTGGGTACTGATAACGGCCAACGGAATTATTTATAACACAACTGACAGTTCTCTCTATGCTCTTCAGCTACATTTTAGCGGTTACGTAGGACCCAAACCATAAAAAGAAACATAAACGGTGCCTAGAGTCTAGTTTTAGGGGTTTATTGCTCTATCCAGCGTCTCTTTCTTTCTTTTCTTATTTTCTCTTGTCAACGGTAAATATGTTACCCTGAGACAAATTGGTAACATTCAAGTTTCACCCATTTTTGCAGATTGTATACTTCTTTTCGGAGAAAAAGAGGCCACTAGTTACATTGGTGGATCCTGTAGCTCTTAGAATGATAGGTGTGATAGAATTCTGCTTACTGAGACCTTTTTGCTCCGAAGCAAGCCTGTCCTTGAAAGGTTCATAAGCGTGATAAGGCGATAATTAAGAGGACAATTCACGTTTCAACATTACTTTTATAGCTTGCTGCGGGCTACAAGTATTGAATCTGCAAAAATTTCAATTCTTGGCTTCTGGGTTTCATAGAGAACTGCACCAGGACTTCGTACATAACTATATTGACTGCTACTGATTATGAGTGCCTGTTGAGATGGTTTGAATTTCTAGTTATGGAGGTGAGGATAAATGGGTGCAGAGATGTTCTGCAATTGCTCTTTGTATTTGGATGAGTTGAAGGTTATGATTCTGCTGTTAAAAGCGCCTTCATGGTAATGCGCTTTGGCTTTTTGGTTGCTGCTTCTATTGCAGCCTATGCTGTTAAACAGCTTAACGTCAAAGGTTCTGGGACACCAGCCTCTTTAGATAAGCCTTCAGGTAAGGGTTTATATCTCCTTCCACTGAACACGTTAATTTGCTGGCATGTCCTACTTCGATGCGGAGGACAAAGATTGCCTCTTTTTACGTGATGAATATTCACGTATGCGGAAAATGCAGATAACATTCATGCATGTGGCTATTCTTGACTTATGCTTGGAGCACCTCGTTTCTCCTTTTTGTTGTTAATCTTATGAATTGAAATTCAGAAAATGATGAAGGAAGCTTTGAGCAACCTGAGAACAGAAGGGAAGGCAAAGAGCATGTTACTAGCTCTGCTGATAACCGCAGAGAGAAAATTGTGAGTCCGTTGAAGCAAAACTTGCCACAAATATGTGATTGCGAACATTTTTGTTGTTGCTTTCCGTTTTGTCTATTTTAACATAATACAGATCGACTTGACTTTCCGTGTTATATTACTGCAGGAGGAGGAAAAAGAAGAGGAAGAAGAAGTCAAATTGATTAGTAGCATCTTTAACCGCGCTCAGGGGGTTCCACCTGGCATAGAAGATGAAGATATGCCACCAGATATTGAAAAGCTTCTTTATGGGGAGATTGAATATCCCTCGCCCGGGAACAAGTTTGGCAAGGTAGAGAAAGACGTGATATATGAAACAGCAATGGCAAAGAATGCTAATGAACTAGAATGCTTACGCAGCCTTGTGAACGAATTGGAGGAGAGAGAGGACAAACTTGAAGGGGAACTGCTCGAGTATTATGGACTGAAGGTGCGGGAATCAGATATTTGTGAAATACATAGGCAACTCAAGATTAAGACGGTTGAGATTAACATGCTGAATATTACAATTAGTTCCTTGCAAGCTGAACGGAAGAAGCTTCAAGAAGAGATGGCAAAAGGAGCTTCTGCGAAGAAGGAATTGGAGGCGGCAAGGAACAAAATAAAGGAACTGCAGAGGCAAATTCAGCTTGATGCTAACCAGACAAAGGGCCATCTATTGTTACTGAAACAGCAAGTTTCTGGTCTTCACGCTAGAGAGGAAGAAGCTATAAAGAAAGATGCAGAGGTTGAGAAGAAATTGAAGGCTCTGAAGGAATTGGAGATGGAAGTCGTGGAGCTTAAGAGGAAGAATAAAGAGCTTCAGCATGAAAAGAGAGAGTTGAATGTTAAGCTGGATGCTGCTGAAGCTAAAATAGGAGCTCTTTCTGACATGACAGAGGTAAGATACTGCTAGCCCACCTACTTTCTGCCTAAAATTGGCGTTCAGTTCTTTTTATTGTAGATATTTGCAAGTGGAAGGTAGCAAACCTTTATATTCCTATTGTTGAATCGTTTACCTCTTTTACTTTGCTGGATTACATGTTATTATAATTAAAGAGACCATGAGATTTGTCTCATTCATGAATGTAAGTCCTTCAAAGTGTAGCTAAACAGGTTTCTCACAGCCTATGTAGTTAATACCTAAATTGCCGCCAAACTGCTACATATATATAACTTTAGCGAAAAGGATACAGTGACAGGGAAGTCTAGTAAGAAAAAGGTGTAGCATCAATATCTTATATTCTTCTAAGTTCTAATATTGCAAAACTAGTGGTGTTCTACTGATCACATTGCTTTGCCTTAATATGCTTCAGAGTGAAATTGTTGCCAAGGCAAGAGAGGATGTCAATCATTTGAGGCATGTTAACGAAGACCTATTGAAGCAAGTGGAAGGACTTCAAATGTATAGGTTCAGTGAAGTTGAAGAATTAGTGTACCTACGATGGGTCAATGCGTGCTTGAGGTATGAGCTTAGGGACTACCAAGCACCTCCTGGAAAAATTTCAGCACGTGATCTAAACAAAAGTCTTAGCCCCAGATCTCAGGAAAAGGCTAAACAGTTAATGTTAGAATATGCAGGATCAGAACTTGGACAAGGAGACACGGATCTTGAAAGCAATTTTTCGCGTCCATCTTCTCCAGGAAGTGAGGACTTGGATAATGCTTCCATTGATAGTTCCACTGGCAGATACGGTAGTCTCAGTAAGAAACCTAGCTTAATCCAAAAGTTGAAGAAATGGGGAAAAAGCAAAGATGATGCAAGCGTTCTTTCGTCACCTTCAAGATCCTTCTCTGGAGGATCACCGAACAGGAAAAGCATGAGTCACCAACCAAAGGGTCCATTGGAAGCCTTGATGCTAAGGAATACGGGAGTTGGTGTGGCCATCACCTCGTTTGGCACAATGGAACAGGATTCTCCCGACTCTCCTGAAAATCCAAATCTAACACAAGTTTTCCCTGGTGACTCTCTGAATTCTATAGCTTCATCTTTCCAGTTAATGTCTAAATCGGTGGAAGGAGTTCTCGATGAAAAATATCCTGCCTATAAAGATCGACATAAGTTGGCCTTGGAGAGGGAGAAGCGCATTAAAGAAAAAGCTGAGCAAGCAAGAACAGCAAGATTTGCAGACAAGTCAAACAATGAATCAAGAGCAAAAACAACTGTGACTTTACCTCCTAAACTTGCTCAAATTAAAGAGAAAACAATTGCTGCTAGAGATTCTATTTACCAATCTAATGATGATAAGAATGTTGATTCTTCAACGATAAACAAGACCAAACTTGCCCACATCGAGAAGAGGCCAACTAGGGTTCCTCGTCCACCTCCTAAACCATCTAGTACTGCTCCTAATGATAAAACTTTCAATCCTGTAGGTGGAATTCCACCTGTTCCTTCCAAAGGTGCCCCACCACCACCAGGTGGGCCACCTCGACCACCACCTCCACCTGGAAGCTTACCAAGAGGTACAGGAGGTGGGGATAAAGTCCACCGAGCTCCTGAGCTAGTTGAGTTCTATCAGACACTAATGAAACGCGAGACGAAGAAGGATACATCTCTGGTTTTTTCGGCGTCAAAAGCAACAGATGCTAGGAGCAACATGATTGGAGAAATTGAGAACAGATCATCATTCCTCTTAGCGGTGCTTATTCATGTCATGTAGTCTTCATTTACTTCTCATTTTTTAACGAGACCAGTAGAATTTAAGAATCTTGTGTGCTGAAGCCAGGTGAAAGCTGATGTCGAAACTCAAGGTGATTTTGTCCAGTCAATGGCAACTGAGGTTCGAGCAGCTTCCTTTGTCAACATAGATGACCTGGTGGCCTTTGTACATTGGCTGGATGAGGAGCTCTCTTTCTTGGTTTGCCTACACATTCTTACTGCTGAAAATATACTCCTATCACGTGATTTAACAGCGTGAATATATAAAAGCTGGTTGTATTAGAATTGAACTGGCATAAGGCAAAGATATTTTTTGTGAATGGTTGTTGATCCGTATGTAACATTTAACAGATGATCTGAAGCTGTTTTCTACAGAGCTATCTACTGTCACTGTCATGATGTTATCATCTTGCTTCTGCTATAATTTGCCTTTTTGTGGCTGCAGTACATATTAACTATTCAAATAATTGGATGAGCACGTCCTTGGGACATCTTATCGTACTATTCTCTACTTTTTCATTGTGTTAGGTTGATGAACGGGCAGTTCTCAAGCATTTTGAGTGGCCTGAAAGCAAAGCTGACGCACTGAGAGAGGCGGCTTTCGAATATCAGGACCTAATGAAATTGGAGAAGCAGGTCTCCTGTTTTGTCGATGATCCCAACCTCCCATGTGAGGCTGCTTTGAAGAGGATGTACAAATTGCTTGAAAAGTATGCATATGCATCTCCTGCTCTTATTTTAAAGAGTTCTCGACTTTCATCTTGTTTTTGTATAGCACCTCTGACTCTTCTTAGGCCAGTAAGTTCCTACTTTTATTTCTATTATCATAGTACTGATTCAGTGTCCTTTTCCTTGTTTTCTTTCACATTTTAACAGAGTGGAGAGCAGTGTTTATGCACTGCTACGTACAAGGGACGTGGCTATTTCACGATACAGGGCATTTGCGATCCCATTTGACTGGTTATTAGATTCAGGAGTTGTTGGTAAGGTATGAACTTTGTCGAAGAGAAGATTTGCAGCGCTTCTTGTTTTCTGTTTCTGTGCATGAAAACGAGAATCCATAAAAGACGAGCCAATTGATGATAATATCAATTTAACTGGAACTGCAACAAAATTTATGCATGACATAACAAGTGCACGGACATTAAGTAGAGTAACTTCAGTTGTTTCATATGTCGGTGACTTCAGATTCTTCTATTGCAGGTAAAGCTATCGTCTGTGCAATTGGCAAGGAAGTATATAAAACGTGTATCACTGGAACTTGATGCTTTGGGTGGGCCTGATAAGGAGCCCAACAGAGAGTTCTTGCTTTTGCAAGGCGTACGTTTTGCTTTCCGAGTTCATCAGGTGTGGACTTTAGAATGATTAGAAAATGCTACAAGTTCATCTTACTCTTGAAATTTTGAATGTATAGTTTCAAAATTTAGCTTCCTAGTTCTTTACTTACGTTTAAGATTTGTCTCCCTCTGGGACCTATTTCCAGTTTGCTGGAGGTTTTGATGCTCAGAGTATGAAGGCTTTTGAAGAACTGAGGGACCGTGTACATGCACAAATGGGAGAAGAAAATAAGCTTCAAGTACAATAGATATGGATCTTAAAGCTTCCTGTTGTACCTGCCTTCTCCAGCAGAAGCATAGCGAGGATACTAGTTAACAAAAATATATTGAAACAGGAGATAAAACTTAAAAATAGGAAGGCATAAAGCTTGATTTATCCCATGCATTCCCACTAAATGCAAATACATAAGCTAAAGAAATGGGTAAAAATTGCACCTTTTCTGTTTGGATTTACCTGACATAGCATAATGAACTCTGCAACGCTTCAGACCACTGTAAAACACCAGACATTATGTGCTTCAACCTCGCATGAAACCAGTGCGGTGAAAATGTATAGAAAATTCTTAAAACCTTGCTAAGAGCTAGTTTATCACTTCAACACAGTAAGCTATGCTGGATACAGGAGGAAAATAGATGGTTCAGAATTGAAAGATTTCACTTCCTTTCCTAACTCAAGCGTGGGGTACCAAACACTGACAATTGGGCTTCAAATCTTGAGGTCCTATATGTATGCAATAATGAGGATCGAAGACTATTAAGTTTGCATGTTCTCCCTATCAAGTATGCATGTTCACCCATCATGGTGTAAGTTAAAGGTATTCTAGACATCATATCTATACTTCCTGTGAGCAGGATGCTTATTTCTATACATCCGCTATGAAGCCAATTTATTTCAAGGTAAATTATCCAAAATTAATAACCACCTCTATTTGAAGGCTATCCATAGGCTATCAAAAGTTTAAGTTACATTAGCGTACAGTGATTACAAGACTTCTATCAATAAACTTTGCACTTGCCACTTTGCCTTGAATTTTCACTGGTAGACAAATTACACGTCTTTGGTCTCCTGCTTCTACCAATAATTCAGATCCTCCACTATACTGCACTTGTCAGACATGAAAGCAACAAAACAACATTAATTTAAGCAGAAGAAACAAAATAATAAAAAACAATCTTTTGTCACCTGAACTTACAAACTTAACAGAAGGGAAACATAATGTTGATGAGTGAACCAACAAGTCCTATGAACTTCAAAATTCTAGTGTTTGAACAGCAATTACGGCCAAATTTGTCATGCTTTATGCTTTATTTCCACAATTCAGAAAGGGATAATTCATCCATTGAGCTCCCAACTTATTGAGACATTTAAATCTGCTCAGTTCCAGTCTCAAACAACTAAAGGAACATAATAAAAGAAGCTGATATAGCAGTTCAATTGGCTGAAAAGAGATGAGGTTCAGCAACAAATAACAACTATGAGCTTCCTAACTTTTAGAAAGTTTATCTTCTCGACCAGTTATCAAACATGTTCAGACAAAGAAGATCTATATAATTGTCGACAATCACATAATTTTAGAAAACAAAAGAGAGAGAATACAAAGAAGAAAACAAATCTCTTCAATTACAAGTGTTGTGAAACTTATCGTGTATCAAAAATCTAGTTATGAAGAAATTACACAACACACACCTGTAGATACTCGTAATTGCATACCCATCAAACATGTCAAACATCATATTGAATTTAAGTTGCAAAATAAAAAATTTAAAACATAACAAACTATGAAAAATCACAACAAATTTAAACCAAAATTTGCAAATAACTAAAAAGAAATTTATCATACTTGGTATAACTTGATCTCTGACTTTTCAAAACCTGGCATGAAAAGGGCTATCGACTTTTTCATGGTGTCAAACTTTACAGGTGACAACACATTCCTGCTGTTAGTTGTTGGTAAATATAAAACTTCCCTTGCACCTTTGTTGAAGGCATTAAGCATGATCAGGTCCCAATCCACTGGATTATTGTTCAAGAGATGAGGAACTGATGCAAACGGTAGGGGTGAAAACTTGTCCTTCACTTCTTCCAATGATTCAGGATTCAAATGAGGAGAATGAACCGCCATTGCACCAGAAACATGTGCACCTGATTGGATTGTGCGGCCCCAGTAACGTAGAGCAGAATTGACAGAAGTTATATTATTCGGATCCATCACAACATAACAACCAAATTTATGTTGCTCCAAAAAAGCCAAGGATCCTTGCTGTCATTTAAGTCAGTAAAAGTATAATCAGATTCAGACAAAAATTGGTAAATGAAAGAGTAATGGACATTTACCTCCAACTTTTTGTCTAAGATTTCCCATAGTTCTGCACTCAATTTCCCATTCAAAGGAGCCTTGCTACCAGTTAAATTCATTGCTTCATCAACAAGTCTTAGGAGTGAAGGAGTAACCAATCTCCCAAGATCAGTTTTCTCAGCCAAGTTCCTGATATATTTCAAGTACAACCTGCCGAAACTATAGTTGTTAAAGAAAAACAAGATAACAAAATAGTGGAAAAACAGAGACAGAGAAGGTTCATGGATGGGGTTTTTGACCTCGCTTTACCGGCTGCACCTATCATCCGCAGAGTTTCATCACTGCTGATACCATCGTATACTATGATGTCAAACTTATCTTTGTTGTTGTTTTCCTGGGTCTTACTAGCTAGGAATCCCGCAAGCTTCTCAATTTCTAAAGCTGCAAAAATTGAATCCATTGCAGGAAGCACACCAAGCTCTTCTCCAACTACCTATCCAATCAGAAGAAAACATGTAAATTCCCCAAGGAACGGCTGCTATTTGATTAATTAATGAAGACTACAAAGCAGGCAATTACATACCTACCCCTTCAAGAACTCCTTGAGTAATCTTAAGACGCTTATCTGCCTGCTTCAGCCGATTAAGAGGCTCAAGAAGCATCTACAAGAATAATTTCATTAAAGATCACAGGCTTTACAAGCAAACCTGTGAATTCTTTTTCCTTAGGTTAAAAAGGAAAAGAGGAAGCTGAACTCACTTTTGTGGTTTCCAACCTAACAGCTGAAAGATTTTCCCTGCACTCAGAAGGAGAAGTTCCAATCTTGCAGTTGAGAAGATAGTTAGCAGAAGGATCTTGAGTGTGTATTACCAAACATGTTTTAAGCCCAACCATTGCGTAATGCTGATCATGTTGAAACGGAGGAAATAGGGAAAAGAAAAAGTTATATATATGACATGATGATAGTGAACTTGATGGAACACAAATTGAGAAGCTAACAAAGCAAAAAACATCTTCAACATAGATCTGCATGAAACCTTTCTCAGCATTACACATTTTTATTCGAAGTAGTTAAAATTGCAAAATATAGTGATTCTGCTCGGGTGGAATGTTGTCTTTAAGACTTTGATTCTCTCCTTCTTTTGTTTGAGTTTCCCAAACAATGAATTTAAGTTACAGATGGTGGAATTCAAAATATGTAAGGCACTCTATTGATGTATATGCCGATAATTTCTGAACTCCTACTCTACACCGCACGATCAACTTGGTGAATTGAGCATTTGGTCAACAAAATCAACTATTAACCATCATACTAATCTCTCTAAAATTGCAATTTCCAGTACTAACTTTACAACCCATCAGTTCAAACCTAGACTTTTTCACGTACTCTTGACATAGAGCAGGTAATCATAGATTTATAAGAATGCTAATCGATGGCTAGAAATACTCTCCAAATAATTAAAACAAAAAAAAGAAGAAAAGAAAACGCAAGGAACGACCCAACCCAATGATTAGTCGAAAAGTTGAAAATGGACAGCCCAAAACCAGAGATTAACATAATAACATAGCTAAACAAAAACACAGTCAGAGAGGGACAAAGCAAGTTGAAACTCGAAAACTCGAGAGAAACAACAAAACAAATAGTACCTGAGCTGCGAAAACGGCGCAGGTAGTCTTACCAGAACCACCTTTGCCCAAGAAAGTTACCAATTTTGTCGATTGCGAAGAAGCATTTTCACCGGAACTAGAACCAGAGGAAGTGGCTCTAACGCAAAGTGGGACAGTACTCAATTTACGTGCATTGCTTTTCAGAGGCATCAAATCAGAATTTGAATTTGGGAGGAGCGAAGAAGAGTGGAGAAAAGATAACATATTTCTTTGTGTCCAAGCTCCTAACTCGAAAGAGACGTCCAAGATTTTTGTAAAAAGGAATCAATGGCAAAAGATCGTACGGTGAATTGTGCCTTTATTAAGGAAAGGCTACCCACACACATATATTTCAATAAAGTCTTATAT
>JANIHZ010000003.1:33330819-33350198 GCA_027478365.1 Erythroxylum rufum | reverse complement strand
AATTGGGAGAACCATCGATGATGGTTTCTCATTGAGTTCGCAAACTCATCCAAAATTGCAATCTATTTTTCAGGACTTGAAGAATACCCCGTTTGACACGGGAGTATGTCTACTGTAGGCAAGTGAAGGATAGAGGTCGAGATCAGTTCGCGTCTGCGTTAGTGTTTCATTCAAATTGTTTTTTTGACATCTCTGTATTTTTGTTTATGAGCCCAATTTAATTATGGCTTTTGGTTCGGTAAATGATTGTAATAACTGAAACTGAAAATGTTTGTTTCTGACACTAAACTACTTTCTTTTAACATGGGCTTCAATGATATACTGTTTATTCCGCGCGAAAGAATGTTTAAAAAAAATACTGAGATTCGTTTGACCGACTGATGTAGTACGCCACCCTCGCGGAGCACGGACTCGAATATTACCAATAATATCGGGTTCGGGTCACGCGGGAGTGGGGTGTTACATTACTAATAATAGATGATCTCTCTTAACATCATAAGAGACTCAACCCATTATTTATGATTAGTCTCATTATGGTGTAAATCAGTCGGGAATTCAAGAATACTCAAAGCTAGAGAAAAATCATAATAGCAATATTAATATGCATGTAATACAAGATCATACTATCCACTCTTTTTTCAAATTCCTAAAAGTGATCATCAAATGTTGAAGTCTATGAAGCATAAAAAAATAGAGTCATTTAGAGGTAAGATCAATACATTAAATATCAAAACTAAATGCATCAATCAATTATCGATATAATAACAAAATTGTGAAGATTCATAATATTTAATATATAATTTTCACTAATTTAGGCATCCTACCAAACATTGAACTCATCTACAAGATAATCTCATTGCTCATATAGATCTTATTAGAAATAAATCAATTAATAGTTGGGAGAAAATAATATCAACAAAAGTATTCAAACGCCTAGACTTACAAGAGATAAGTTTATAAGCATACAATATTCAATTATATCCAAAAATGATAAAAGAAATTAATATATTCAAATGCTATATTAAATAAATGATAACCAGTCAAAAATTATACGTAAAGTTATCCTAAATAGAGCAAATTTATTATGTAAATGGGTGAAATGTTCAATTTAGGATAAAATTGTCAATAAATAAATATGATAAGATACTTATCTCATAATAATAACAATAAATTATTATTATTTTAAATTATCAGTAAAAAATCGTAAATATACTAAAATGGCATAATTGTAAATAAGGTTAAAAAACATAAAAGTAAATAACTAGAGATGGCAAAATTGTAAATACTTCATCTTCAAACTTTAGATTGTGTCATATGGCCAATGACTTGGTAACATCTTGTTTTTAAAGAGGTATCTTTAATGATATTATAGGGATTTTTCTCCTTTTTAAAAAACTAAGTGATTGTAAGATTAATCTCAATTAAAAATCATCCATCCTTCTTCTATAGCTCCAAAACAAATATATAGCCTCTTAAACTGTAACAACGAGGTTTCTTGGTTCGTAGACAATTGCAGTTCCACTGTTTATCCAGGATTGCTATATTTCAACTCTTGGATATAACCTTTCAACTTCGAATCATAATCTAATGCTAGCTTCTTTCTTAAATTCCTCTTAGCAGCTCTGCTCATTGTAATGTTCATAACTGTTTTCAACTTTTCTCTGCATTCTTCAACCTTCTTTGCACTGGTAATGCTAGGTGCCTTTAGCATTCTTTCACAACAATGTTTAGCTAGAAGCTTTGTTGATACCATCTTAGATTTGTCTGTTATAAAATATGAATGTTCATAACTATTTTTTTTTAATTTTGAAACATTTGTCATTACTATCATAGGGTGCGTACGATTCCTATTTGTATCCCTTAATGCATCTAACTCTAATGCACTTTTTTTCCATTGCATATTAAAGCTTGTTGTTATTAAATAATCTACAACATCTTTTAAACCCTTTAACATTGGCAAACTCCATTTTTAGTGTCCAATTTAACAAACTACCCCCTTCTTCGTATATAACACTTATGCTAGACCTGATAATTGGCTCCCCAGGCTCCTCTCCACTAGGTATTCATCCTTAGCAATGAAACTTCCATAATCACTAGAATCCAGCTCCATTGGTTAGTGTCTGGAATTGAAACATTAAATGTATTATGTACACCTATAGCTTCATCATCACATTCATTTCATTAACACATTTAACTTCATCATCACCTTTAACTTAATTAACAATTTTAGCTTCATTACCATAATTGCCTGCATCTCCATCGTTACTATTCTCTTCTACATTGATATCTGCATCAACTTTATAAGGCACAACATCCCCACCATTACCTATTATATCTAAAACTCCTGGAGCCATAATCGGATCATCAACACTACAAGAAAATAAGAGAATACGCGACGTTTTATTGATAAAACGTCACGGATTGTGAATACCTTTTGTGACGTTTAAAAAACGTCACGAAAGGTTTTAATTTTTTGCGACGTTTATAAAAACGTCACAGATTTGTAAGATTTTTTGCGACATTTTAGTAATAAAACGTCACGAAATAGAATCCTCAACGTTTTGTTGAACAAAACGTCGTGGTTGGCGTTGAGCAAAAACGTTTGATTTTTTTAAAAACCCGCCTAACCCGCCCCCGACTTCATTTTGCGGTCTGTTCCTTCGTTTTCTTCGTCCTCCAGATCTCCAAAACCTCCTCTGTGTTTCCCCTCTCAAGTTGTCTCTCTAACACAACAATCATGCCATTCTCTCTTCTCCTCATTTTACTCTCTTTAACATTTTCAGATATCTGCAACTCTACGCAGGACTCTCTAAAACTCCCATTGCTCCACAGAACCCCACTTCCTACCCCATTCCAAGTCCTCTCCTCCGACCATTACCGCCTGCGTCATCACCACCGCCACTACCACGCCTCCGTCAAATCCCCCATAATCTCCGGCGCATCCTCCGCCTGGGTGAAGTGCTCCACCTGCAAAAACTGCTCTGACCACCCTCCATCATCTTCCTTCCTAGCTCGCCATTCCTCCTCATTCTCACCAACCCACTGCTTCAACAACATCTGCCGACTCGTCCCACACCCCGACCCTAACCCCTGTAACAAGACTCGCTTGCACAGTCCCTGTCGTTACGAGCACTCCTACTCCGATGGGTCGGTCACGAGCGGGTTCTTTTCCAGAGAGACCACGACGTTGAACACCAGCTCTGGGAAAGAGACCAAGCTGAAGAATCTCGCATTTGGGTGCGGGTTTCACGAGTTGGGTCCGAGCGTTACGGGTCCGAGCTTCAATGGGGCTCAAGGTGTAATGGGTCTGGGTCGTGGACCCATATCTATTTCTTCTCAACTCAGTCGTCGCTTTGGCAACAAGTTCTCTTACTGTCTCATGGACTACACCCTCTCTCCACCTCCTACGAGTTTTCTCATAATCGGTGGTTCCCAGAACGACTTCGCACCCCAAGCAAAGGAAATGAGCTTCACGCCGATACTTGCCAACCCGCTCTCGCCTACATTCTACTACATTGGGATCACGTCCGTGTTCGTTAACGGCGGGAAATTACGTATCGACCCTTCCGTCTGGACAATCGATGAGATGGGTAACGGTGGCACGGTGATGGACTCAGGAACGACGTTAACCTTCATAAAGGAGCCGGCGTACGGTGAGATTCTCACAGCGTTTAAACGGAGACTGAAGTTACCGAGTCCAGTTGAGCCAACTCCGGGTTTCGATCTTTGTGTAAACGTGTCAGGGATTCCGAATCCTAGTTTGCCTAGGATGCGTTTCGAGCTCGTCGGCGGTGCGGTGTTGTCGCCGCCGCAGAGGAATTTGTTTATACAGACAAGCGAGCGGGTCAAGTGCTTGGCGGTTCAACCTGTCGAGCCAGGAACTGGGTTTTCAGTTATAGGGAATCTGATGCAACAAGGATATTTGTTGGAGTTCGATAGAGACAGATCGCGTCTCGGTTTTTCACGTCGTGGTTGTGCTCTGCCTGCGCATTAAGCGCGTCGTTTCGTTTTGTTTTTTTAATTAATAATTTTTTATTGGACATTGACATTTGTGGGATTTTACTGCACATTTGATATATATATATATGTATGTATGAATGTGATCATTGTCATTTTGGTTTTAAGCGGAATATGATAAATAAAAAGAAAAAGAAAAGGAAGACAGTAATTTGGAGTTGAAATTAATTAATTAGCATATTTCTAATTCAATAAAAAAGGTTTGTATACATTTTTGTTTTTTATTTGTCATACGGCAATTGCATAAAAAAGGATAATAATTGAATAGAGCATATGAAAACAAAAGAAAAAAGATGGGTCATAGGATCTTAGGTTAAAGACAAAAAGATGTTAAATAAAGATTTAATGGTTGGTTTGGGTTGGGTAACGTCGTCCTATCCGGTCAAACCAACTTTACTGGATGAAAGATACCCTACGAGTATGCCAGCGTCGCGTGGACCATGCAGCCCATTACATGATTTTCGTAAAATGAAATTTTCTGTCTCATACTTATTTGTTTTAATATTGTGTTTGCTAAATGCTAATAGGCTAGAGCACCAATGACATTTGTCAATCAACAACTAAATGTTAACTTCAGATTAATCCATTCTAGTGTTCATAATAAATTAATTGTAATTTAAAAGACTAAACTTGATGATCTTAAATTCAGGAGCTGTTTATATGGTTGTGTAATTGAGTGTTCCAGTTCCAGTGGTATCTGTCACAGAGAGAGAGAGGAGAAGAAATGGGAGGATCATGTGATGTGATGAAGAGTTCTAGACAGCTGGCTCTGCACTCATATGAATGAATATGACCCTTCCTTTACACCTACATACAGTGGAGAACGGGCCCACTTAGATACCATTCTAAATCACTTACATTTACGTTTACAATTACACCCACTTTTGCCATCACAACCATTGATTTTTTTTTAAAAAAAAAAATTGACTGGAGAAATCTCCACAAGACGTTTGAGTCAGTCATCTTCACTTTGGGATCCTACCTTCTTGTACTAATCAATTTTCGTCTTCATCACGCTTTCAAACAACTCCACTTTTGATTATTGCATTTCACGTTCTTTCAACCGTATGCATAGATATTCTTGTGATTTGATTTTGCAGTTGACATTATAGAACTCCAGTTTTACAAACTTACTTTGACAGACATTATTCAAATTGAAAACGCAGGCCCAGAGACTATTCTTGATTATGAGCCTATAGACGATGGGCTGCTTAGTAATTCAGACTTACCTACTAGCTGGGCTTAGTTGCTCCCCAAATGCTACCACTTGTTTAATCATTTACGTCCAGGAAAGTTTTGAGATTACGGTTTATCCAAATTGGCCCTACCTACTTAATTCACCGTCAAAATAAGAGGTAAGCTGCTCCTGTCCGTATATGTTCTTCCAAATTATCTCCAAAAACGTCACAGCCAATGGTCATCCATCCTCTCAACGCTCCAACTTTTTGGTTTTTCTTCCTAAACATCCTTTTATTATTCAACTCAATAATAAGGAAAACCCCAATTCATATATGTCAAATTTGTCTGGCTTAAAGAATCTTTTTTTCCCCACGTTCAGAATTAGATGCTTCATTACTTGGACTCCAGGTCCAGGGTATCCGAAAGCAATCCTAATTGCATTCTCATGCACTTTCCTCTGTTCTAATCAAAATTTTCCCAGCAGCAAATTAAGAGTGATCACAAAGTACTTGAAGCATTTCATCTATCCCTTGTTGAGGTTTCTTTTTTTTTTTTTTTAATTTCGTCAAATGATTTTCTTAACGTAGCAATCAACAACTACGCATCATATTAACAGATAACAACGATTTCCTATTTTCTAAAATGGGTAATTAACAAGGTCCATTATTTGTAACTTAGCTTTTCTATTGCTTTAAGCTTCTTCGGTTTCAGGTCATGTGATTCATCGACGTTCAGGTCTTGTGGGAAATCACCTTTCGGCTTAGCGACAAATGATAATCAAAACGATTTTCTTTTCTTGTAGTGGAAAGAACGTGTAGAGGTGGAGGTATAATTGGAGTCAGAATTCCACTGTCCCACACATATTCAAAATATGGCTGCAATTCTTTGACTCTACCAAGAGACGTATCTCAGAAGAGACATCCCAAAACACTTGTTTATGCATATTCCAAGCAAATTCACCTAAAATTTTAAACAGGATTACTAATCGAATGTAATTATACATTGAAACTTCTTAAAATTAGTTAATCATAGATTATATAATTTGTAAACTATAACATATACTCAGTAGTTTTATCAAATAAGAATTCAAAAATAATGACTATAAGTTCCATGTTATAAAAAAAAACTTGTTTATATATATTTATGATTTAGACTAGCATGCTTAGAAGTTGGGTCGAAGTCTGAGCCGAAGCTTGAGATTCTTGTTTGGTCCTTTATGCATATGTTCTTGGTTAAAAAGCCATAACTATAGGGGTCCTTTTATGCCGTCCAAAACTTGTTGACTATGCGGATTATGGGTCCTGTTCTGCTTTCTGAAAGCTGCACACTTGCTCCTTACTTACACTAGTGATTTCTCAGACTGTAGGTCCAATCCTTGGTTCACTTTTTAGGCTTGTTTTGATTTGAGATTTTATGTGTAAGTTGGTGGATTGATCGGGGGCTAGCTAAATGTTTTTGGTTCATGTCCCCATAAAGCTCTACTATAGCATGGCTTAAAGACTGTTAGGCTCTATTTAAAAGTTAAACAATGGTATATTCGAAAGCTGAAACTGGAGCAGCCAATCAGGCTTTAAGTCACTTCATTGTGTTTCCTGTACCCATTGCTCTAAATTATGCTTTTCAGTTGTGTATATACAATTGTACCGACAAATACTTACATGCATGTGTACTTACGTCTTTCAATAGGTTTCTCAAAGGTTTTCTGGTCATAAAAAGGGTTATGTATACATACCCACCGCCGGTTATGGTATGATCAGAAGCTGCAACAGACTTTCGGCTGAAAAGGAAATTGCAGGCAATCATTTTTGCAATGGCCTTTAAGATTCAGAATACTCATGGTTGAACCAAGTAAATGTAAAACTTGATACAAATTGATTCACTTTACAAGTTATATCAGAATGTTTTAGCTTTGAGTGGGAAAATCATTCCTGTCTAACAGTACAGTTCTGTTATATTAAGTCTCTCAAGAGTTAGCAATTGCATGTAATTGATGCTTGTGCTTGAAACCTTGTCGGTCCACTGTTCTCCCCATGTGATTTAGATCCATAACTATTTCTGGTTAACTAAGAAAAAGAAAAATGACCTTCAAGGCCTCCAAACTTTTCGTGGAAACTCTTTGACTTGGTTCCCTTGTACAAGTTCTGCACAGGGAAGCATGTCTTGACCATGAACTGGAAAGGAAAGTGACACCAAGTTGAGATTGAGAACGGTAAGTAAAACAAGGAAGGATGTATATCCTAGACAGAATGGAGAGCTTTTATACGTATTTAAACTAGGACGAGGCCCCGAGGAGATAACTATGTTCTCTATTTTGACTCCATTAACTTGTAATTTTGTTTAGCAAACAAATTCTCCCCCAGTTCCTAGAGGCCGAGAACCCATTTCTTGGATATGCCCTGGGGATCTACTTCATAAATTAGGTATATTTTCTTTAGTATACATTGAAATTTTTTAATATATAAAAAAAATCTTATCAATTCATAAATTTTTCACGATAAAATGTGAATTTTAATAGACGAGAGATAATTTTATCATCGAACCTGACTTCTGATACTAGATTATGGCTTGCTTGATGTTATGGTTCTACAGGTAATCTTCCTCTTTCTAAGAATGAAAATCTGATAAAAAAATTACAGTAAATTTTCTATAAATTGATATTCAATAAATTAATAAATTATCATATAATGATTTTTTATGGTCTCAATTTGATTTAATAAAGAAAATTAATTTCGGATTAATCATATTTATTTTAATTAATAAATTCTGGATAATTTTAGTATAATTAATTTATGACGGTCTTACAGTTCGCAGTTCGGTTGTTTTACAAGGACCCAAAGCAGACCTTCCACGTTTGGATATTTGGAGCTAAGGGGCTGAAACCTTTGCTACTGGAAACTAAAAAAAGCATGATCGGAGTCCTTTTAATCCTATACATTCATCTGAAGGGAAATGAGATGTTCTTTGGGTTATTTAAACAGGTGACATACTAAATTATTCAGCAGGAACTTGGAACAAGTACAAGTCGCAAGAGCTTTAAAATTGTTCATCATATATATGGATATATAGATAGATAGATAGATAGACTAGGAGCGACATTGATTCGATGCCCCCATGTTGAAATTACTTATTATAGCCACATTCCATTTGGTGGACCACAGGAACTTTGATCATTAATTATGGGCATGTGTAAGTACATAATGGCTTCCTAATGAGCATGATGATCATCATCTGGTTACTCATGTGATGTTTGATATACGACTGTTATTTGCAGTGGTCCACAGAAGTTGCTTTGATGTGCAGATGATTAGTGTCATGTATATAACTGGATTTGGCTGCAGAAGGAATCTAATAAGAAAGTCCTGCCATATTTTAATGCGGAGGTAGGTGAACAAGATTCAGTTCATATTAAAGTGAGATTTTTGGGACTCCATTCTCAATTGATACAATTCTTTTCGTCATAACTAAAGAGAGACTTATTTAAGGACAATAAAACGTTAATCTGCTGGAAAGCACTATGGTTATAAAAAAAAAAAAAAGCCATAGGCGCCCTTGTACTCTTTCTCTTCTCCTATTTATTTTTTCCTTCTCGACAATGTCATCCCCTCTCCAGAGCATACTTGGATTATTGCCTGACTGCATATGTATGATGTGGATTGGCGAAGTGGCTAAATACAAATAGTTTGCATAAATCACTTAACCAATTAAGTACATAAATAGTTTATATAAATCACTTAATAAATAAGTGATAGGGTCAATACAGATAATTTCTATAGGTCTCAACTCCTCACTTCCAATACTCCGAATGTTTTGAGAAATTTTCTTAAAAGCTTAAGCTAAAGAATAAGTGATAGGGTCCATAAGATAATCTCAACTCCTCACTTCCAATACTCCGAATGTTTTGAGAAATTTTCTTAAAAGCTTAAGGTAAAGACCTTCTGACTGCAAGTACTTAGTTGCAACTGTTAAGCATCTTTCTTGTTATATTTATTATTATTTTCAACTAAGATTGACAAAAGGCTATTGATCTTATATCGAGTTTCTGTACATGAAAATAATAATTTCCTATCAATATTCAAAATTAGATTTCTAAAGTGAAATATAAAATTAAATGCAATTTGAAGATAGTACAAAATGAAATGCACTTATCGTGGAAAAACTATTTATAGTATCTTGTTAATGTGCTTTGATAAGTAATAATTAGATTATAACTTTAGTATCTTCTTAAGAGTGTTTTTTATTTAATACTTTAGTGATTTTTATAAGATTTGATACTTAATTGGCTTATATTATTTTCAAATCTTATTTGAACTCTCCAATGAAGAAGACTAAAATTAAGTTAAAGCAGTTTTGACATGATTTTAAAGGCAAGATTTAGAATACAATAAAGAGCATGAAATCATGTCCAACTTGTGGTTTGTTTCAATATGATGCTACTATCACGGAAGTACAACATACCCGTATATGGGATGACTTGTATGAAGTTTAAGGGTTTGTATAATAAAAGTGGGGGAAATGCAGCATGATGTTAGTGGTCATTTTCCCAATTTCTAAATTTTTTAGAATGCAATTAGAGTCAAACTAAATCATCTTGAGATAGAAAGCAATAATTTTGGAGAGAAAGGAAGAGAATTCCGTCAAAATTCAATTGAAGAACTTCAACATTTCAAGATCCACAAATTGGAGAGAAAGTAATATTTGTTGTTTTTAATCTCAACATGATTAAATTTGGGGCAGATCTAAATGAGATAACCCTAAACTTATTTGTTTAGATTGATTCTTTGATTAAATAAACGATCTAAGCATTCTTGTGAATTAAGCAAGATTTCTTCTTTTGTTTGAATTGAAATTTGCTAGTATTTTATTTCAATTTTAGGTTTTATATATAGAGATTGAGATATTATATGTATGAATAGATTGTGATATGAATAGTAAAAGTTGCATAAAATCTTAGAGATAGGATTACATAAATCTTTTGAGTTAGACTCAAATCTAATAAAGAAATTCATAAAACAAGTAAAAGCATTTTTAAGGGTCATATTAAAAAAATCATTTAATCAGCTTAAGGGTATGATCTTTATTTCTTGAGAAAGAATTTTAAAATTTATCCCAGTCCAAGAAATTAAGGTTAGTAATTGAATTAAAATAAAATTAAGCATAGAAGGGTTATAGAAGAATTCTACATCTAGATCTTGATTATTTGTTGATTGTTTCATTCTTGTTTATTGCTTTGGTTAGTTATTTTATATTAATAATTTTAATTTAGTTAGTCACTTTTTTAAGTAAATCATTTGTTTTATTAGATTAAATGATATTTATTATTAGTTCTTGTAGTCGTCGTAGGAATGATACTCGTATTCACCGTACTATATTATAAGAACAATAGGTGCATTACCCTAGTTAATATTTGATAATGTTCAGATTGTGAAAATTTTAATCAAGTTTTTTGCATCATTAGTAAGGATTAGAGTATTAGGAACAATTTATTTTTATTAATCTAATAAATGTTCTTCCTTTCTTTCTTTATTTATTTTATAATTTTTTTCTTAATCTTATTTTTGTTTACTAAATTTTAGGATTTAGGTACTTAAGTTTATGACTAGAAATAGTCTTAGAGTATTACTTAATCTAAGACAACTAGAAGTTCAGGAGGTTTCAGTTACCAAATATAACAGAAGTACATGGAGGATAATGTAATGTAGGAGATATAATAGACTAACACTTACGGGGTAGAGCCTAGCATTATGAAGCTAAAATTGATTTTTTTTAAAATCAAGGTCAATATGAGTCAGATGGTTTAACAATTTATGTAACTTAATGGCTTACTAGATTAGGATCCAAATGCACACATAAACAACTTTTTAGAGATTTGTAATACCTTTAAAATAAATCAAGCTTCGAAGGATGCTATTCGATTGAGTTTGTTCCCTTTTGTCTTTAGGTACAGAGCTAAATCATGGTTAAAATTATTCCCTTCTAAATCAGTTACTATTTAGAATAATCTTGCTAAAAAGTGTTTAGTTACATATTTTCCTCTAACACCTATGACAAAACTCAAGGATGGCATCTTTTGTTTTCAATAATTAGAGAGTGAGACATTGGTTGAAACTTAGGAGAGATGGAAGAACTTATTGAGAAAGTTCTCACACTATGAACTTAATTTAGGATTACAAATACAAATATTTCAAAGTGGATTGAGTTATCCATCCACATAGTTGATTGATGCATCTTTGGATGGGACTACCAACTTTAAAACTCCTGAGAAATTACAAAATCTAATTGAAAATATAGCTATGAATAATTACTAGTGAAGGAACTCAAGGATAAATGCGAAATCAGGTGATATTTATAATGTTAATATGGTGAAAACATTAGAGGCAAAGTTGGAAGCTTTGGACAAGAAGATTGATAATATAAGTTTGGCAGCTTAATGGAAACAAGTGATGATTTATGATATTTCTGGATTTAGACACCTAATAACATAGGATAGCTGATATAACAAGTTGATTTTATAAGGAACCAGCTTCAAAATAATCCTTATGTTATTACTTATACTTTAGGGTAAAAAATTATCCCAAATTTTCATAAAATAATCAAGGACCTCAACTAGATTTAACAATAGTAGGAGCAACAAAAAAAATCCAAGTCCTGAGGAGCTTGTGATAAAATTTATTAATGTATCTGAGGCTTACTTTTAAAATTTTGAAGCATCACTTTAAAATTAAAAAATTTACATCTATAGCTTTAAAAATCATATTGGATAGCTTATTCAACTTATAAAGTAGAAAGTTATTTTACCTAG
Organism: Erythroxylum rufum; assembly: GCA_027478365.1. Taxonomy (NCBI): domain Eukaryota; kingdom Viridiplantae; phylum Streptophyta; class Magnoliopsida; order Malpighiales; family Erythroxylaceae; genus Erythroxylum; species Erythroxylum rufum. The sequence goes on along the minus strand of JANIHZ010000003.1, from coordinate 33,338,203 downwards.
AAACACCGAGCCAAACTCGAGAAAGCAAGTAAAAGTATTAACTTTGAGGAGTAGAAAGGAGCTAAAAGTTAAAAAAAATAGAAACAAAAAAGCATAAGAAGAAAAATAAAGAGAAAGAGAAGGAGCTAAAGAAGAAATTTATCAAAAAGTACAAACTGGTAACTATATACCTGAACAGAATTGAGAAATATAGAAAGGAAGATTAATTTAGTAGAATTTTAAGAGCTTTCTAAACAAATTATATATTAAAATTCTTTTTATTGAAACTATTAGACATATGCCAGAATATGTCAAGTTATTGAAAGATCTCCTTTTTAACGAGAAGAAACTCGAGGAGTTATTGGTGGTTACTTTAAGTTTGGAGAACTATGATATTTTATTAAACAAATTATCCTAGAAGATTAAAGATCTCAGTAATTTTACTATTCCTCATAATATTATTAATTTGTCAATTAGAAAGGTATTAATAGACTTAGGTGATAGTGCTGTCTTTATGCGATATAACATGTTTAAGAAATTAGAATTGGGTGAGCCTAAGTCAATTAGGATGAGCATTCAATTAACAGATAAGTTAATTAAATATCTTACGGGGATTAAAGAAGATGTTTTGTTTAAGATTGAAAATTTTTTCTTTCCTATTAACTTTTGTGATTTTACATATGGAGGGTGATGTACAGGTTTCCTTGATCTTAGGATGACCTTTCCTAACTACTACAAAAGTTATTATAGATGTACATGATGAGATATTAACCACAAGGGAATATGATGAAAAAGTTAAAAAAAAAATTTAAGGTATCTAAAGTCATGAGTCTTTCCCTTGATAAAGATAAAAGCTATTTCTATATATATGTGATTGATACTTAAATTTCTTATGTGATATAGGAAAATAATCACTTATAATTGTAGGCTTGTATCATGCAAGGAGGATAATAGGAGCTAGATAGCCCTATTATATTGGACTATGTAACATTTTTAGAAGTTAATGAGCCTATTATTAGGAAGAAGAACTTCAAGGAGATTAAAAGATGAAAGGAGACTAAAGATATCTATATTCTTTATGATCATGATTATGATGAGTTAAGTGCTTAAGAAGGAAATCTAACTAAAAATTTCATAAAAAGAACTTATTTAGAGGTAACCAATGATTTGGTTGTTTTTACTTTAATTTGGTTGCTTTAAGAACCTCTAATAATAGAATTTAAAATATTTTTACATGATGCTGGTATTTGTTACATATTTTTTAAGTAAAAATTAGTTTTGAAATTCATTTATATAATTGGTTTTGAGGGTCTTTTACTATTGCATCATCACAATTTTACCTGAGATAAGATTTAATTGTTACAATCTATATAGATAATACGATATCAAATACATATCTATGTTTACCCTATATTATAGAAACCTCTATATTATGGTATCTATGTTCTTCATATGTAAGCAGAGTGAGCCAATAATTAAGGAGCCACTAACGACTAATTAAAGATTAATGATATCTTTTATTTTTAGGAAAGTATTAATTATCGTAATCTCCTTCTTTAACTTTATCTTTAATTTTCATTGTTTTTGTATATTATGTAAATTGAATATAATAATCAACTCAAGTATGGGATGGAGGAATAATTACCTATAGCCCATATTTGTTATGCTTATCAATTTTATTATTATTAGCATAATAGTGAGTAATTATAGAAATAATTTTTACTTTGAAAGAACATTGATCTAGATAATTCATTATAGTTTTGGTTGTTTTATAATTTGATTTGTTTAGCCAAATAATCATCGATGTTAATGATTAAGTTAATTTTAATTTACTTCACTAATTTTTAAAATACATAATTTATTTGCTCTATAATACTTTTGGCATAATTTGGATATTTAATTGAGTTATAATTAAATTATTTCTAAACATTCTTAGTATCCCATTAAAAAGAAGAAGAAAAGGTTGAAGTTAAATAGTAGTGCTAATATCTATTTGAAACGATGATCTAATTGAGTAATTAGGAGTATCCATGACTAGATATATACATTTGTATTGAAAAGTTTGATGACTTTTCAAACAAGCCTCTAAATGCTCATGTTTAATTTAAAGTTATGTTTTTTTAATTTCTATTGATAAAGGTTATAAAAATGATTTTTTTTATTATGTTTACTTTAATATAGTAGATTGGATTGTGTAGATTGAGTTAAAGCTTGAAGCATTGTAGAGTTAAATTGAATAGATATATATTTGATGCAAATAACTATATACCTAGTAAATTGATGAACTTTACAAGTGAATGAATAATGAAGAGTCCTATCTGATTTGATTGATTTGTTAAATTCTTTCTTGAAGTTGTCGCCTATTTAAGTTAATAATGAAAAAATTAATTTGCTTGAGAACTAGAAAATACTTAAGTGTAGGAAAATTTGATAAGTGCTAACTATACTATATTTTTATCATGATTTTAAGAACATTTCACTTATTTTTTTAAGGTTATTAAATTATTTGATACTCTATTTGGCTTATATATTGTTTTTAGGCATTGTTTTACCTTCTCAATAAAGAAGGAATGAATTCGAACAAATTAGGGTTAAGTTGGAGTAATTTTGGCATGACTTTAAAAGAAGGATTTGAAACATGATTTAGATCATGAAACATTTTCTAATTTGTATTTGGTTTCTGCTCCTTAGTTTTAAACATTTATGTAAAGTCAACTAGTATTGGAATCTGTATTAGTAGTAATGTTTTCAACATTTAAGGGGTTTTCTACATAATAAAGATAGTGTGGCAATGATTTTTATAAAATTCCTGGGTTTTTTAAGAATAAAAAGTGGAATGTCGTTGTGTGATAACATGTAATTAAATAGTGAATTAGAGAATTTTAAGACAAAAAGGAGCAACTTTAAAGAGAAAGGAAGAGATATTTTAAGACCATGAGAATGAATTCTTATATTTTGTATTCTTTCTTGATTTTTATTGGTTTTCTCTATCTTAACATGAACAAAATTAGTGTATATCTAAATGAGATGAACCCTAAAGCTTTTTGTTTGAATTAATTATTTTATTCAATGAAAGACTAAAGTTTTCTTATGATTTATCATAATTAATTCTTGTATTTGAATTGAAATTTGTTAGCATTTTTATTTAGTTTCAAATTTCATATATAAAGAATGAGAATCATATTTGTGAATAAATCACGGCATGAATAACAAGAATTACCTAAATTCCTAAATATAAAATTACATAAATCTTCTAGATTAGAGTCAAATCTAATAAAGAAATTCATAGAATAAGTAATACATTCTTAAGCATTTTCAAAAGAAAGGGATCTTGAATAATCAACTTAAAGATAGGAACCATAGTTTATGAGAAAGAGTATAGTCTATTCCAAAAAATTAGGGATAATAATTGAATCATGATAATTTTAAGCATACAAAGACTCTAAAATAATTCCACTTTTTAAAGGTTTTCCTCATAGGTTTCTTTTACTTCTCTTGCATCTTGAAAGTAGGATTCCAACTATACGTAACTAAGATAATATCCTCATAGAGAGAGTTATTTTGGCCTAGTCTCATGATAGGAATAGAGTTAGGAAGCTCCATTTCACTCCTCACTAACACACACTCTAGCAAATCCAATTCTTATTTTCTTAACTGTGTGCTCATCCATGCATAACGACTTGCCAATGTATATAAATAATAAGCTCAAACCTTTTGTAATCCAATACTATAATGGAACACTATGTAATTTACATGGCTACAATTTTCACAAAAATATTAGAAGTTTTCCTATGTTCCAAAGAACCTCTTCTATCACTTATAATTCATCATTCTAAGAAAGAAATTAACAAATTAAAGAATAATGAGGAGAAAATCTTGCAACCTTTTACTAAACGATACATGCCTAGTTTGAGATTGTAGGAAATGGAGGGAGAGAACCCATAAAGAATCCAACTAGGCAAGACTACAAATCAATAACTCCAACTATGAGTTTCCATATTAAGAGTAATGATAGTTCTACCCTCTATCTTCTCTAGAGGAAAATAGTACAAAGAAAGGTTTGTTCCATCTCCAAAGACTTCTTTCCAACTCTTTCGAGTAGAAGAAGGAACATGTTGATTTTTATAGTAGATATGGAGGTTGTGAGGTAAAGAGGTGGAGGGCAAAGGGGGGATCCATTACAAGAGGAGTTAGAGGTCTGAACAATTTTTCTAGCTGACATACCTTAATAGATTAAGTCCAATTTTTGGAGAAAAAGTTCAAATGGTAATTACCCTAAATGGTAGAAAGGGGCTTAGGTAGGAAAAGAAGTTTTGTAAAAACCAAACTACCCCTCCAACTATGATAGATGAGTTCTTGTAGCAAGGATATGAAGCTACAAAGTTGTATTAAGGGAAGCCTCAATAAGAAGAAAAAGGAGAAATAGAAATGAAGACAAGAGGAGCGGTGATATTTGGAAGCAAAGAACAATGAGAGAAGTAGAGGTTAGGAGAGTAGCATGTTAGGGGAAGAGATGTAGCTATGTGAAGGGAGGATAAGAGAGGACAACAAGTTGTGGTTATAAAAAAGTTTAGGAAGGTAAAAACTAGTCATGAAGACAGAAAAAGGAGATGCAATGGTGTGAAGAGCATAAAAGAGCAAAGATAAAAAATAGAAACAATATACCAAGCACTCAATTTATAGAGAAGCTAGAGCTTCTACATTAATATATCCCTTATATTAGCCTTTGCTGTTGTTATACTTGATATCTCAAAAAGTATGGTCTTTTATGATATATGAATGTACCTATCTAACTCATATAGACTCTTTGTTAGCAAATACCATCTAAATTTTCTTTTTTACAAGCATCTTATTAGTGTATTTTATGGAATTTATACCCAAATCTCCTTTTTTTTGAAGAGCATACCTCATTCCATCTTACTTTAGTTTTTAAAGCAATATTTGAGAAGCTTGACATAGGGAATTCCTTAAGATTCTCTCCATATCCTTGACAATCTTTTAAGGCATATATAAATGAAATATCCAATGAATATGAAGACTGGTTATAATTGATTTGATAAGTTATAAACTATCGATATAAAAAGGAATTTATTATTCTAGTACTAAATCCTTGAGAGAATTGAGTCAAAGTAAGGCTTCAATATGAGTAACTGATTCGCTTATTAGATATAGGTATCCCCAAATATTTAAAAAGAAGTACATAATGATTGAGTCCAAAGATACTTGTAAAGATATTGATTAACTCCTAAGTATTAGATGATACATATAGGTTACTCTTAATTTTATTAACATATAAGCCTTACATCAAACTAGAAAATTTTGGGCAACTCATCAATTTTCTCATTAAATAGGCTTAGTTAAATTCAAAAGTAAAATATTATCAACAAAAGATATATTATAGAGTTTAATTTTCTTATATTTATAAAATAATTTGAAATCAGCTCCTTGATTTTTCTTATGAGCTACCATCCTAATCAAAATATCTATATAATTGGTAAAAAGATGAGGTAAAATAGGATTACCTTACGTCAATCGTTTAACATTGTTGAAGTTAAGGGAAGGCTCTCCATTTATTAGGATAACATAAGAGGCAATGGTGAAACCTTGCTCTAGCCATAGTATAAACTTGGTAGGAAAGCCAAAACTTTCAAATAATCAAGAAAAAAGCTCTAGTTTATATAATTAAAAGTTTTTAGAAGTCAATTTTGAGTAAGCAAGTTTTCAGAGGCTTCTTACTAATGTAGCTTTTAAAGAGCTCTTATGTTAGGAGTAAGTTGTCACCCATACTTCTTCCTTAAATGAAGGATCCTTAGTTCAAATTGATTATGGTCTTCATTGCTTCTTTAAGCCTGGAAGCTAATAATATGGATATGATTTTACAAATCACATTATAATATTATACTAGTTTATGGTCATCTAAGGAGCTTAGTTTTGGCTTTTTAGGCATAAGAATGATAAAATTTTTGTTCAACTCCTTAAGCTGGGAAAATAAAAACTATGTTGATGATTAGATCCTTTGTTAGGTGCTAAGTTTTTTTATGAAATAAATAAGCATTGAGTCTGTCAGTCCTAAGGACTTTACTAGAGTTTAGGCTGTAGAGAACAAGTTTATTGTCCCTTTCCTCATATGGTTTCATTAAAATTTCCTTTTTCTCTTGATATAACATGTTAGGAATGAAATTCTTGATTTCCTACATAAGGGAGAGTTGATAGTTGGCATAACTAATCAAGTTTTTAAAGTGATTAAATACCAGCTTCTTAATTTTTTTCTTAGCCTTAAATTGCCTTTTTTTTTCTGCTATTCACTAAGGAACAAATTTTGTTTGAGTATCTCTGGCAAAAGATTGCATTGTGAAAGAACTTAGAGTTCCCGTCTCCCTCACTAAACCAGGTAACTTTTTCTCTTTACTTTATTAAGGAATGGTGATTCATCAAAGAATCAATATGAATGTTTAGAGTTTTCCTTTCTTTTTCCTTTAAAGCGGAATCCTTAGGAAAAGAATTAGGTCTTTTTACACGTTACATAACTCTTTTTTTGCTTTAGGAAGTGACATGTTGGTGTTTTTTTTAACCTTCTTATGGAATAACCTCTTTAATTCTCCTTTCATTGCTTATAGCTTTTACGTATATTTAAAAGAATAGCAACCTTTAACTTTAAGTTTCATACCTTTTGACAAAACCTCCTTACAGTCCTCAACTTTAGTTTGGAATTTATTAAACCTGAATGGGAATTTAATCTTAAGTTACTTAGTATCAATTATAACCTCAATAGGATTATGATCAGAGTATAGGGGCTATTGAAGTAAGCTTTGCTATAGTTGAAGTTCGAGGGACATAAGAGATTTGATATGGCCTTATCTAACTTCTTCTTATAAACGATCTCCCTCTTGTTTATTACTCTAGGTGTGAACAAAATATTATACCTTAAGTCAAATAAGCTATAAATATTCAAGCATACTGGGAAATCCTTACTCTTTACTTTATAATTCAATATTTCACCTTTAGATTTTAGTGAGAGAAGAATATTATTAACGTCTTCGAGTATAAGATAAGAACTTTAGACAAAAGAGTTTATGGATTCCAAATCATTCCATAAGGAGGTCCTTTAAAACTCATGAGTAGAGGCATAGACAACTATGATTTTGATAAGTTGGGGACTTAATCTACGCTCACTACAAGAGTTAAGATATTTAGTGACAATTTTTTGTGACTAACTATTATTTCGTCACTGATACTAGGTTTTTTGTGACAAAGCAATGGATGGTCACTATTGTTTGGCTTAACTGTGATGATTTATTTTTTTGTCACTAATACAATAGTACTTGTGGCCATTTAGTATCATTCACAATTAAGTTGTCACTATAAATATGTTAATAGTGACAACTTTTCTTTTATCACTAAGTTT